>OY720684.1:62725701-62890701 GCA_963170755.1 Amphimallon solstitiale | reverse complement strand
GCATTGAACGAAGAGATTTTGAAGTCCGTGGTTGGAGTTGTACAATTTTTTCATCGTCGAAGAGAGATATTGTCAAAATCCTGAAGTATCGAGGTATATTCACATTGCAGAACCAGTTTTCAGTGACAATAGGCCCAAAACAACATTGAAGAAGGTTATTCAGACTACAATGATCATCTAGAACATAAGGATAACATCTTACGAAGATACTGTTAACCAGTTAAAACTAGAAGCATATATTATCGACATAGTGTATTCAGGTCGTATAAAGATTACGTATATTTTGGAAAATATTTATATAATTCAGTAATAGAGTAATACTGTTGTTTAAAATAAAATTAGAATGTTATTAACTATGCAAATCTAAAAGTATTATCAATTGGAATTTAAATCTTTTCTAGTTAGATAAATTGAAACTCGTATAACCTCAATTAATTATTTATTCGTACGTTTCTCTTGTAATTTATTTGAAAAGAACAATTATTGGTGTCTTAAAATATTCATTAGAAAAAGTGGTTCTAAATTTTTAATTTATAAAGAAATATTTACCGTATAAAGTATATTAAAATAAAAGGATTGTTATAATTATTCCACAACTTCAAAGTGCATTAAAAACGTCATTTGGATAGGTTTACAGTCTTGTTTGTAAATAAGATATTTGTTGATGTTCCTTTAAATTCAACCTCTATAATTTTTTATTCACGACATTTATTAAACTTGTGAATATTTATATCGCTTGTAGTTTTATTGCTCTAAAGTATTCATCAAGTATAAACATTGGTTTGACAAGAGATTTATACCTAATCTGTAACAGTAAATAGAAAAACATATTTAATTTTATTTGATATATGCAAATAAATGTTACTTACCAGTTCTACAATATAATAAAGAAAGGTTAATTACTTATTTTATACAGTAATTTAATTCAAAGCGGACCACTGACACGATATGAGATGAGTTCTTAAAGAAGGGATTGAAGTTTTATCACAAGCGTAGTTAAACCAACTGTAAAATATAAAAACTACTAGTATTAAAATACTATGAACTGAAAGAGTTTAGATTACTGATGGGTATACTACCAGTTATACAAGTTTTAGAAATCTAATGTATTTCTTATGAATAGATATCTGGGCTAGTCGGTGCATATTTATAATAGGAGTAATAGGAAAAATTAATACAATCAATAAGGGTTGTATTTTATTAATTATTGGCTGGAATAACATGAGGCATTTATAATATGAATTATGAATACATGAATAGCATTTTATTAATTATTGGCGCATAGCAACTTGGGGCGATATTGGAGATAGCACATCTATCACCAATATTATATTTATTAATACTTAAAAAACGAAGGGTAATTATTTTAAAAAAAAATATAAAGGTATTATTTTCTTTAGGTGATTGACAACTTTTAACATAATTGTTGGGATAGTAGAGGGTAATCATATAAATAATAATAACTATACAGTGTGATTTCTTTATTTTGGTACAGTTTTATACATTTATGTGGCTTACATTATTAAAGAATGGTTAATAATAAATAAGTGATATAATACAAAACATTATAGAAAGTGTGTAAGTTTTTATTTAAATACAGAGTGTTATTAGGGGTATTATTAAGCGACTTTGATAATGATGCAGACACGTAGTAGGAAAGGGGATAAAGGAGATGAGGAAGGTTCAGAGAGTGGAGATGAAACTTATCAGAGTGAACAAAATCCGGTGATGGATTTGTTGTTAAAAATGAGAGAAGATATGAAGAATTCACAAGAAAAACAGGATTTGAATATGAAAAATTTACAAGAGACACAGGATTTGAATATGAAAAATTTACAAGAGACACAGGATTTGAATATGAAAAATTTAAGAGAGGATATGAAGAAAGATTTGGAAGAAAATAGTAAGACTTCACAAGAAAAACAGGATGCTAATATAAAAAATTTAGAGAAAGTTATTAAGAAAAATATGGAGGATTTAGAGGAAAGGAATGTAGAGAAAATGAATCAGTTAAAAAATGAGTTTAAAGAAATGGAAAGTAGATTAGTTTCGGATATATTCAAACGAACAGAAGAACAAATGGTACTAGTTAAAGCCGACATAAATAAAGAAGTTACTAAGATAGTAAACACAAAAGTAGATATTGTATATGAGGTGTTGAAAACAGATAAGAACAAATGTGAAAATGCAAGAAAAATGTTACTAGAGGCGATAACCAGGAATGAAGAGGTTTGTAAGAAAAGGAAGGAAGAGTTACTTGTTAATTGTGAAAAGGAATTAGAAAAGAAATTGGGAACTTATGAAAATACCTTTATTAATGAAGTTGCAAATTTAAATCAACATAAGACAGAAGAGGTTAAAATGTTACAAGAGAATTTACAGCAACAGGAAGTTAAAAGAAAATTATTAGAAGAAGAAATCAAAAAGATGTCAGTTAACATGAAAAACATAGGATCAAGTTCTACAGTAGCACATCAATGTTCCAATTATACTAAAGTGGAGAACATAGCTCAATTTGGGGCAGATAAAACAGGGATACATCCGATGACGTATTTAAGGAATATTATGAAGTATTTAGAAGATATTCCATCTTTAAAGCATCAAATGGAGGTAATAAGATCTACGTTGAATAATAGTGCGTTGGAATGGTTTCAGAGAATAGAGGATAACTGTCAAGATATAAATCAATTTGAAGATATGTTCAAGAAAAATTTCTGGAATGAATCGCATCAAAATAAAGCTAAAATTAGATTATTAACCGCAAAATATAGACATGGAAATTTAACAAGAGAGGCTTATGCTTCAAGGATGTATAATCAGTGCAAGTATGTTAGTGATCTTAATGAATACATGATTGCTAGTCAACTGTTAAATCACTTTATTTATACAGATACACAAGCCATAATTTGCCAAAAGGTAAATGATATGGATTCTTTAATTGAAATCTTACGAAGATTAGATGATTTTAATGACGTTAATGCAAATAATTATTCATCGTTACCTAGAAACAATGTCAATAATGGTAATCAACGAATAAATAATAATAGTAGGTCTAATTATTTTCATAATACGGATTTGAAAAGTGGAAATCAACGAGATCAAAATGACTATAATGGAAATTATAGGAGTCCAAATTATAATAGGTCTTCGCCAAACGTGTATAATCAGAATACTCCAGTACGAGGAGGGTTTAATTATTATGGTAATAGGAGTGGTAATATTTATCAGTCAGATCCTAGAAATTATAATAATGATAAAGGGTATACACCATTTTCTGGTACAAATTATTATTCCCAAAATAGACAATATTATGGAAATAAATCTAAGGATAATCAAGGCGAAAGTAGACAGAGACCGATACATAATATCAGGTGGGTAGAAAATGAAGAGAATAATGCGAAAAATGATAATGTTGAATTAAAAAAAACGTCGATTTTGAAGGAAGATTCATATCAGAATTCGAAACCGAGCACATCTCATTGTTAGAAGAAGAGGTAAATAATCAACCCAATCTTATTACTTTACAAACAATTAAATTTTATCAAAGACCTGAGAGTATATTTAAAAATAATGAAGAGGTATCTATAGTACAAGATTTTGGTTTGCCATTTATTAAGATAGAAATTGAGAATATTGTTTTTACATGTTTAATAGATAGTGGTTCAGAGATTACATTAATACAAGAGAGTAAAGTTAAACAAGTCAAAGGGTATTTAAATAGTGTGATTAAGATAAAAGGAACTGATATTATTACAGCGAATAGAAAGAAGATGGGAACAATAAAACAATGCTTTTATACAGAAGTGATTATAAGTAAAGAAAGTTATTTTATGCAATTTTATGTCCTGGAAAATTTATTTTATGATTGTATAATTGGTATAGATAATATTAGAAAGTTAGGAATGGTTATGAATTTTGAAGAAGGTAATATTTATATAAAAGAGAATATATGCAAAATAGTAAAAGAATTAAGTGAAGAAGAGAAAAATGTTTATAATGATTATAAGAAGAATATATTAAGTATAGAAATGAATAATTTAATAATTGAAAATGATAATGTACATGATAATATTAATAATGAAGAATGGAATGAGAATTATGATGAAGAGATGGAAGAGGAATGCAGAAATGATACGATAAATAATTATGAAGATATTGAAAGGAAAATTAAATTACAGGACATAAAGGATAAAGTTTTGGAGCATAAGTTAATAGAGATTTTATATAGGAATATATCGTTAATTAATGAAGAAATTGTTTTCGCAAGAAATTATGAACATAAACTAGTGGTTACTGATGATTCACCATTGACTTGTAAAAATTATCCTATACCGTACTACTATCAAGAACAAGTAAATAAGGAGTTGAAACGTTTAGAAGATTCTTGTATTATAGAAAGGTCGAATAGTTATTTTATTAATCCTATAGTTATAGTGAAGAAGAAAGACGCATCTTTACGAATCTGCCTTGACGCTCGCTCATTAAACCTAAGATTACGGTCTGAGCACGAAACACCTCAAAACATAGATGTATTATTGACAAAATGTGGTAATAAAAGTGTTTATAGTAAGTTGGATCTTAAAAATGCATTTTGGCTAATTAATTTAGATGAAGAATCTAGGAAATATTGTGGATTCAGTGTAAATGGTTGTGTATTTTCGTTCCGCGTGGCTCCGTTCGGAGTGAAGACTTCCCCTGCAGCTTTAATCAGATTTTTACATAAAATACTTGATAAGTATGAAGAGTTTGCATTACATTATCTCGATGATATAATAATTTTTTCCAATAGTTATGAGGATCATATCAAACATTTAGATATTATAATTACTACGTTAAGAGAAGAAGGAATGAAATTGAACTTAAAGAAATGTCAATTTTTTAAGAATCAGGTAAATTATTTAGGATATGTTGTGACTGAAAAATGTATACAATTGGATCCACAAAGACTGGATGAAATTAAAAATTTTCCAAGTCCTACAAAATTAAAATCATTACGAGGTTTTCTTGGTATGCTGAATTATTACAGGAAATTTGTGCATAATTTCAGTGAAAAAACGTTACCTTTATTACAGTTACTTAAGAAAGGAAACAAATGGAATTGGAATAAGGAATGTGAAGAATGTTTTGTGAAGTTGAAAGAGAATTTTGTGGAAAACTTACATTTAGAACATCCAGATTTCAATTTACCATTTATTGTACGTACAGATGCTTCAAATCATACTATTGCCGCAGAATTGATACAAATCAAAGATAATCAAGAAGTACCTATATATTTTATTTCTAGAACACTTAAACCTTGCGAAAGTCGATATTCCACCTCAGAACTCGAAATGCTGGCAATTATTTTTTCAATTACTAAATTAAGATACTATTTAATTGCTAAGAGGTTTATCTTAGAGACAGATCATAAGGCATTAGTGAACATTATGAATACACGATTAAATAATAATAGAATTTATAGATGGACTTTGATTATACAGCAATATGATATGGAAGTAAGATATAGGCCTGGTAAAGAAATGATAACAGCAGATGTACTAAGTAGAAAAGATGGAACTAATAAAAGAACTAGTTTGGAAGTGAATTTGGTAATTTTGAATCAATCGGGGATTTTATCTTTGGAATATCTTAAAAACATACAGAAGCTACCTATGTTTGATGATATAAGAAAAATATTGGAAGAAGTAGGAGATTTTAAGGAAATGACTATAAAAGAGGAAATAATTATAAAGAAAATTGGTAAAACTGAAGTTTTTGTAACAAATGAAGAACATACTAGAGAAATAACTAATTATATACATGAAAAGTATTTGCATATTGGGGCACGAAAATGCTGGTTGATATTTAGGGAAGCTTTTTATTGTAAAAATGATGAAAGGATAATAAAAAGTGAAATTAAGAAGTGTCGATTATGTGAATTGGCGAAAGATAAAAACATTACACATCAAAATATAAGTAAAAGCATAATGGTAAATGACAAGTTAGAATTGGTATCTATCGATTTTTTATCTAATATGTTGCCAAGTACAAAAGGATATCGACATGTACTAATTATTTGTGATATTTTTTCTAAGTTTGTAAAATTGATACCAACAAGCAAATGCGATACTGAAACTGTATTACAATCGTTACAGGAGTATTTTTTTATGTATGGGAAGCCATTAGCTATATTATCAGATCATGCTACTTATTTTAATAATGACAGATATAAGGAATATTTGTATAATCAAGATATTAAAGCTTATTTTTCCTCGTATAGACATCCTCAAGGAAATCCAACAGAAAGATATGTTAGGGAAACTTTAAAATATTTAAGAATATTGTTAACAGATAAACATAATAGATGGGCGAGACATCTTGGTCAAATTGAGAAGGTAATGAATCATACGCATAGTTCAGTACATGATTTATGTCCAGTAACGGTATTTTTGGGAGAAATGCCAGAAAGACCATGGGATAATCAAGAAACAATCGATTTAAGTGAAAGGTATGAATTGGTGAGAGAAAGATCAAAACGTAAAAAAATGATATGGGAACAAAAACAAATGGAGAAACAGAAGAAGTTTAAAAGTTACGAAATAGGAGATTTAGTTATTGTAAAGAATTTGAGGGTTACTGATTGAAAAAAAAATATTATGGGGAAGTTGTTAAGGCCATACATTGGACCATATAAAGTTAATCTAAAGTTAGGAGAAAATACTTATGAGTTAATAGAACCAAATACAAATTATATTAGAGGTAGATATCATGTGTCTATGTTACAGGATTATTATCAAGATATAAACAATAGAGATGAATGAGTGTAACTGGTACAAAGCACACACATAAAGTATTATAAATAGGTATATGGATTAGAATATTAAATTTACAGAAATATTGGGTTGATTATTTAAATGTATATAAGTTTTGAAAGTACATTAAAAAAAAAAATAAGGTTGTTAAGTTATTGGTTGTAATTGTTATTATAAAAAAAAATTATTAACTTGAATAAAACTTAGAGTTTTTAAAATAGAATAATTGCATATAGTTATGGCAAACAATTAATTATATATGATGATGCTAGAGTAATAATTTATGTTATATTATGTTTTAATGATTGTTTAATAAATATAAATTTTATTTTAGAAGTTAAAAATTTACATTTATTAAAAAGGGGCAAATGTTACAATACAAATATAGACTGTAACAATATTAAATTTATGAACTTGGTCATCAAAATTAACTTAATTATTGAAATTAATGATAATGATGTTTTGGAATAATTTTATTTGAACCTTGTTTATAATTACGTGATAAAGACAACAATGTTCTGTATCTGAGTAGTATTTCTTGAGGTTGTAGTCATCCTGTATGTTGAGGGATTGAGTAGTTTCATTTTTTTATTGTAGTCACCAAAATCTAGAGAGAAGAGATTTAAAATGTTATTAGTATATTGTAGGATAAGTTATTATTTGTGTAAGAACATATTCAATTGACGTTAATAATGTTAAAGGTAATTAAAAAAATTAATATTGAATAATGAATAGCTAAATTGGAATAAAATCACATTTCAAAATTCATATCACCGGATGTGACATTTAAAATGTCATTTTGACAACCGGTTAGTAAATTGATAGGAACCAGCTTATAAAATGTTTAAAGTACATAAGATGCTATTTAAAAGCTGAAAAGAATTAAATTAGTAAAGTTATTAATATTAGAAGATATTCAAAACATATAAAAAGATTTAAATTCTATGTTGTTTAGAAGGTATTTGCAGAAGAAATTGATTGGTGGATTTGAAAAAGTAGAGGGTTGTCTAGGGGATGAATAATAAAAACAGGAGATGCGAAATATTTTTGAAGAAAAACGGTCGCGTTTTAGCGAAGTATAATATTAAAAACTCAAAAATCTATTAATAGAATAAATTAGAATAAAGTAAAAGTGTTCAAATTTAATTTCTTGATACAAAGTTCATCGAGAAAAATAATTCCAAGTGATATAAAAATTTTAGGAAAGGAGAAGTTAATTTAAAGTATATAATTTAAAATTACTCACCTTAAAAGCAGTCCCGAGAGCCATTTCTTTGGAGTTAATTAATGGTAGCAGTTCCGAGAACCAATTTCTTGAAGCAGTCCCGAGAAACATTTCTTTGAAGATAAATAATAATAGCAGTTCTGAGAACTAATTTCTTCAAGCAGTTAATCGTAGAGGTTCAGAAGTGCAAAGGCAGCATTGAACGAAGAGATTTTGAAGTCCGTGGTTGGAGTTGTACAATTTTTTCATCGTCGAAGAGAGATATTGTCAAAATCCTGAAGTATCGAGGTATATTCACATTGCAGAACCAGTTTTCAGTGACAATAGGCCCAAAACAACATTGAAGAAGGTTATTCAGACTACAATGATCATCTAGAACATAAGGATAACATCTTACGAAGATACTGTTAACCAGTTAAAACTAGAAGCATATATTATCGACATAGTGTATTCAGGTCGTATAAAGATTACGTATATTTTGGAAAATATTTATATAATTCAGTAATAGAGTAATACTGTTGTTTAAAATAAAATTAGAATGTTATTAACTATGCAAATCTAAAAGTATTATCAATTGGAATTTAAATCTTTTCTAGTTAGATAAATTGAAACTCGTATAACCTCAATTAATTATTTATTCGTACGTTTCTCTTGTAATTTATTTGAAAAGAACAATTATTGGTGTCTTAAAATATTCATTAGAAAAAGTGGTTCTAAATTTTTAATTTATAAAGAAATATTTACCGTATAAAGTATATTAAAATAAAAGGATTGTTATAATTATTCCACAACTTCAAAGTGCATTAAAAACGTCATTTGGATAGGTTTACAGTCTTGTTTGTAAATAAGATATTTGTTGATGTTCCTTTAAATTCAACCTCTATAATTTTTTATTCACGACATTTATTAAACTTGTGAATATTTATATCGCTTGTAGTTTTATTGCTCTAAAGTATTCATCAAGTATAAACATTGGTTTGACAAGAGATTTATACCTAATCTGTAACAGTAAATAGAAAAACATATTTAATTTTATTTGATATATGCAAATAAATGTTACTTACCAGTTCTACAATATAATAAAGAAAGGTTAATTACTTATTTTATACAGTAATTTAATTCAAAGCGGACCACTGACACGATATGAGATGAGTTCTTAAAGAAGGGATTGAAGTTTTATCACAAGCGTAGTTAAACCAACTGTAAAATATAAAAACTACTAGTATTAAAATACTATGAACTGAAAGAGTTTAGATTACTGATGGGTATACTACCAGTTATACAAGTTTTAGAAATCTAATGTATTTCTTATGAATAGATATCTGGGCTAGTCGGTGCATATTTATAATAGGAGTAATAGGAAAAATTAATACAATCAATAAGGGTTGTATTTTATTAATTATTGGCTGGAATAACATGAGGCATTTATAATATGAATTATGAATACATGAATAGCATTTTATTAATATATATATATATAAGGAATATCGCGGATACATGAAATACAAGAAAGAGAAAAATATTGGGTAAATTCCGCTGTAGAGCAACCGTAGACACGTGTTTCTGACTCATTGGTCGTCATCGGTACGGTGTAGCCAAGGAATAAGGTGGGATAACCTTGGAGATGTATGATATACGGAAGACCATCAGGAGACAGACCACCATTTGTAGCTTCAGTTAGAAGATCCCCAGTTTTGAGGACAACAACTAACGTCGCCACGAGGAAGACAATGTCAACCCGCGTGCCATCCGAGAACCCAGGAGAGATAAATAAAAGGAATATCGCGGATACATGAAATACAAGAAAGAGAAAAATATTGGGTAAATTCCGCTGTAGAGCAACCGTAGACACGTGTTTCTGACTCATTGGTCGTCATCGGTACGGTGTAGCCAAGGAATAAGGTGGGATAACCTTGGAGATGTATGATATACGGAAGACCATCAGGAGACAGACCACCATTTGTAGCTTCAGTTAGAAGATCCCCAGTTTTGAGGACAACAACTAACGTCGCCACGAGGAAGACAATGTCAACCCGCGTGCCATCTGAGAACCCAGGAGAGATAAATAAAAGGAATATCGCGGATACATGAAATACAAGAAAGAGAAAAATATTGGGTAAATTCCGCTGTAGAGCAACCGTAGACACGTGTTTCTGACTCATTGGTCGTCATCGGTACGGTGTAGCCAAGGAATAAGGTGGGATAACCTTGGAGATGTATGCAATATACGGAAGACCATCAGGAGACAGACCACCATTTGTAGCATCCTCAAATTGAGGATCTTCTAACTGATGCTACAAATGGTGGTCTGTCTCCTGATGGTCTTCCGTATATCGCATACAGCGAAACTTGGATATAATTTTTGCCTGGTGCAAGAGCAATAAGCTATATCTCAATATAGACAAGTGCTTCTCTGTCACTTATACTAGGAAGATAAATTTCATTCGTTCAGAGTATCATATTGACAACATATATATATATATTTGCTTTGTCATCCGTTAAAGACCTGGGTGTTTTTTTTGATTCTGCACTTACGTTTTCTGAGCATATATCATCCGTTACCTTACCGCTTCTGCGCATAGAATACTTGGCTTCATTATTCGTACCTGTAATTGTTTTACTAACTTACAAACGATATGTTCCCTTTTCTATGCCCTCGATATCAGCAAACTAGAATACGCATCTGAGGTGTGGTTCCCGATATACCATGTGTACTCGAACGCAATTGAACGGGTACAAAGAAGGTTCCTGAAATACCTATCATTTAAACTAGATGGCTTCTATCCGACTCAGAATACTGACTACGGCGCATTGCTCTTGAGACATAATTTTAGAGCACTATCCGAAAGAAGAACTGACATCAGCGCTTCCTTCATGAATGACTTACTCTTCAGTGTATTGGATGCTCCAGAGCTGTTTTCTAGAGTGAACATCCTGGTGCCACGTCTTCAGTCGAGGGCAAGCAAGTTAATTATGGTTCCGACGCCCAGGACGAATATTCTATACAAAGCGCCCTTAGATCACGCTGCCATAAATTTCAATAATCGTCAAGAGTAACTTGTGCGATTTTAGTGTCAATTTTCCAATTTATTAATTGTTGTTTTTGTTGTAATCATGTGATACATCATTTCATAATTTGAACATTGTATTATCGAGCATTTCTGTAATTGTATTGCCCCATTTGGAGTTTTCTGTTGGGTAATTAATAAAGTTATTATTATTATTATTATTATTATTATTATGTTTTCTTCAGACAATATAAATTCATTCTTTTGTCCTAGAAGAAAGGATAGTTCTAAATTCTTGCTTTACTATTATAGCTTTTTACATATTACAAATTAATCCTATATTATAGTTTTGTATAAAACACACTGTACTAATAAATTATGATGACAAACTATACATATAATTAATAAAATATATTGCATAAGCGATGAACATGTATACATAAAAAGAAAAAAAAAACCTTACATTTTTGTTTTTCTCATATTCATGATCGTCCTTTTTATTTTTATTTTTATTTTTCTCTTTTTACTTTATTACTTTTCGTTGTCATTATTATTTTCGTAGTAGTAATGGTTCTTAGTATAAAGCTAGTAAAGTATTAATTTTATTTACATCAATCGGTGATGTTATTTTTGTAACAGACCTTGAGGTGAGAATACTAACATCTGCATATATTTTTTTAAAAAAACTTATAACAAAAGAAAAACAGACAAAAATAAACGCACAAACAGAATATTCGTTTATATATACCAGGGTTACATCAAAATGATCTTTTGTTCCTTTATAATCTAATCTATAATTCCGAAATAAATATCGGATAGTCCCTTGATATCTGTTCGATCATTTATCGCATGCTTCTCTTTCTTTATGTGTATGATTTCTAACATGTTTCGTACTTTGGTATTTTGTGCTTTATTCAAAATACTTGTATTATCGAAATTAAATCCATGTCCCGTATTATTAGAATGTTTTTTTAATGATGTCACATTGTTAGAGTATTTATGACCCTTTAATCTTTCCGCTATATGTTGTTGTGTTTGGCCAATGTAAACACCAACACAATTATTGCAAGGAATTTTATATATAACATGTGTTTATTGCATAAGTGGTACTTTGTTTTTGGTTTTAGTAAACAAATGTTTTATACTGTTATGGTTTCTGTAAGCTACTTTTATATTATGCGGGGCTAATCTTTTGTTTACTTTTTCACTTAAACCTTGAATATAGGACAAGCATACGTATTTGTTTGTGTTAGAATGAGTTTCATTTTTTTTAATACTATGTTTACTTTGGTTGTAGAATTTATGAAGTCTGTGTTTTATTATTTTTTGAATAAAGTTTAGTGGATAGTCATTAGATTGTAGCATACTTTTAATGTTACCTAATATATCTTTTCTAAAGTTTGCGCTTGTTAATTTGATTGCTCTGTCAACAACGGCTGTAACTACATTTTTTTTATATATATCTGGTTGGCAAGAATTGAAATTTAAGTATCTACCTGACGCCGTTGGTTTTTGAAAAAATTTTGTTTGAATGGTATTTTTATGTGTTACTAATGCCATATCTAGAAAATTCATTAATCCTTCTTTTTCGATTTCTAGGGTGAATTGTAATTTATTATGAAAACTGTTGAATTGTTCTAAGATATAATTAATTTTGTCAATGGGTGCAACCGTAATGCAGTCATCAACATATCTCATATATAAAGTTGGTTTAAAATTTAAGTTATTGATTACTGTATATATACAGGGTGTTTAAAAAAGATGCGGCAATATTAAAGGGGTTGATTGTCCAGGTCATTTTATACAAAAAAGTTTATAATAAACAAGGTCCGCAAACGCTTCGTTACCGATCTACAGCGTGTTGCAGTTTAATTAAAAGAAACAGTAAAAATTAGATTTCTCCAAGACGGCATTAAAGATCATAATGAAATTTTAAGCATGTTATTTTTCAAGAAAAAAATAGGACGCCGCTGATTTCTCTAAAAATAAAAATATGTTTCTATTCTCTGTTTAATTGTGACGAAAAAAGCTCTCTTAACTTTCTATCATACGACGTACCGTTTTTTAGTAAAAAAAAACACATTTTAGTGCATGTACATTTATTACAGAATTTTTCTTTTTAATAACAAGGGTTTTATTTAAGGGCAAAAACAAATATTTTACCATACCAACAATTTTAGCAAGCAAAAATTACAATAACTGTGCAAAGTGGATGCAAGAATCCAATCTTCTCCTCATCGACTGGCGAACTCTCTCAAAAACAACAGGATCGGTTTCAATTGAGTTGCACCCAGCAATGATTCAATTTCTTAAGTCTTCTACGTTTTCCAATGGAGTACCGTACACCAATGACTTCAAATGGCCCCACAGGAAAAAATCCAGGTTGATTTAATTCCGGGGATCGTGCAGGCCATAAGTGTGGTCCACCTCGGCCAATCCAGCGATTTCCGTATGCTTGTGTTAAGAAATCACGAGTTACTTGACTAAAGTGGGCTGGTGCGCCATCGTGCATATACCACATTGCATCTCTAAGTGCTAATGGTACGTCCTCCAGATATCCAGGGAGCGTGTTTTCCAAAAAGTTGCGATACACCTCTCCGGTTAGTCTCCTTGGTAAAAATACCGGTCCAATTAGGCAGTCACCCACAATTCCAAGCCAAACGTTCAAAGAAAACTGATGTTGAAAACGATTTTCAACAATTTCATGTGGATTTTCGTCACACCATACATGGTTATTATGGAAATTGCGTATTGCATTTCTTGAAAAATTCGCTTCATCGGTGAACTGAATCAACATCAGGAATTGAGGGATTTGAACCATTTTCTGCAAAAGCCATTGACAGAATGCAATGCGAGGAGGAAAATCAGCAGGAAGTAATGCTTGAACGCGTTGTATATGGAATGGGTACAACAAATTTTCCTTCAGAATGTGCCAAATAGTCCCATTACTTACATCCAAAGCGTCAGCAATTTTTCGAGTAGAAGTACCTCGATCCTCTTCAGTCATGTCTAGCACATCCTCTTCCAGCTCTACCGTTCTTGTTGTCCTTGGCCTTCCTGCTCCTCCATTTCGTCTTAATGTGTCTGTTTCATAAAGACGCCGATGAATACTTTCGAAAGTTTTTCTATCAGGAGCAATACGGCCAGGAAATCTTTCAGTATACAACCGCCTAGCTTCTAATGCATTTCCATCAGCAAGTCCATAAATGTAGTGCATGTCGGTCATCTCTGCATTTGTATAGCGATTCATGATAAGGAAATTCAACAAATTCGACACATACAAAATTATTAATCATATGTCATTCAATATGTCAGTGAATAAAACAGGACTGTTTAAAAATATTTTTGTAAGCATGATAAATGCACATCCACTAAAATGTGTTTTTTTTTACTAAAAAACTTTACGTCGTACGATAAAAAGTTAAGAGAGCTTTTTTCTTTACAATTGAACAAAGAATAGAAACATATTTTTATTTTTAGAGAAATCAGCGCCGTCCTATTTTTTTCTTGAAAAATAACACGCCAAAAATTTCATTATGATCTTTAATGCCGTCTTGGAGAAATCTAATTTTTACTGTTTCTTTTAATTAAACTTCAACACGCTGTAGATCGGTAACGAAGCGTTTGCGGACCTTGTTTATTATAAACTTTTTTGTATAAAATGACCTGGACAATCAACCCCTTTAATATTGCCGCATCTTTTTTAAACACCCTGTATATATATATATATGTATTGAAAAATTCAAAAGATTCTTGGTAGTAGTGGCATACAATGAAGTAAAAGTAATAACAATATGACAACTGGTTGTCAATTAGAAAACAATGACAAATATAAAATGCAAATCACAATGTATAATTGAAAAATTGTAATATATTTTATATATATATATATATATATATATATATATATATATATACAGGGTGTTTAAAAAAGATGCGGCAATATTAAAGGGGTTGATTGTCCAGGTCATTGTACAGGGTGTTTCATCGGTTGGGGTATCGCAAATTAAAGTGCCTAAATATAAAAATATCGACTTCAAATTTTAACCACTTATAGAGCTTTTAAACCGCTACCAGCAGGTTAGGTTGTTTTTGATAATATTATTTTAATTAATGCGTAAATTAAAAAAAAACGTATTATCAAAAATTAAAAGTGCTCAAAAAATGTTCAAATTTGAATGGTGATACGTGGAAATATCACCCATATTAACTTCACAATCAGAATTTTTATAAACGAAACCGTTTGTCAAATAAAGTCAATATTAAATAATGTCGTTTTTCTTACGACAGATTTATGGTACTTAACTTTCTAATTGTGCTGTCCACAAACAGGTAGTCCTTTTAAATTTATGACGGATAATAAATAAAAATTTATTATAAACTCAACACACAACACTGTAATAAAAAACCCATAAATTCTTCAACGTCCGCAAACAGGTAGTCCTTTTAAATTTATGACGGATAATAAATAAAAATTTATTATAAACTCAACACACAACACTGTAATAAAAAACCCATAAATTCTTCAACGTCTTGCCTTTAATTTTGAAATTATTGTAAAATATTCAATAATTGATTAAGTTTTAATTTTTTTTTCAATTGCATAGTTGATTTTATAGACATATCTTTTTAACACCTGAATTTCAATAAAATCTGAGTACTTTTGATTTTTTGAACGAAGGTTTTTTTTTTATTTACGCATTAAATAAAATAATATTATCAAAAACAACCTAACCTACTGGTAGCGGTTTAAAAGTTCTATAAGTGCTTAAAATTTGAAGTCGACATTTTTATATTTAGGCACTTTAATTCGCGATACCCCAACCGAGTTTCTGGACACCCTGTATACCCTGTATACAGGGTGTCCAGAAACTCTCCTGACAAACGAAGACCGGAGATTCCTCAGATAATTTTAAGACAATTTAACCCAATTCACCCTAGTCCGAAAATGCTTCCTAAGGGAGCTAGAGCTCTTTGAAGATGGCGCCTTGCAATTAGTTTTTTTTTAATATCTCCCGAACGCTTCTATTTAGAAAAACAAAAACTGGTATGCTTATTTATCCTCCAGAGATGAATCGATTCCATCAATTGCGAATTTCTAGTACCGGTTATAGGCGGCCGTTTTGGGTAGGTAAACGGTTATTTTAACACATAACTTTTTTGTCTTTAACTTTTAAGCATTTGTGACACTAGATTATTAAATTTTCAGGTATTCTAGTACTAAAAGGTACTCTTACTTTAAGTCGGTAGGATAAACCGTTTTCTAGAAAAATCGATTTGAAAATTTTTCGTATTTTCGTCATTTCATCTTGCGTCATTTCAACTTCGCGAACTGACAACAATTTGACAATTAAAAACGTAGGTTTTATTTCTGTTGGCAGTTCAGAGCGAACTAGTGCAAAAAATAATAAATTGAATTTTAATGACGAAAAAACGAAAAATTTTCAAATCGATTTTTCTAGAAAACGGTGTATCCTACCGACTTAAAGTAAGAGTACCTTTTAGTACTAGAATACCTGAAAATTTAATAATCTAGTGTCACAAATGCCTTTACCTACCCAAAACGGACGCCTATGACCTTAGGAAGCATTTTCGGACTAGGGTGAATTGGGTTAAATTGTCTTAAAATTATCTTAGGAATCTCCGGTCTTCGTTTGTCAGGAGAGTTTCTGGACACCCTGTATATACGTACCCAACGCACAATACCAAGCCCGGTACATACTACAGGCAACCAGAAGCCCGGCCTAAGCAGTAACCCTGGTCAATTTTTTAATGAATATAAATGTTGTATATAAATACACAATGTCTAGCAACCCAAGAGGGGAAACTTTTTTCAATATACATTTGTAAAATGTTTAACAGTTTTTCCGAGCCCCAGTGTGTGACACATACTCTGCGAAACCCAAATATATATACTGTATAAGGTTATATGATTATATGAAGCCCACCATAGTTGCCAAATATCTGATAGGATTTAGTAGATTTTAATATGCATTTTTAGTAAAATATGAATGATATTCTAAGTTAAATTTATACGTTCTTCTAGATTTTTAGTCCCTTCGAAATATAGACGGTTCAGACTAAAATCTGTTAGGTATAAATACTTTCATTACTATAAATCTTTCACAACCAATATTTAATTTTTCATGTACATTATACAGGTTGCCCATTTTCTATCTTTTCTATGTCTCTATATGGGTAACTTTCTTAATGTTGAAGATATAGGATAGGTTAAATTAGCAATGTTATTAAGAAATTTAAGGAGTATTAAATAGCATTTTTAGATTTGACATTTATTGTCAACTTTGAAGAAATTAAAAAAAAATTAAATTTGCTAAAATGTTCAGTTATCCATATCTTCGTAACTATTAAAGATAGAACAAAACTAAAAATAGAACATGGTAATAATTGTTGCGTAGAATTTAATAATCTTTAAGAAGTTAAAAATTCATGGCACACTTAATTATCAAGATATAACTTAAAACCTTGCCTCAAAATAAGAAAGAGTGATCCAAATACCGCGCCAATATGGTGTATATTTTTAAGATTTCATTGGTTCTTGCGTCAAAATGTCGTCCACATATCTACACCAAAACAAAGTATTCTTAATTTCTTTTTTGTTAATAAAATTTGTTTTTTCTGGATTGTCCATGAAAATTTCGGCTAATAAAGGCGAAAGAGTATTTCCCATGATTAGACCTTCTTTACATAAATAGTATTTATTGTTAAATGAAAAGTAGTGTTGTGAGTGTAAGATTTCTTCTTTTATTATAGGATTTGTTCTACAGTATATCCCCTGGGATATACTGATATACCGATTGACTTTAAAAGAGGAAAAATAAAATTATTTTTGAAATCTCAGAAAATTTTACTCGTAATGATTTACTCTGCTTGTTTTCAAACTTCCAAAACACAAATTACTTTTTATTTAACTCGAACGGTTCTCGAGATAATATCATTTTCTTGCTAGAAAATATACAAATTGGACTCAATTTATTTAATAAATTTAACAAAAAATGGTAAAATAAAATGAAATTCTCAAAAAACTAAACTATTGATTTTCTATTCAAACAATGCTCCTCCTTTTTCTGCACAGATTTCAATGCGAGCTCTAATTCATTGAAACATCGTCTTATTTCTAAGATTGATAAGGACTGGACTGTATTTTGTATCCTATTTTTAATTGTTCTTTATCATTGTCTAGTGGCTCACTGTACACAATTTGTTTTAAACGACCCCACAGATAAAAGTCCATTATTGTAAGATCAGGACTTCTCGATGACCATAAAATGGGATATCTCTTCCTATCCAGTTATCATGGAACTCTGCCGGCGTAATGAGCAGGGCACCCATCGTGCAGGTAAAACATTTCCATTCGGTAGTTTAACGGCAATTCGTCCAGTTCATTAGTTAAAAACTTTTGCAACATTTCCAAATATGAATTACGGTTTACATTATGATCAAAAAAATATGGGCCAATAATGCCATGGTACGAAACCGTAAGCTACACATTAACTTTGTTTAAATATTGTCTACGACACGTAATTTTAAAGTTTGGATTCCTCTCACTCCAGTACCGGCAATGGTGAGATGAAGCGACTCCGTTAGTTGAAAAAGTTGACTCATCGGAGAACATAATTTGTTTATGAAAGTTTGAACCTTCCAAAACTCTGTAGCCCATTTCTAAACAAAAATCCATACGTTTGGCTTTATCACCATTTTCTAAAGTTTGCCTAAATTGCGGTTTAAATGGTAAAATTTTGTTCTTAAATATTCTTTGTAAATGAGATTTACTTATCCCTGTTATTATTGCCCTCCTTCTTAAAGACAACCGTGAAGCTTCTCTTCCGGAATGAACGGCGAGAACTGAAGCAGCATCGTCTTCATCGACCAATTTCTTTGACTTCTTAATGTTTAAAACCGAGCCTGTTTTAAGGAATTTGGTCACCATGTTTTTTGCTCCGGAATTTGAAATGGTAACTTCCGGGTATTTTTGGTTGAATTTTCTAATAACAACTCGGTAGCGCTCTTCCCCAGTTCCGTAACATTGAATGAATAAATTATTTGTTGTAAAGTCAACATTATAGCATAAATACTGTTCAAATGAGCCAAGATTTAATTTGCAGTTATACTAACTTGTTAGATTTGTCAACTGCTGTCAGTTGTATTTTTCAATGAAATCCGCCTACTAGAGTTACTTCTAAAAATTAAGAATAAAAACTTTTATGTCAAAATTTTGAAGAAGAATGATATTATCTCGAGAACCGTTCGAGTTAAATAAAGTTATTTGTGTTTTGGGGGTTTGAAAACAAGCAGAGGAAATCATCAAGAGTGAAACTTTTTGAAAAATCAAAAATATTTTTTTTCCTCTTTTAAAGTCGATCCGGGGACATACTGTATTCTATACAAACATTTTTTCAGTTAAGCCAATCATTGCTTTAGGGAGCATACTGCGAAACAAGTTTTAAATATCAAAAGATATCAATTTTGAATTATTTGGGAATTTTAAGGCTTTAATGTGGTTAACTAACTCTAAACTAATTTTAATACTGAATTTGGATTTGTAGCTCTTTTGCTATGTTATATATGTGTTTATGCCTGGTGCTCAGTTCTACCTCGGGGTCACTCAAGTAGAGGGATAATAAAATGATATGGTGGTGGTTTTACAGCTAGACTTTAATATATTCTATGTACAGGTTGCTACTGATGTGATATATTTGATTTATATTCAGTTGTATCTCCGGGGGCGGCAGCAGCGGTGTCGGGACAGGACCGGGTGGCTCTTCCTACTCCGGTTCTGTGGTTATTTAGACCGGCAGGGGTTTCTTCCTCCTGGGGGCGGCGAAGTCTTCGGGGGCGGCAGCGATGCTTTGGTCAGCGGCGGCGGTGTCTGGACAGGACCGGGTGGCTCTTCCTACTCCGGTTCTGTGGTTATTTAGACCGGCAGGGGTTTCTTCCTCCTGGGGGCGGCAGCGATGCTTTAGGACAGCGGCGGCGGTGTCTGGACAGGACCGGGTGGCTCTTCCTACTCCGGTTCTGTGGTTATTTAGACCGGCAGGGGTTTCTTCCTCCTGGGGGCGGCAGCGATGCTTTTGACAGCGGTGGCGGTGTCTGGACAGGACCGGGTGGCTCTTCCTACTCCGGTTCTGTGGTTATTTAGACCGGCAGGGGTTTCTTCCTCCTGGGGGCGGCGAAGTCTTCGGGGGCGGCAGCGATGCTTTTGGACAGCGGCGGCGGTATCTGGACAGGACCGGGTGGCTCTTCCTACTCCGATTCTGTGGTTATTTAGACCGGCAGGGGTTTCTTCCTCCTGGGGGCGGCGAAGTCTTCGGGGGCGGCAGCGATGCTTTTGACAGCGGTGGCGGTGCCAGGACCGGGTGGCACTTCCTACTCCGGTGGTGACGTCTTCACTAGGTTTCGGCGTGAGGGGCGGTAATTCCAGCACCCTCGGGGAGGCGGCAAGTCCAGCCTCCACTAGTGGGCGGATGATCCGGCCCTTACTGTGGGAGCGGCTGTTCCAGCTCCACACGTCCAGGAGCGGCTAGTCCAGCTCCGGCGGTTGGGGACGGCTGATCCAGTCCCGTAAACGAAGAGCGGCAACTCCGGCTCTTCTACTAACAGAGGGGCTTCTCCACCTCTAACTCAAGAGCGGCTATTCCAGCTCTTCTAATAACAGAGGGGCTTCTCCACCTCTAACTCAAGAGCGGCTATTCCAGCTCTTGGGTGTTTCTAGACTGTCAGGTTCTCCGGCTGATCCAGGAGGACAGTTGAGAGCTAGAAACACTCTGCCTGATCTGACTGCGGAGGGCTCTTTTATATTGCCCGGTCATCGCTTCAGGCGATTAACCCCCGACGTCACGGTAGTAGGGGTGCGTTCTTCGGTAGTGGGACTGGCTTCGCTGGCGCTACTAGCGCTGACCAAGGGTAAGTACGGGGAGTATCGTAACTAAATACTCGTGGTGCTACAGACTCCCCCTCTGGACCGCATTAGACGTCCCGATCAGCGGTCCAGCTATTCGTGCCTCTAATTGACTGGGTTTGGATTCTTCCGTGGGCGACCTCGTTTCTTGAGTGTCTCCACCGGTTGGGTTTCTGGGGCAGCTTCATCAACTGGAGTTAGATCTCCGGCGTGGTATATGCCTAGAGGTTGCTCTGGGTTTTCGCAGCTGGCAATCTCATAGCGGCTGGGTCCTTGGACACTCAGGACTACGTAGGGGCCGTCTCGCTTTGGGGTGAACTTAGAAGTGCGCAGCTTTGGTCCAGAACTTCGGGCGATCGATTTAACCCAGACGCGGCTTCCAGGTAGGTAGGTCGGGCTAGGTCGCCTGTGCTTATCGGCCTCTTTCTTCCGACGCATTTGTTCAGCTTCATGAGTTTCCTGGGCATTTTGCAGTACCTCGGCGAGTCGCTTCAGCTGCGGGGTAATCTCTGGAACAAGGGTGTCTCCTTCCAAGATAGCGCGAATATCATGTCCTACGTCGTACGCTGTTCTTAAATCTTGTCCAAGCAGCAGGTAAGCGGCACTATATCCAGTGGTCTGGCAGCGAGTGGAATTCATGGCAAATCTAATAGCGGCCAAGTGTTCCGGCCATGTTTGATGATGCGTTTGTACTCGTATGGCTAACTGGGTTTTCAGGTCTCGGTTTTTTCTTTCTACCGGGTTTGCTGAGGGGTGGTATACCGCGGTGAATGCTTGGTCGATGTTCAGGCAATGGGTAACCTGTTGCATGACTGAACTTATAAACTGTGTTCCATTATCAGACAGTAGTCTTCGTGGTATTCCGTAGCGTAGCAATACTTCAGTTACCAGTGTCCATGCACAAGCGCTTGCTGTTGCTTGGGCTAACGCAAATAATTCTACCCAACGGGTGGCTGTATCTTCCACTATGAGGATCCATCGTTCCCCTTTTGGCCCTTCTGGTAATGGTCCAAAAAGGTCAACTGCCATGACTTCGAAACGTCTATGCATGGCGGGTGTCTGCAGTAATCCGGCGGGCTTCGTGTTCGAGATTTTGTAACGTTGGCACTCCGTGCAGTTGCGAATGTGTTGGGTGACCGTTTTCCTCATCGCAGGCCAGTAGTATCTGCGGCTGACTTTATTCAGAGTATGCTCCACTCCGTAATGACCAGCGGTGGGTGCGTCGTGGTATTGCCTTAATATCTCTGACCTTTCATTCTCGGGTATGACTAACAATGCTTCGTCGGTGGTGTCGTCTTGTAGGTATTTATATAGGACTCCTCGATTCATGATGTATCCTTTAGTGGACCAAGGTCCTATTACCTCGGGGGTACCCTTCTCGAAGGCGTCGATAATTTTCGTCAGTTCTGGATCACTTCGTTGGGCTTCTCTCAGCTCTCCAGGTGAGCGCGCGGGAAAGTCAATGCTAATGTATCCTACTTCCGTGAGGGGGGCCTTCTCCTCCTCCTCGGTGACGGGCGGTCTGGACAAGGTATCGGCAATGACGTTGGCTTTTCCCGGGGTGTACCGTATCTCTAGGTTGTAGGGCTGTAGCTGCAGGGCCCATCGGGCTAACCGTCCAGTGGGGGTTTTGAGTGTCATTAACCAGCGGAGTGGTTGGTGGTCGGTTAATATAATCGACGGTGATTCTTCTAGGTAGCCTCGGAACTTCCCTACGGCATAAACCACCGCGAGGGCCTCTCGTTCGGTAGTCGAATAATTCCTTTCTGCAGAGGTCAGTAGGCGGCTGGCGTATTCCACCGGGCGTTCTTCCTTTCCCTCCCCCTGGAGTAAAACCGCCCCTATGGCATATGCGCTGGCGTCCGTGCGCAACACATAGGGGGTTGAAGGTTTGGCTTGTTGTAGAATCGGAGGAGAAATCAGGGCTTCTTTGAGTTTGGCGAAGGCTTCCTCCTGGGCTTTTCCCCAATGCCATGGCTCATTTTTCTTCGTGAGTTGTGATAAAGGTTTTGCAATGTGGGCAAAGTTCTCCACGAAACATCTGTACCAACTACATGTCTGCAAGAAGCTTCTAAGTTGTTTTAGAGTTTTTGGGGCTGGTCTCTTGGCGATGGCGGCAGTCTTCTCGGGATCTACTCCAACTCCTTCCGAAGTTATAATATGGCCCAGATATTTTACTGACCGGCAGCTGAATCGGCATTTGGGTCGGTTTAGGCGAAGGTTGTATTGCTTTAGTGCCTTGAAGAGTGCATCCAAATCAAGAATATGGCTTTCAGCCGAGTGGGAAAGTAGTATTAAATCGTCCAGGTAAGCTAATACCCTGATGTTTCCCAATGAGGTTTTTAGTCGGTCAATCAAGCGTTGAAACGTTGCAGGCGCGTTTCGGAGGCCAAAGGGCATGCGCAGGAAGCGATAGAGCCCAAATGGAGTCACAAACCCGGTCTTATCCAGGGAATCTCGGTGTACGGGTATCTGGTAATAGCCTGCCTTCAAATCCATGGTCGAAATGTATTGGGATTGACCGTTAGCATGGAGAAGATCATCAATCCTTGGCAGTGGGTAGGTGTCGGGTACGGTGAGGTTGTTTAGTTTCCGGTAGTCTATGCATAATCGTAGACTCCCATCCGGTTTTGGTACCAATACCACCGGCGCACTCCAGGCGCTTTCACATTCCTCGATGACTTTTTCTTGCAGAAGCTGATCTATTTCCCTTTTAAGGACGGCGGTGCGACTGGCAGCCATTCTATATGGTGGGGAGGAGGCGGGAACGTTTCTTCCAGTTTCGATATGGTGCTCGGTAATTGTCGTCGGAGGGCCACTGGGAGCAAATAATTCTTTAGAGGCCAGGAGTAAATTATTTAAGCTTTGTCTGTCGGTGTACTCCAATTGTACGCCTTCGTCATTTCGTAGTTCCACTGAGGTGGCCTCTAGGGAGTGGAAGGTCATCCAGTCCATGGTATCGTCGATGTCGTCACTCCAGGCGAGAGAAATCTGCTGGGTAGCGTCATGCCACATGTAGGCAGTGCGTGACGAGGTTTCCGGGAGTGCTGAGGGGCCATATCCGTCAGCTATTCCAGAGCGGATGTCTTCTACCATAGTGTCCCTCGGGGTGTTCGGTATAGGTTCTAGCAAAGGGGGCACAGCTGTGTCTTTCATGATTGTAGCTATAGTCTCTACTTCTTCAGGGTTCCGGTAGCCTGGCAGCGGGTCCTCGTTTGTAAACGGCTGCGGTGGGTCGGACCCATCTTCGAAGGCATGGGTCCCACTTCCCATGTTGAGCTGTAGTCGGGTTTGTCTCATGAAATCCGACCCTAACAGGGTTCGAGTGTTGTGCATCCCTTGCAAGGCGATAAATTTGGTGTTAACGGTGCGTGTGCCTATTTGGCAGTCTACGTGGTACGTCAGTACCTCCCTGGTACCGTGGGTTCCATCTGCCAAACTTATGTTCATCAGGCTTGCTTTTGCAGGAATCCCTTTTGTTTGGAACAAGGAGTGCAGCTTCTGTCCGGCAATGTTGGCTCTCGATCCAGTATCCAGGACGGCTATCCCTTCCATTCCCAATATTTTCACTCGTACCGTGGGTCTGTGTAGTTCGCTTTTGGTCTCTAAGGCGCAGAAGGCGGCGCTGGGCTCCGCGGGTGCTGGTGGGTTGCAGGTGGGGCAGTTTCTTTTAATCACGCCTGGCCGTTGACACCCATAGCATTGTAGGCCTTTGCTTTCTACCCGGTTTGTAGGGCCACTGGTTCCTTCTTTCTTGGCTTTGCACTCTGTAGCGAAGTGCCCGTAACGACGACACTTGGAACATCGGGGGCGTCTTTCGTTTTTATATTGTTGTGATGGGGCATCTTGGGATCTCGATTTCCCTTGTGTCCACTTCCGTTCTCTTAATTGGGTTTCCACCTCCCTCGCCGTTTTGATGAGGTATTCGAAGTTGGGGATACTGTCCCTCGAGATGCGGTCTCTTATTTCAAGGTGTAGTAGGCCGTAAATCATATCGAGCTGAACGGATTCGGTGTGTCTGTTCTTTAGTTGGGCCAGTTGTGCTCGCTTGTTAGAAATGAATGAGCTGGTAGGTTGCCCTTCGTTTTGTCGATTGCCAAATACTGCCAGGTAGATCTGATAGTCCGGTGGGGGCGGGGATGAGGCTTGTGGCTTCCTCCCATGTCGTTGCGGAACTCTTCACTCCTTTCCACCAAATGTTTGCTGGTCCTTCCAACAACAATGACAGCCCCTTTATGGCGTTATCGTCACTAATTCCCTCACTCTCTTTGTAGAAGGTAGCACTAGTGATAAATTCATCCACCGCCTCAATACTTCTATTTCCACGGAAGCGTACCGGGCATTGCGTGAAGTGTCGAGGTTTCTCCACAGGTTGCATCCGCTGTAAGGCTTCTACAATGGCTTCCGGTGTGAGAGCCATTTCAAGGGCCTGCGCCTGGCTCCTGGTGACGGGAATGTTGTACGGAAGGTGTTTGCTTTGTTTATCAATGGCCCATCTAAGTCTAGTCCCTCTTTCCTTGAGCGTCGAGCCTCGCAGTTGGGTGCCAATTTATGTAGCTCTTTTGCTATGTTATATATGTGTTTATGCCTGGTGCTCAGTTCTACCTCGGGGTCACTCAAGTAGAGGGATAATAAAATGATATGGTGGTCGTTTTACAGCTAGACTTTAATATATTCTATGTACAGGTTGCTACTGATGTGATATATTTGATTTATATTCAGTTGTATCTCCGGGGGCGGCAGCAGCGGTGTCGGGACAGGACCGGGTGGCTCTTCCTACTCCGGTTCTGTGGTTATTTAGACCGGCAGGGGTTTCTTCCTCCTGGGGCGGCAGCGATGCTTTGGACAGCGGCGGCGGTGTCTGGACAGGACCGGGTGGCTCTTCCTACTCCGGTTCTGTGGTTATTTAGACCGGCAGGGGTTTCTTCCTCCTGGGGGCGGCGAAGTCTTCGGGGGCGGCAGCGATGCTTTTGGACAGCGGCGGCGGTGTCTGGACAGGACCGGGTGGCTCTTCCTACTCCGGTTCTGTGGTTATTTAGACCGGCAGGGGTTTCTTCCTCCTGGGGGCGGCAGCGATGCTTTTGACAGCGGTGGCGGTGTCTGGACAGGACCGGGTGGCTCTTCCTACTCCGGTTCTGTGGTTATTTAGACCGGCAGGGGTTTCTTCCTCCTGGGGGCGGCGAAGTCTTCGGGGGCGGCAGCGATGCTTTTGGACAGCGGCGGCGGTGTCTGGACAGGATCGGGTGGATCTTCCTACTCCGGTTCTGTGGTTATTTAGACCGGCAGGGGTTTCTTCCTCCTGGGGGCGGCGAAGTCTTCGGGGGCGGCAGCGATGCTTTTGACAGCGGTGGCGGTGCCAGGACCGGGTGGCACTTCCTACTCCGGTGGTGACGTCTTCGCTAGGTTTCGGCGTGAGGGGCGGTAATTCCAGCACCCTCGGGGAGGCGGCAAGTCCAGCCTCCACTAGTGGGCGGATGATCCGGCCCTTACTGTGGGAGCGGCTGTTCCAGCTCCACACGTCCAGGAGCGGCTAGTCCAGCTCCGGCGGTTGGGGACGGCTGATCCAGTCCCGTAAACGAAGAGCGGCAACTCCGGCTCTTCTACTAACAGAGGGGCTTCTCCACCTCTAACTCAAGAGCGGCTATTCCAGCTCTTCTAATAACAGAGGGGTTTCTCCACCTCTAACTCAAGAGCGGCCATTCCAGCTCTTCTAACCACAGAGGGGCTTCTCCACCTCTAACTCAAGAGCGGCTATTCCAGCTCTTGGGTGTTTCTAGACTGTCAGGTTCTCCGGCTGATCCAGGAGGACAGTTGAGAGCTAGAAACACTCTGCCTGATCTGACTGCGGAGGGCTCTTTTATATTGCCCGGTCATCGCTTCAGGCGATTAACCCCCGACGTCACGGTAGTAGGGGTGCGTTCTTCGGTAGTGGGACTGGCTTCGCTGGCGCTACTAGCGCTGACCAAGGGTAAGTACGGGGAGTATCGTAACTAAATACTCGTGGTGCTACAGATTTCAATTTCGTGTGTTTGAAGATTGTATCTATTAAGTTTTTTAAAACTTTAACTTTGCAGGAGCTGTAATATAGGACACTACTGGCCTAATAGGGTAATTTTCTGTAATTTAATGAATATCATTCCGGGGGTTGTGGGTTCATTAATAGGCACAATGTGTTTGAAAACAAAAAGTTAAGAGTAATGAATCTGTGTAAAAGTGTTCATACAATAAATGGTTGTTTACATTGTTGCCACTTTGCCGGGCTTCAACTAATATGTAGTTTATCTATATGGCTCGCAAAATCAGCAAAATATATTCAATACGTATATAATATACACAAATTATACGAACGCCACCTACAGGCTGTTAGTATGAACCAATACGCGTTTATTTTGAGATATATAACATGATTATGAGCCATAACGAAATTTTAGAATTTTAGTGCATTCATAATATTGGGACTATAGGAGACTGTATACACGCAGGGCCGGATGCTCCGTTGGACGAATTTGCGTTCGCTTTGCGCATGACGTCACTCTCAGAGTTATAACCATTAGCGTATATGTATAAATTGTTACGTTGTAAATTTACTTTGTCTATAGTTCGCAAAAGATTGTGTACCTATTGTCTAAATATGTGGAATTTCGTATTAAGTTCATGACTTTTTAAGCGTACCCTGTATATTGTCTATCTCACCGGCCACTAAGACTGCCTGCAGTATGCTTCCGTGGGTACTAAACCTACTATTGAGCCCTCACCGCTCTAAATCACATACCGCGAACATGACAGATACAATTTGTGTGAGATCGGGCATTTACACTCTATTTTTGTGAAAGCCTCTTTATCTGAATAACTAACTTTAATTATCTTAGCTCTAGCTTAATCTAACCTACCTGTAGTGTCATATCTTTCGCATTTGCAATTATGTCTACGTCTTGCTTAAGTATATATAAAATATCTGCTTATATATATTACGACCGATCCCTACCTAATGCGTTTATTGTAGCTTTTAAACGTTCGAAACGATAATCGAGATATTGTGCTACTGTGTCATATGTTTTGCGTATTACCAAACGTAGATTCTTGAGCAGGCTCGAGTATTATTGTTATTTTCCTTTTCCTTCGCAGTCGTCTCTCTAAAAGAAAAAGGTAGGGAGAATTAATTAAAGAAATGCTGGATTGTAGGGCATACTATTATCTGTTGCCGAACCCCCTTGCTGCTCTATCTTCGATATTCTAGTATTAGGGACTTCTGTTAACTCGTTCCCCCTCAGAATCATCGTAGAGGTTAGGATCGTAATTTCGCTGCAACATAAGTTTTTGATCGGTCTTTGGAACCGTCTTTTGCAGCGTTTTGCTATATAAGCTTTAGTATTTCGTTATTTACCTGCAGGAATTCTGTCCTTTCGCCTAATAAAAATAGAAATTACAGGTGGTAGAATGTTTGTTTGTGTCTGTCAAATTTATCGTTCATACTGTTTAGGTTGTCTGCACACGCAGTAATGCCAACGCTCGGCATGAAATACCTCTCGTGCGGTCGACTTTAAATCTCCTATTTTACAATTGCCGAGTATTTCGCTCATGTTCTTCCGTCAAAATTATGTGTGGGGTCGTGATTAATTGTGTTTAAGTTTTGATGTCATTTCCCATTATTATCAATTTAGTTGCGTGCTTGTGATATTTATTTGGAAATTCCCGCCTTTAGTTTGAGCCCTTTCTCCAGTGCGGCGCTATGAGCGTGCGCGATTTTGAATTGGAACGTATCTACCGTATAGGTCACGGGGAGGTCACTTTTGAAGTCGAACTTGTTACAAGTGCATGAGTACGATACGCTTATTGTCTTTTGGTGAATTTTATCACTTTGTCTAAAAAGTTAGACGAACGCTTAGGCGGCTTTAATGAAATAAGTGTAAGTTATCGATACCTTCATTAGGTGTTTATCGTGAATTAATTTTTTATCGCAATACCGCTATCTAATTTACGAATGCCACGAGGTGGATTTTGAATTAATTTCGTGCTATGTGTGACTTCTGAGTCCTTATCGTGGAATCTCCATTGTTCTACTTGGGGTAAGTTTTCAAAGCTCTGTGTTAAATTTTCGGGATTTTATCTTTGGGTTTTTTTTTAATTTTATTAGGATTCTTTTGACGGGCACTAAAGCCCTCAAAGGCTGTTAGGATGCCGCTGACGTCCATTTAAGCCCTCCGAAGTCTTATTTTTGGGGTTATCGCCCACAACAGGGGCTTCATTCAACGTCCAATCCACCTGTTGAGTGGAATTTCTCCAACAAGGGAGACGTCGCCATCTTGAACAACTGCAGCGTCCTTCCCGTCAGCCATTTTGCCAAATAAGGTTGTAATTTTTCACCTTATATATTTTCGACCGATTTTCGACGACTTAACGTTTGTGTGCAAGACTTATTTCGCCTAGTTTTGACCAAGAATTTTGAGTGGTTAACTAACTAACTAACGCACCTCTTAGTCAACTGTGCGGACACAATATAATCTTAATTAAATTTCCGTCATGTTTTTTTATTATTTGTTTTATGTAACATTCAGTTTATCTAGAATTTTGGTATGTCACTACCATAATTTTGTAGCCCTATGTCGAGGCGAAAATTTGATTAAATCTCATTTTAGTAAATTTATACCCATATCACTAAATATTATGGTGAGGTTTTTTTAACTAGTCATATACCTCGTGCTTTAATTACCGTTGGGATTATTGTGCGTCACAAAATGTGTTGAATCTTAACCTAATTTCTAATATCAATTGTTTTCTTTTCACGTTCATTGTTGTGAGTTAATAAACTTTGCCTTTCTCGTTGTTCAGTTAATTTACCTGAGCTAGATAAATTCAATTCTGTACGAGCAATTTTTGGTTCGTGTGGCTCAGTGTGTTTTTTGCTTAATTTAAAATTTCCTTTCTAATTTTACCCTTAATTAATTGACTTAAATTTTTGACTTGTAAATAAATAACCTTCATTTAATTTAATTTAGAACATGTAAACAAACCTGGCGTTTTTATATATTTAGCGAATTTTTCTCATTTTGGACTAAGTCCTTAACTGACTTAACAATTTTCTTGCGCTCTATTTTTTTATATATATATATGTACACCTAATGTAAGGTGAAAGAAACGTTTCGGCAACCGACCAACTCCTGCTGTAGCGCAGAGTATTTGTTAATTCTTTAAGTTGTTTATTTTGTAATTGTCACCTAACGCTTGTTTAATAATTGTCAACTGTCTAACTTCACTTCTTGTTTTTTTTTATTCAAATTAACTTTCTTTCAATCAACGCTTGTTTTTATATTATCTAAGTTCTCCATTTAATTTTTGCTCAAAAAAAAACCATTCAACACACGTCAAATTCAATTAAATTTTGTTATATTACGAATACCTTATCTTTTATTTCCTTTTTACCTCTGCATATTTATTTATTATTGTGACAAGTACGCACATGAGTGTGGTTGCCTCATTTATACAGGGTGTTCAATAGGTAACCCGCTGGAGGGACACAGCCAGTGGTAGATCGTAGGAGGCGCAGGTAGGTTATCTGTAGATAGCATAGTGTCCTGGTGCCCGGACAATCGTCGCAAGCGTCGTTGCCGACCGACGCTCTACTATAGGTGTTCTTTTTATCTGAACCGTCACGCCGTCTGCGACAGAGTTAGCTCGGCCCTGCGTTATCCTGTTTAACAACCCCCTATTGCGACTCCCCGTTTCATATCTAAATCAGCCGTTACCTTATTGCGACGTAGATCCGGTAGCAAAAATTTGGCGCCCAACGTTTCGGCCGATTTTTGACCATCTTCCGGAATTTTTTTTTAAATTTTCAAATTTATCGCCTTGTCCTTGGTGGACCACGTTTCGGAAAAATTTTGACCATCTTCCGGAATTTTTTTTAAATTTTCAAATTTATCGCCTTGTCCTTGGTGGACCACGTTTCGGAAAAATCTTGACCATCTTCCGGAACATTTTCTTGAATTTTGCAAATTATCTCCCTGTCTTTAACAGCCAACGTTTCGATAATCTTTTCCTGGGCCTTTCTTTCAGTAATAAGGAAAAATTTGGCGCTCTAGCGTCTGGACTTTCTTTTGTTTGGGGATAGGGGAAAAAATTTGGCACCAACGTTTCGACCAACTTTCCGCCATCTTCGATTTTCTTTATTATTATTTGTGTGTGTCAACCAAGTTTCGGCCTATTTTCCGCCATTTTCAGAATTTCAGACAAGTTTTCTTCCCCCTCCCGTACGAATTGACACACCAACGTTTCTGTCATCTTTTCTCCACCTTCCGGAACAAAATTTTTTTTTTTTCCCTTCGCTACCCAACGCTCCAACGAAGTTTCCGCTACCTTCACAACAATTTCATGCTTTCGTTGTGGGCCTAACGTACAACAGTTCACACCTACGTTTCGACTAAGTTTTCGCCGCCCTCAAATTTTCTTTTCCTTTTGTGTGTCATCTATCAGCTCATAAGTTGACACCGAACGTTTCAACCTGGTTTTTACCATCTTCAGGGAAATTTCTCGTCTTTTCTAATTTTCCTCGGTTTTGGTTGCTTTGACGTGACAACGTGTCGTTGCCTGACGGTTTGGACAAGTTTTCTCCCTCTTCCGGAATATTTTCCCTACCTATAAGTATTTCAGCCACTAACATTTCTAACATTTCGTCGTACCGCACAGTGGTGCTATACTTTGGAGAAGCTACTTGTTTTGTATCAACGTTTCGGTCCTGACCATTTTCAGGAATAAATTTCGAATTTTCTCAATTTGAGCCCGTTTCTCGTTTTAGGTGGGCAAGTGGACGTTAAGTTTCCCTTACCGCTCAGTTTCTTTGTATTTCCGTCTACTCCCTCACCTAATCTAACTTCGACGGTTTATATTTCGTTTTCTTCCTTTTTTTTGGACAAGTTATCGCCTCGCGTTACAATTTTATCTTATGTTCTGAACTACCTTGCCTGCCAGCATTTGTTTGTGCGTCTTAGGACTCGAGTCTTTGCTTGCTGTTCCCGGTACCGCCATTTCTCTTATAGTTCCTTCTTTTCGACTTTCGGCTGAATTAACTTTCGCTATGGCTCCTAAATTTGAGATCAATCGTCTTTTGAAGGAAGACCTTGAATATTTACTGACTGTTATGGGTGCTGTGGTGCCATCCACTTTGGACGGGATGCGACGAATGTATCGACGTCTGCTAGGGTATGCTAAGTCTTATCCGTCGGATACAAAGCTCACGTATCCATTTACCTATGCAGAAGATTCCGCGGCCATTAAGGTTAAGCTTACGGTTATCGAAGGGCTCATCGATCAGTTTGTGGGGAATCGTGAGTCTTCCGAATTTCAAAAAATTTCTACCGCCCTTGCCTTCGTATTGCGCCGGATTCAGAACTCCGTCCCAAAATCTTCAGCGGAAGTGGAAGAATGCCATGCGTTTCGGAGTCGCGTTGCTGATCTGGAAGGTCGCATCCGCGATAAGGCTCGCACCCTTGAACGCGCCTCGACCTTCAGCTTATTACAGTCACCCACTGCCGGTAACCCTGGTCCTCAAGGGAGTGAGGAGGAGTTTAGCGAAGAGGAGGATCCTATTCGATCTCCGGTTAATACTTTTCCTGGTCCAGTTCACTCGACTTTCACTACTTTTTCGCCTAAACCCGTCCCCGTTGCCTCTTGGGGTATTACATTTACAGGGCATAAGAACTTTTCGGTCAGTGCTTTTCTGGAGCACGTAGCTGAGCTGAAAATCGCTCGAAATACCTCAGACCAGTTATTATTCAATTCCGCTATAGATTTATTTAAGGATCGTGCTTTGGTGTGGTATCGGGCTAATCGTCATCTTTACTCTAATTGGTCAGAGTTAGCTGCTGGTCTACGGGAAGAATTTCAGGCCGTAGATTATGACGACCGTCTTATGGACGAAATTAAGCAACGGACTCAAGGTCCTAACGAACCTATTGGACTATATGTATCGGTTATGAAAAATCTCTTTTCTCGTCTTTCTGATTCAGTCCCTGAAAAAACTCAATTACGAATTCTGCAACGCAATATTCTGCCTTTCTATCAAACGCAATTGGGCTTAACTGAAGTCAATTCTATCGCGGAACTCCTTAAATATGGGAAAGTTCTCGAAGCCCGCAAGGCCTCTGCTGAAGCTTATGTACCGCCTCCCTTACGTGCTAAAGCTCTCGAGCCCGATTTGGCTTATGTCAATGCCGAACCAGTCCCGAGTTATTCTCGAAGTCGTGAGACACCCGTTACTCCCGTCTCTAATCGCCCTCGTGTTCATGTGGCACCCGTTTCAGCAAATCCTGTCACATGTTGGAATTGTCGTCAGACAGGACATCGTTACTCCCAATGCGCATTACCTCGCAAACGCTTTTGCTATCGTTGTGGTCGTCCAGAGACCATTGTATCTTCTTGTCCGCAGTGTTCGGGAAACGCCCGACGTGCGCACTAAGTGGCCGTCCCGTGCGTACAGTATACACAGCGGCCTATAGACAAATTAGAGCCCGGTTAGATTTTATACTCGAACAAGCCATAGGGGATGAACGCCCCTATCTTAAAGTCCAAATCTTTGGTAAGGAGTTTCTCGGTCTTTTGGACACAGGTTCATCACGCACTATTTTAGGTGAAGCAGGTTGGTCCGTGTTAAAGGGCTTTGTTCCGCTCAAATCCTCTATGTCCTTTTGCACTGTTGCCAACGGTTCACGATGCCGAATATCAGGGGAAGTTGCCCTGCCTATTAATGTTAGGAATCGTTCTAAGGTCTTTGACGTCTTAGTGGTACCTGAACTACCGCATCAACTTATCTTGGGCGCAGACTTCTGGCGAGATATGGGTATCGTCATAAACATGCGCAGTGGCGATTGGGTATTTTCAGACGCACCCAACGTGTCTTCTGTCGATGTCGAACCACCGGTGTTATCTGATGAGCGTCAACGTCAGCTCGAGGCTATCATCAATCAAAATTTTCCTAACGTCGATAAGGAGGTGTTAGGTTGTGCCAAAGGTGTAGAGCACACTATTATCACTAGTAGCCCTCCGATTAAGCAACGCTATTATCCGATATCTCCGGCGGTGCAGAAAGTAGTCGACGCTGAATTAGAGAAGATGTTGGCTCTCGGTGTCGTTGAGAGGTCTCAGAGTGGTTGGTCCTCACCCATTCTTCTCGTGCCTAAGAAGGACAAGACTTTTCGATTTTGTGTCGATTATCGGAAGCTCAATCAGGTCACTGAGAGAGATGCCTATCCCCTTCCCTACGTATCAAATACCTTAGACAAATTACGAGACGCCAAATATCTTACGTCTCTCGATATAAAAAGTGCGTATTGGCAAATTCCTGTTGCCGAGTCTTCCCGTCAGTATACCGCCTTCACCGTGCCGAATCGAGGTTTGTTCCAATTTTGTCGTCTCCCGTATGGTCTCCACAACGCACCTGCCTCCTGGCAGCGTTTTATTGATAGAGTTTTGGGTCCTGAGTTAGAACCCTACGTTTTCGTTTATCTGGATGATATCATAATTGTCACTCCTACCTTTGAAAAACACTTAACTATTTTAGAGCAAGTTTTATCTCGCCTGCGTGACGCTGGCTTAACGCTTAATAGAGACAAATGTCAGTTTTGTCGCGACGAATTGAAGTACCTGGGTTATGTGGTTAATCGTCGTGGGTTGATGGTCGACCCCGACAAAGTTAAGGCTATCATCGGGATTGCCACCCCCAAAAATGTTTCTGAAGTCAGACGCTTAGTAGGTATGGCTTCTTGGTACCGACGTTTCGTCCCTAATTTCTCTACTGTTATCTCTCCGCTTACTGATTTGCTACGGAAAAATCGTCCCTTCGTTTGGACGTTAGCTTGTGAAGAAGCATGGACTTCTTTGCGTGAACGCTTGGTTTCCTCCCCGATTTTGACATGTCCCGATTTCCAATACGAATTCATCATACAGACTGATGCTAGCGACTATGGTCTTGGAGCCGTCTTGACTCAAGACATAGATGGACAGGAGAAAGTAATTAGTTATCTAAGCCGTTCTTTAACACCTGCCGAACGTAAATTCTCTACGGTTGAGAAAGAATGCCTTGCCGTCCTCTGGGCTATAGAAAAGCTTCGCCCATATATAGAGTGCTCACACTTTACGGTGATAACAGATCATTACTCCCTCTGCTGGCTGAACTCTCTAAATTCTCCGTCGGGTAGATTGGCTCGATGGGCCGTACGTCTTCAGCAGTACGACTTTACTATCATCCACCGTAAAGGAAAATTCAATGTCGTTCCGGACACTCTCTCCCGTTCAGTCCCCAAATTGGATATCGTTCAAGTCAACCCTAAAAGCCAAGACAAATGTTACGTTCGTATCTTAGAACAAATTAAGAGACATCCCGAGAAGTACCCTCAATTTCAACTTATCGGTGGGATACTTCGACGTTACGTACCGCCTAATAGCGCTTTTCCCTCTGAGGATTCCGAGTCATGGAAAATCTATGTTCCTAAGGAACAGCGACAAGAGGTCTTGTTAGAATGCCATAACGAGCCCACAAGTGGTCATCTGGGCATTGCGAAGACTCTCGCGCGCATATTGCAACACTACTATTGGCCTAAGATGTTAGGAGATGTGATTCGTCACATCAGAGCCTGTCCTAATTGCAATAAGGCGAAACCTCTTCAAAGAGCTCCTGTTGGTCGTATGGGTGGACATTCTAAAGTTACTAAACCATGGGAAGTACTCAGTGTCGACATTGTTGGTCCTCTTCCGAGGTCCAAGCGCGGTTTCAATTACATTTTAGTGGTCTCTGATATCTTCAGTAAGTTTGTTCTGACTTTCCCGTTACGTAAAGCTTCCTCCAAGTCTATTATCCGACATCTTGAAGAAGATGTGTTTCTGATTTTTGGCGTGCCTCGTTCCGTAATTTCCGATAATGGCGTGCAGTTTCGTTCTAACGATTACCGTTCAATGTTAAAAGAATATAAAGTACGTCCGTGCTATACTGCAAATTACCATCCTCAAGCGAATCCCGTGGAACGTGTGAATAGGGTTATCAAAACCATGTTGATCTCGTATGTCTCTGACAATCATCGCGAATGGGACGTCTACCTTCCCAAAGTCACTTGCGCCTTGCGCACTGCCAGACACGAAGTCACCGGACATACGCCCTATTTCATTAACTTCGGTCGTGAGATGAATCTCACTGGAGAAAGAATTTCCGATGCTCCTATCTCTGACGGAACTCCACTTGTCGAGGTCCGCGACCCGGAAAAACTAATAGAACGTTCCGAAGGATTTTCTAAACTTTATCGCGACATCAAATCCCGCTTGCAGAAAGCGTACGAGCGGGCTAAAGCGCGCTACGATACTCGTCATAGACGAGATGAATTCTTGGTAAACCAGTTGGTCTGGCGTAAAAATTTCGTTCTTTCAGATGCCGCCAAATTCTATACCGCCAAATTGGCTGACAAATATGTCGGGCCCTTTCAAATTAGTAAACGTATCTCCACTGACATTTATGAACTCAAAACTTGCGAAGGTAAATTGCTGCCCGGGGCGTGGCATGCAAATTTACTGAAACCTCAACCGAGTGATGATTAGGATCTATCTTCTCACGTGTCTAACTGCCTAAGTTATCGCTATCTCGATTTTGTCTTTACGTTACCTGTACCTACCGTTATCTTCATGGCCTGTAGAGAGTGCCTTGGCTTGCAGCCGTAACACCCGAATTTCTCTACCGTGTACCTCGCGTGATGTAGGAGGCATCTAAAGGGGCTTTATGGCCTGTAGCGAGGGCTGGAAGAATTCTCCTACCGTGAACCTGCGTGAAGTAAAAGTCTTCTAAAGGGACCCTGACTTCTATTGTTCCTCTACCACCTTAGGACAAACATTTTTCTTTTATCGACCTTTCGTTAGTGTGTTTACCGGCCCCATTGCACAGCTTGTATCTGTGATTCCGTCTATGCATTTATCTTCCCGTACCTTTATCGCTTCCGTATGTTTCGGATCTCCCGTGTCTTTGCATATATGGAGTGGCAGCCTTGCTAGGGGAGTCCACACTACATTTCCCTTATCTTATCGGACATGACTACCTTTCAAGCTAACTAATGTTGCTTAACTACCGGATTTGACTTATCTTCAGGTCGTGTCCTGGCGACCTTTTTGCTTTTCTTACCTTCAAAATGTTACCTCCAGGAACTGATTATGACTTCAGCCTTTATGGTTTATCGTTGCCTTCAGCATTTTAGTCGGGACAACGCCGGTCCAGACTTTAAACTTTTGTTCCCTATTATCTATTTTTGTTTGGCGATCTTTTCTCGTTTTGTTGTTACCGGATGTTATGGTTGTCGAAACGGCATATTCGTACCTCTGAGCAGTTGCACCATTTTTCTTTTGTTTCTTTTTCGTTACTTTCCCGTACCGGCCGAATGCCGAAGGGCCACGTGGTGGTTATGGCCAAGCTGTCTGGTGTTACTGTGACTGAGTGTGGATGTGTGCGTTTGTGTAGTAGACAGCGTCCGTTTTAGAGCTCTCGCTTACCCTTTTCACTATCTTTATCCCGTCAGCCTATGTTCTCGGTGCAAGAAATTGCTCTGCGATCAATTTCTTTTCGCTGGAAAGGGGGGAATTTGTTACGTTGTAAATTTACTTTGTCTATAGTTCGCAAAAGATTGTGTACCTATTGTCTAAATATGTGGAATTTCGTATTAAGTTCATGACTTTTTAAGCGTACCCTGTATATTGTCTATCTCACCGGCCACTAAGACTGCCTGCAGTATGCTTCCGTGGGTACTAAACCTACTATTGAGCCCTCACCGCTCTAAATCACATACCGCGAACATGACAGATACAATTTGTGTGAGATCGGGCATTTACACTCTATTTTTGTGAAAGCCTCTTTATCTGAATAACTAACTTTAATTATCTTAGCTCTAGCTTAATCTAACCTACCTGTAGTGTCATATCTTTCGCATTTGCAATTATGTCTACGTCTTGCTTAAGTATATATAAAATATCTGCTTATATATATTACGACCGATCCCTACCTAATGCGTTTATTGTAGCTTTTAAACGTTCGAAACGATAATCGAGATATTGTGCTACTGTGTCATATGTTTTGCGTATTACCAAACGTAGATTCTTGAGCAGGCTCGAGTATTATTGTTATTTTCCTTTTCCTTCGCAGTCGTCTCTCTAAAAGAAAAAGGTAGGGAGAATTAATTAAAGAAATGCTGGATTGTAGGGCATACTATTATCTGTTGCCGAACCCCCTTGCTGCTCTATCTTCGATATTCTAGTATTAGGGACTTCTGTTAACTCGTTCCCCCTCAGAATCATCGTAGAGGTTAGGATCGTAATTTCGCTGCAACATAAGTTTTTGATCGGTCTTTGGAACCGTCTTTTGCAGCGTTTTGCTATATAAGCTTTAGTATTTCGTTATTTACCTGCAGGAATTCTGTCCTTTCGCCTAATAAAAATAGAAATTACAGGTGGTAGAATGTTTGTTTGTGTCTGTCAAATTTATCGTTCATACTGTTTAGGTTGTCTGCACACGCAGTAATGCCAACGCTCGGCATGAAATACCTCTCGTGCGGTCGACTTTAAATCTCCTATTTTACAATTGCCGAGTATTTCGCTCATGTTCTTCCGTCAAAATTATGTGTGGGGTCGTGATTAATTGTGTTTAAGTTTTGATGTCATTTCCCATTATTATCAATTTAGTTGCGTGCTTGTGATATTTATTTGGAAATTCCCGCCTTTAGTTTGAGCCCTTTCTCCAGTGCGGCGCTATGAGCGTGCGCGATTTTGAATTGGAACGTATCTACCGTATAGGTCACGGGGAGGTCACTTTTGAAGTCGAACTTGTTACAAGTGCATGAGTACGATACGCTTATTGTCTTTTGGTGAATTTTATCACTTTGTCTAAAAAGTTAGACGAACGCTTAGGCGGCTTTAATGAAATAAGTGTAAGTTATCGATACCTTCATTAGGTGTTTATCGTGAATTAATTTTTTATCGCAATACCGCTATCTAATTTACGAATGCCACGAGGTGGATTTTGAATTAATTTCGTGCTATGTGTGACTTCTGAGTCCTTATCGTGGAATCTCCATTGTTCTACTTGGGGTAAGTTTTCAAAGCTCTGTGTTAAATTTTCGGGATTTTATCTTTGGGTTTTTTTTTAATTTTATTAGGATTCTTTTGACGGGCACTAAAGCCCTCAAAGGCTGTTAGGATGCCGCTGACGTCCATTTAAGCCCTCCGAAGTCTTATTTTTGGGGTTATCGCCCACAACAGGGGCTTCATTCAACGTCCAATCCACCTGTTGAGTGGAATTTCTCCAACAAGGGAGACGTCGCCATCTTGAACAACTGCAGCGTCCTTCCCGTCAGCCATTTTGCCAAATAAGGTTGTAATTTTTCACCTTATATATTTTCGACCGATTTTCGACGACTTAACGTTTGTGTGCAAGACTTATTTCGCCTAGTTTTGACCAAGAATTTTGAGTGGTTAACTAACTAACTAACGCACCTCTTAGTCAACTGTGCGGACACAATATAATCTTAATTAAATTTCCGTCATGTTTTTTTATTATTTGTTTTATGTAACATTCAGTTTATCTAGAATTTTGGTATGTCACTACCATAATTTTGTAGCCCTATGTCGAGGCGAAAATTTGATTAAATCTCATTTTAGTAAATTTATACCCATATCACTAAATATTATGGTGAGGTTTTTTTAACTAGTCATATACCTCGTGCTTTAATTACCGTTGGGATTATTGTGCGTCACAAAATGTGTTGAATCTTAACCTAATTTCTAATATCAATTGTTTTCTTTTCACGTTCATTGTTGTGAGTTAATAAACTTTGCCTTTCTCGTTGTTCAGTTAATTTACCTGAGCTAGATAAATTCAATTCTGTACGAGCAATTTTTGGTTCGTGTGGCTCAGTGTGTTTTTTGCTTAATTTAAAATTTCCTTTCTAATTTTACCCTTAATTAATTGACTTAAATTTTTGACTTGTAAATAAATAACCTTCATTTAATTTAATTTAGAACATGTAAACAAACCTGGCGTTTTTATATATTTAGCGAATTTTTCTCATTTTGGACTAAGTCCTTAACTGACTTAACAATTTTCTTGCGCTCTATTTTTTTATATATATATATGTACACCTAATGTAAGGTGAAAGAAACGTTTCGGCAACCGACCAACTCCTGCTGTAGCGCAGAGTATTTGTTAATTCTTTAAGTTGTTTATTTTGTAATTGTCACCTAACGCTTGTTTAATAATTGTCAACTGTCTAACTTCACTTCTTGTTTTTTTTTATTCAAATTAACTTTCTTTCAATCAACGCTTGTTTTTATATTATCTAAGTTCTCCATTTAATTTTTGCTCAAAAAAAAACCATTCAACACACGTCAAATTCAATTAAATTTTGTTATATTACGAATACCTTATCTTTTATTTCCTTTTTACCTCTGCATATTTATTTATTATTGTGACAAGTACGCACATGAGTGTGGTTGCCTCATTTATACAGGGTGTTCAATAGGTAACCCGCTGGAGGGACACAGCCAGTGGTAGATCGTAGGAGGCGCAGGTAGGTTATCTGTAGATAGCATAGTGTCCTGGTGCCCGGACAATCGTCGCAAGCGTCGTTGCCGACCGACGCTCTACTATAGGTGTTCTTTTTATCTGAACCGTCACGCCGTCTGCGACAGAGTTAGCTCGGCCCTGCGTTATCCTGTTTAACAACCCCCTATTGCGACTCCCCGTTTCATATCTAAATCAGCCGTTACCTTATTGCGACGTAGATCCGATAGCAAAATGCCGGAAAATCAAAGATTATGACGGAACTTCTGGTCTTTTTACCTTAATATTTTAAATTAAGATAATTTAATGGCACAAAATATATTACTGCCACTTTGATTTACTTTTAAGACAACTTTCATTTAATAAAATCAAATAAAGTTTGATAATTACCTGTTTGTATGCAGAAACATAAACATAATAATTTGCTTTTATTCAATAAAGTGTATACATAAAAAATAAAACCTGTATAGCAAAATAATAATGGTTAATTTTTATTCTTGTATCGACATTTTACACAGAAAATTATTATAAAAATAGAAGAGATTAGAAATTCATGATAAAATTTTTTTCCATTTATTTTTGCTGGCTGTTTTGGCTTTGAGTTCTCTGTTCAGTTCTCTTATACGAAAGAACATTCTCGATCTAAAAAATAACCGTTTTGCCTTTTCAGGACAATCAATATGGTTACTCTTCCCCAAAAGGTTATGAATAAAAATTTTTTCAACCTCTAATCCTTCTTTATTCATTGCAAGAAACACTTTGTTAAGTTCCTCAATATGAGACATGAAAATGGGGGATGGTTTTGATAAACCACCCTCACTGAGATGATCAATCCACGAATAACTTTCGCTTGAGGAACTTTGCAAAGTGGGATCTTTTAATTTATGGCAAACGAATCCTGCCAGATTTTCTAATCCGTCATACGCCAGTTCATTTATATCTTCTATTGTAATTATGTTTTCTATACTATTACAGTCTTCTACTGATGGATCAAGTGAAGGATTTAACTTGTTTATTAAAGATCCGCTCAGCGGTATATCTGGGGTGTCATCTGTTTCTACATTGGAGAACTCAGAGTATACTCCATGATTTCTTCCCAAAATGTAAGATCTTAATCTATATTTAAATTCTAAAGGACTAGGGTGATCGTGGAGACCACCTTTTGCCCTGATAACTCCAAAGAAGTTTTCTATGACATCCTGATTTAAGCGCCTGCTTAATAAGTATTGGGCGCTGAAACGACGTTGCAGGTCTTCCCAGAGCATTTGTAAAGCGCAATTGGAGATCAGAATACCCTTTTGAAATGGTAATTGGTTTCGGCAGCCGATTACCTTCATCTGAGAAATTACTTCAGACATTTTATTTAAAATTGCATTCTGTTCTGGCAAGGCTAACCCATAGGCCTTATTTCTTGCTCGTGAGTCACTTACTGGGACGCTAACATTAAACACATCGAACCAGTCATTAACCAATTTGAAAAATTCTGCACACTCTACCCAATTTTCAGCCGATAAAAACCCAAGTGTCCCACATCTGGATATTGCATTTGATATAGTATGGGAAAAAAGTTTAGCGGCATATTTTACCCTTTGTCTTTGGGGTCCAGTAACATTTAGTTTGTCGATTGTGATTTTGTGTGTAATTTTTAAATCCGAGACGTTGGTAGCGTTTATTGCTTCCTCAACGATTTCCTTTTTTATTACTTTATCGCCAAGTGAAAAACCGTGGTCCACAAAATTGTTTCTAATTAATTTCAAAAGATGTGGGACATCAGCCAGTACAAAAATTTTCTCATGATTAACAGGATTTTGAAAGTGTGGTTTCGACTCTGATATTTTTAATTCGCTGTGAAGCCCTCGATTTGCACCACCCAAATCAGAAACCATAGCAACAACATGAAAACCGGAATCTTCTACAAATTTAATGATTTCCATTAATATAGACGACGTCATTTTACAATCAAAATCGTAAAAAATTGGCTGCTTCCATGCCCTAAATACCCCCGAAATTATAACAACCTGAACGTAATCATAAGGTTGTATCACATGGTCTCTAGTTTGATCATATTGATATTCCTTTCTAATCTTCATTTCATCAAACATTACGATACATACACGATCCTTTTCGGTCATATCGGCAAGTACGGCAATCTTCAAAACATTTTTTAAAATCCCTTGATCTAACTTTATTTTTCTTAGCCATTGCTTCAATGTAGAGACTGCTGGATATGGAAGATCTCTTTTCAAAGCAAGCATGTATGCTCTAGGGCCAGCTGCATACATTGCTATGGCGCTTGAAATTTCGTTTACTGACCACTTTATTCTCTTTTGACTGTTGAGTTTGTTTATTTGGTTTTGGCTGAAAACTTTATTGACCCCAGCAAGCTGATTTTTCAATTTTTCAATTTCGTCAGTTGCACATAGCAATTTACTTCTCAGCTCTTCCATGCTTTCATATGTCTCGTCCGTTTGAACACTGAAAAATTAACAGATAAGCAAAAGAGATAAGCATACAAGAAATGAAGAATTATGTAGAAATTACTATGTATATTATACCCTGTATCAGAACTATGGCTCGCCACCACCAGATTATCGCTTCTACCAGTGTTACTACTACCCTCACCACCACCATTATCAACAATATCATGCATTTGTTCTTCCCTATCATAAACATTAATATAAGCAATACATTTATATAAAATAATAGTTTAGCGATTTCTCGAATCTCTTATATTCGATACAAAATTTACTTTGGGTTTGTTTGTTTGAGAAATTTCCAAACAATAATTATTAACAAACAAACCCAACATAAATTTTGTATCTATTATGAGATTCCAAAAAAAAATTTCCTGAAATTCGAGAGGTCGCTAAACTATAATTTCACCTACATTTAAATCAAAAACTACAATATAAATTAAATAAGTGAATTCATAAATACTTACGTTTCTCTTGTAGTCAATAATTCACTAACAATTTCAATCCTTTCCTTTTTCTCTACAAGGAGTTTTCGGTTTTGCCCAGATGTTGACGGGGGTGAAATAAAACCAACTTGCGATGCGAATAAATTTTTAGTAGGAACTGCATCGTCTTTCAGTCCGCGATAATTTTTAGGGGTATAATTTAAAAGTTTATGTTTTAAATTCACCGTATAATCGCTAACTCGGAAATGTTTAGAACAAATAACAGCGTTTTTCACATTAACCTTGTCTTTTCTCTTTGTAGCATGTAACCACTGTTTACTCAAATCAGAGTTTTGGGGAAAGCGAAAGAATTTAATGTTTTTCTTACATGGATTTTTTTTGGACTGATTGTCAGAATTACAACCAACAACAGCACATCGCATTTTGGCATTTATATTGCAACCACAAGCAGTATAAAACAAATTATATTGCTGAAAATAACTCGGCACGTAGCAGTCGCCACATAACCTTATTTAAAATAACTCTGAGAGTGACGTATTCGCGGCAAATTAAGGACCGCCCACCATGCGCAATATCCTATCTTATTCTCATTGTATCGTGGTATACACGTTTATCTTTACGAAGCCCGGGACCGGGCTTCGCAAGTCGGTAGCGGGCTTGATATAGATGGTGTAATGTAGCATTTTTGGCTTCGTAAGGTTGCACTATATGTATATATATATATATATATATATATATATATATATATTATTTTTTTTCCTATAAGGTTTCCTATTAAAAGAAAAACCTTTTTTGTTTATTGGCCGTGTAATTATGTAAATTTAAATATTTGTTTTCTTGGGGTAGCGGCCTATTTTCTTAGTGGGTTCTTTCTTTTTTAAGAACGAATAATTAAAACAATACTTAACGTTTCGACATATCACATGTCTTTATCAAAATTTTTATTACATAAAATCATACAAACAGGACTGTAAGAGAAAAACACATATTTTAAAACTTAGATTTAAAATACTTGAAAAACATTCTTGAAACTCACCAAACACATTTAACATATGTATACTTTTTGTCTTTGTACATTATGTATATTCAGTCTTCTTATGAAAACTTATCACGTATACTAAATTTATTATACATCTCTATAGTATAATTATATTAAAATACGTTTCTTAAAATTGTATTGTGTAGTATAAATATATACTCGTATGTGAGCACATTTTGTCTATATTGAATGTGTGTCTTTATTTTTATACATTCCTTTTTTTTAAGTTTTTTTTCCCCTTTTCTATTATTTTATTTTTAATGTAATTTTAACTTGCTGTTGTTGTTTCATTTTCGTCTTTTTCTTTAATTATATTTATTAAATGCTAATTATTGAATTATTGGATGATAAATTTTTGATAATCCGTCAATTTCATTTCTGTCATTTATTGTGTTCTTAGTTTTTACTATGTTTATTATTTCTAATATTTCTCGCGCTTTGGTATTATTTTGTTTAGCTAGAACTTTTGTATTTTTAAAGTCAAATATGTGATTATATTTTGTTTGGTGTTTTTTAAGAGCTGTTGAATTTTTACAATACTTATGTCCTTTTAGTCTTTCCTCGAGAAGTTGTTTGGTTTGGCCAATATATACTCCATTACAACCTTCACACGGTACACTGTATACAATATGTGAGTGTTTCATTAATGGTATTGGGTCTTTTAATCTGTTGTGTAGGTATTGAGATTGTTGGTGTTTTGATATGCCAACTTAAAATTATATGGTCTCACAATATTATTGATTTTTTCTGATAAATTTGCAATATATGGCATAGGAATATATATGGGGTTCTTTTGTTGGTTGTTAACGTCTTTTTTTTTATTTAAAATTTTTTGGACATTTTCACTATTATATATTTTGTTTAATCTTTGTTTAAATATTTTGTTGATAAACTCTGAGGGGTAGTTGTTATTATTTAGTATTTCTTTGACTTTCTTAATAATAGCTGGTCGAAATTTCGCACTTGTAAGTTTTATGACTCTGTCAGCAAGTGCTAAAAGACGTTAACAACCAACAAAAGAACCCCATATATATTCCTATGCCTATATTGCAAATTTATCAGAAAAAATCAATAATATTGTGAGACCATATAATTTTAAGTTGGCATATCAAAACACCAACAATCTCAAGTACCTACACAACAGATTAAAAGACCCAATACCATTAATGAAACACTCACATATTGTATACAGTGTGCCGTGTGAAGGTTGTAATGGAGTATATATTGGCCAAACCAAACAACTTCTCGAGGAAAGACTAAAAGGACATAAGTATTGTAAAAATTCAACAGCTCTTAAAAAACACCAAACAAAATATAATCACATATTTGACTTTAAAAATACAAAAGTTCTAGCTAAACAAAATAATACCAAAGCGCGAGAAATATTAGAAATAATAAACATAGTAAAAACTAAGAACACAATAAATGACAGAAATGAAATTGACGGATTATCAAAAATTTATCATCCAATAATTCAATAATTAGCATTTAATAAATATAATTAAAGAAAAAGACGAAAATGAAACAACAACAGCAAGTTAAAATTACATTAAAAATAAAATAATAGAAAAGGGGAAAAAAACTTAAAAAAAAGGAATGTATAAAAATAAAGACACACATTCAATATAGACAAAATGTGCTCACATACGAGTATATATTTATACTACACAATACAATTTTAAGAAACGTATTTTAATATAATTATACTATAGAGATGTATAATAAATTTAGTATACGTGATAAGTTTTCATAAGAAGACTGAATATACATAATGTACAAAGACAAAAAGTATACATATTGCTGTGGTATTTTCTTGTAAATAAATAAATAGATAAAATAAAGAAACCAAACAAATAAAGAATCAACAGAAATAAAATATCACTATGTTTATTTTAAATAAATATAAATTTACATGTTAAATATAAATTATAATTCAATATTTTAACAAATAAATACAGTATAATCCACTAATCAGTACAAATGTATGTAGTCAAAATTGTATATATTTAGCATTTTAATCAAATTCATAACTAGGCAGTAGTATGCACATCAATGCAATATGGGTTGCATACCCATGAAAATAATAGCATGCACAATTAAAAATAGAATGGAGAAAATATAAAACAATGTTAAATAAATTAGAGCACAAAATTATGTTAAATATTCCATAAAACAATATTCAAATACTGACCTCCGTTTAATAAAAGGATATAATAACCTAAAGCAGTATTACTAGCAGTCAATAGAAAAGTAGGTCAACCCGGTAATACATTCTTTAGCAGCAATAATAGTTCTGAAATAAAGAATAATCACAAAGAATATCAATATTATAACCACCAACATTGTCAAGAATAAATGTTATGTATCAGTATACACGTTTCACTTATATTTTCTGCATAAAATATTATTGAGTGTACGTAAAGAGGCACGATTTGTTTATTTTCTTCTCTACACGAATATATTCCAAGAAAGTCCAAGCTAAAACCAAAAATACAATATTAAACAAAGGTCTATATACATAAATAAATATATATATACCACTTATTTCACGGTCACAAGATCAATTGTATTTTCTTCTGTATGGGACATGGAAATGCACACAAAGGTATATGATTTATCTGTTTTCGATATACACTAACGCATCCAGAATGTAAATATTGTGGCATGGTTCACCATTAAAAATAAAACATTATGTTGGCTATGAAAATTCACTGATATTTACAGAATAAAAAGACATTGTAGAATGTACATCTAAATATGCGATAGTACATAATTTTATTCACGTACAAATGCTTCAAGATTTCAGGCTAAAATAAATAAATAAAGCATTAGTCAGTACATAATGTAAGACAATAAAAGAATACTTACCAACAAATAAAATCATTCAAAATGTCCATGGAATAAAAGTATAGAATATGTAAATAATAACAATAACAAACATGGCGAAAAGAAGGTCACATGATCACGTAATTTCAATAGTTATCAAAATAAACACGGAGGGCGTAGCAGACGAAAATTCAAACTAAAGGAACGATTTAAAACAAAATGAATCGTTCGTCAAATGTTAATCGCTATAAAAGGCGACACACAGGCGAAAATAAGGCAGTCCATAGGAAGTCCACCGGAAGCTCTTCAAGACTTAAAAAGAAATAGTTAAACCAGTGCTCCGAAGAAATAAAGAATCTAAAGGCATAAAACTCTTTAAGATTCAGACGCCGTAGTCGTAAGAAGCGGCAACGATAACTGCGCGCCAGATATATATATAGAGGCGCGAAATACTGGGATTGGACCGCACAAAAGCTACAACAATAAATTCAATTAAAATGGAGGGACTGGGCTACCAGGAGGAATTCGAGATGTTATACAACCAAGAAAAGTGAGTACAAGCACTATAAAATAAACTCCATCTTGCAATCCTAAAATAAATAAATGAAAGAACCTTCATGAGTGTTTCATAAACTATCGAGCAACAAAATTTTCGAATATTTAAATAATTTAAAATAAATTCTTCTTTGAATATGCTTTGGGTTAACGTGCGAATCTTAATTCAAGGCGATTTAACGAAGCATTAGTAATTTTTCCGGATAGCAATAAAATCTAGAACATTATTTAAATAATTTAAAATAAATTCTTCTTTGAATATGCTTTGGGTTAACGTGCGAATCTTAATTCAAGGCGATTTAACGAAGCATTAGTAATTTTTCCGGATAGCAATAAAATCTAGAACATTATTTAAATAATTTAAAATAAATTCTTCTTTGAATATGCTTTGGGTTAACGTGCGAATCTTAATTCAAGGCGATTTAACGAAGCATTAGTAATTTTTCCGGATAGCAATAAAATTTAGAACATTACTTAAATAATTTAAAATAAATTCTTCTTTGAATATGCTTTGGGTTGACGTGCGAATCTTGATTCAAGGCGATTTAACGAAACATTAATAAATTTTTCGGATAGCAATAAAATTTAGAATATTATCTAAATAATTAAAAATAAATTCTTCTTTGAGTAAGCTCTGGATTGACGTGCGAATCTCAGTTCAGGGCGACTTAACGAGGTGCTAACGCTTTAGTTGAATAACGGCAATTTCGAAATATGAGCATACATGAAGGATTAGAGCAGTGAATTTTATTTTTATTTATTATTAACAATTTCATAAAGAATCAAGGATTGCAAGGTGCTTGTACCGCAGATGAAAAAGGCTGGATATAATAATGAAATGAATAATGTATTGTATTGCATAATAATGATATTTAACAATGTTTTGTAAAAATTTATATAAAATAAAATAAGTTGTGCTGACATTCTATATCTACTTATTTATACCCATCCCAGGGAGAATCTAAGGAAAGTAAACATCACAATCACAGCTAGAACTCACAATAAGTACAAGGCTGCGACACATCATCCGTTATAAAATATAATAAATTCACACTTAGACCCTGAGATTACTAAAGTACATTAATTTATTAACTCAATTTTTTGGTTATTAACCAATATAGAAGAAGTCACAGCATTAATTTGGCGCACAACGTAAAAGGGCTTATCGTTGGCCAAGATCTAATTTGGCGCACAACGTAAAAGGGCTTATCGTTGGCCAAGATCTAATTTGGCGTCCAACGTCCTAGGCTTATCATTGGCCAAGATTTAATTTGGCACCCATACGTAGTAGGCTTATCGTTGGTCAACATTTGATTTGGCACTCAACGATAAAAGGCTGTGTGAATTTACTTTCCTTATAACGCCATAAGCACACAATATTCTCCTATTGGGACAGGGTGAATAAGAGATAGAATAAAAAAAACAAAAATAAAAATGGCTGATGAGAACAACAAAAATAAAAGCGAAAAACCTGAAAAGGTTGAAGATAAGGAAACAAGACCACAGTTTACCAGATACAGGGATAATTCTCGCAGCAATCGTTCAACCTCTAGCTCAGAATCAGAGAAACACGAGTTGGAAGGTGATCAAGTGGAAGAACCGATCGTTGGAAGTACATCTCTCAAGAGAACAACCGAAAAATCATCGGAAGGTAGAATTGAAAATTTGCTTCAAGTTCTATTATACAAAATGAAAGAAGAAATTAATGAAAATCTAAATAAAAAATTGGACCAAAATAATGAAGAAATCAAATCAAACAATGAGAATTTGAAAGAAGAAATGAAAGCAAACAATGAAAATCTAAATAAAATCAACTTAAATATTGACAGGGGATTCCAAGATTTTCGAACAGAGATGCGTCAGCTAAATGCTAATTTAGAAAACAAAATAACACAGTCTGTGTCAGGCTTAACTAAAGTAATAAGGGACAATGCAAGAAAATGTGAGAATACGTACAGATCACTGATAAACGGAACAAATGACAGAATGGACGAAACGATAGAACGATTTGACGAAGAAGAATCATTAGAAAATAAAATAATAAATACCAACGCAACGAACAACGAAGAAGAATCATTAGAAAATGAAATAATAAACACCAATACAACGAAAAACGAAGAAATTACGAGGAATATGCCAACCCATGAAGATGATGCACAAATAGTAACAAAAGTCAAAGAAACCTCCACAATAAAACATACATGGAGAAGAACCAAATACATGGATTCCAATAAGAAAATTTTGAGAACACAGTTGGACACGTTGCTATATGAAGAAGAAGATAACAAAATTTCACATTTATACATTTCACGGCAAACATTAGAAATACTCATAGGAGCAGAAAAATATACAGGCTCATGGAAACGACAGGCACTTAGTATAAAAATTGGAAAGGTTATAATGACACACAAAGAAGTCAACACACTGAGGGGGACCGAAGAAGTTGCACTGATAGAAAAGGGAAGGATAAGTATAGCCACAGAAATAAATAAAGAAAATAAAGTATCACTTTACCATTCAATAAATACACGTTCAAGTAACCAAGAAGATAGGGAACTTAGAACACCAACGACGTACCTCGAGGATATACTTCGGCATAACAAGAACATTATTGACTTTCGCCTTAAGATTTTGGGAAAATAAATTCCCAATAAATCAAGGAGCACGGCGGAGGATAAATTGGGGACCTCCGATGGGACATGGCTACCCTACTCCTACCTTAGCCAACGACGACACCCCAATCAAGGAGCACGGCGGAGGATAAATTGGGGACCTCCGATGGGACATGGCTACCCTATTCCTACCTTAGCCAACGACGACACCCCAATCAAGGAGCACGGCGGAGGATAAATTGGGGACCTCCGATGGGACATGGCTACCCTACTCCTACCTTAGCCAACGACGACACCCCAATCAAGGAAAATGAAACACGAGACATATACAAATATGCAGATCCAATGAAAGTACCACTGAACTACCACACATATCAATCAGAATTGGGGAAGAAAAATAAATAAAATAAAAGCTACTCGACTACAGCGTCATAAATGAAAATTTAGGGAAACAAGGACGATATATTCCTATAAAGAAGATAAACTTAATTACAGCAAATAAAAACCTTTGGTAACCATTGATAAAGTTTTCTGCGTTAATGTAAAATAAATAAAATAAACCTACTAACAGAATTTGTAGTAGTACATAATTTAAATTGCAATTGCATATTGGGAATGGACTTTTAAGTCAATATAGCACAAAACTGGATATGAAGGACAAGACTTTTCACATAAGAAATATGACAATTCCATGGAGCGAAGAAGCACCAGTAAAGAAATAAATAAAATTAATTAATAAATTATATGTAGAAGAAATAGAAAAGGAACTCACGCAAGAAATGATTAACAATTCATATGACAATAAATGTACGCATCTCGTGAAGCATCCAAAGAATAAGGACTTCACATCAAAAAGGGATGGTACAAGTATAAATTGCAATGAAAAGTGTAAAAATCATGTGAGCAATCTTTTAAATAAGCACAAGAGACTAGTCGACGACAGTCCTGGCTTGGTAAGAAATTACGAGCATAAGCTCGAGGTAAATGAAAAGGAACCCTTCTATGTAAAAATCTATCCATATTCCCAATAAATACAAGGAGCAAGTGAAATTATAGAAATAAAAGAAATGCTGAAGAACAATATAATGGAAAAAGCAGAAGTGAACTTTATCAGTCCAATTGTCGCTGTAAAAGAGAAAAATATAGAAGATCCAAAGGAAACATTATCAATGAAGTACACAGATACCCAGTGGTTTGCTACGATAGTTTTAAAAGTTTCTTTTTGGGCAGGTAACATGAAGAAAATAAAAAGAAAATACTATTTATTCAAGATAAATTCCCCGACTGATATGTGGAAAATAATAAGATTTTATATATATGAATATCAATTGTAGGCTTAATTGATGCCACGCAAAAGATATTGAACCCACACGAAGAAGATATTTCCAATTCATTATATATATTTGTATATGTTTCACTTTAAATAAATTAAGTACCACTTTCCTATTAAAAATGAAAGGTGAAAAACTCAAACTAAGATATCAAACAAAAATGAAGGGGGTAAAGTTAAAATATAAAACTCACACGATGAAAAATATGAACCCATGAGAAAACAAAGAGGGATAGCTCCAAAAATATATTATTTAAGTTATATGAATAAATATTAAGAGAATAAAAAGGGACAGCTCCCAAGATTATATTATTTAAGTTATGTAAATAAATATTACAAAAATAAAAAGGGATAGCTCCCAAGATTATATTATTTAAGTTATGAATAAATATTAAGAAAATAAAAAAGGGATAGTTCCCAGAATTATATTATTTAAGCTAGATAAATAAGGTATTAAAGTAAAAAGGGATAGCTCCCATGAACACATTATTTAAGTTATGTAAATAGGTATTAAAGAAACAAAAGGGGATAGTTCCCACATTAAAATATAGAAAATTTAGATGTAAGAATATTAGCTAAGAAAAGTTTAAAAAAATACCATTAAGTGAAGAAATTGCAATATGCGCATATTTTTCGTAGTCAACTATGGCATATTGACAGTTTCTTAACTTGGGATATGCTGTGGTATTTTCTTGTAAATAAATAAATAGATAAAATAAAGAAACCAAACAAATAAAGAATCAACAGAAATAAAATATCACTATGTTTATTTTAAATAAATATAAATTTACATGTTAAATATAAATTATAATTCAATATTTTAACAAATAAATACAGTATAATCCACTAATCAGTACAAATGTATGTAGTCAAAATTGTATATATTTAGCATTTTAATCAAATTCATAACTAGGCAGTAGTATGCACATCAATGCAATATGGGTTGCATACCCATGAAAATAATAGCATGCACAATTAAAAATAGAATGGAGAAAATATAAAACAATGTTAAATAAATTAGAGCACAAAATTATGTTAAATATTCCATAAAACAATATTCAAATACTGACCTCCGTTTAATAAAAGGATATAATAACCTAAAGCAGTATTACTAGCAGTCAATAGAAAAGTAGGTCAACCCGGTAATACATTCTTTAGCAGCAATAATAGTTCTGAAATAAAGAATAATCACAAAGAATATCAATATTATAACCACTAACATTGTCAAGAATACATGTTATGTATCAGTATACACGTTTCACTTATATTTTCTGCATAAAATATTATTGAGTGTACGTAAAGAGGCACGATTTGTTTATTTTCTTCTCTACACGAATATATTCCAAGAAAGTCCAAGCTAAAACCAAAAATACAATATTAAACAAAGGTCTATATACATAAATAAATATATATATACCACTTATTTCACGGTCACAAGATCAATTGTATTTTCTTCTGTATGGGACATGGAAATGCACACAAAGGTATATGATTTATCTGTTTTCGATATACACTAACGCATCCAGAATGTAAATATTGTGGCATGGTTCACCATTAAAAATAAAACATTATGTTGACTATGAAAATTCACTGATATTTACAGAATAAAAAGACATTGTAGAATGTACATCTAAATATGCGATAGTACATAATTTTATTCACGTACAAATGCTTCAAGATTTCAGGCTAAAATAAATAAATAAAGCATTAGTCAGTACATAATGTAAGACAATAAAAGAATACTTACCAACAAATAAAATCATTCAAAATGTCCATGGAATAAAAGTATAGAATATGTAAATAATAACAATAACAAACATGGCGAAAAGAAGGTCACATGATCACGTAATTTCAATAGTTATCAAAATAAACACGGAGGGCGTAGCAGACGAAAATTCAAACTAAAGGAACGATTTAAAACAAAATGAATCGTTCGTCAAATGTTAATCGCTATAAAAGGCGACACACAGGCGAAAATAAGGCAGTCCATAGGAAGTCCACCGGAAGCTCTTCAAGACTTAAAAAGAAATAGTTAAACCAGTGCTCCGAAGAAATAAAGAATCTAAAGGCATAAAACGCTTTAAGATTCAGACGCCGTAGTCGTAAGAAGCGGCAACGATAACTGCGCGCCAGATATATATATAGAGGCGCGAAATACTGGGATTGGACCGCACAAAAGCTACAACAATAAATTCAATTAAAATGGAGGGACTGGGCTACCAGGAGGAATTCGAGATGTTATACAACCAAGAAAAGTGAGTACAAGCACTATAAAATAAACTCCATCTTGCAATCCTAAAATAAATAAATGAAAGAACCTTCATGAGTGTTTCATAAACTATCGAGCAACAAAATTTTCGAATACTTAAATAATTTAAAATAAATTCTTCTGTGAATATGCTTTGGGTTAACGTGCGAATCTTAATTCAAGGCGATTTAACGAAGCATTAGTAATTTTTCCGGATAGCAATAAAATCTAGAACATTATTTAAATAATTTAAAATAAATTCTTCTTTGAATATGCTTTGGGTTAACGTGCGAATCTTAATTCAAGGCGATTTAACGAAGCATTAGTAATTTTTCCGGATAGCAATAAAATCTAGAACATTATTTAAATAATTTAAAATAAATTCTTCTTTGAATATGCTTTGGGTTAACGTGCGAATCTTAATTCAAGGCGATTTAACGAAGCATTAATAATTTTTCCGGATAGCAATAAAATTTAGAACATTACTTAAATAATTTAAAATAAATTCTTCTTTGAATATGCTTTGGGTTGACGTGCGAATCTTGATTCAAGGCGATTTAACGAAACATTAATAAATTTTTCGGATAGCAATAAAATTTAGAATATTATCTAAATAATTAAAAATAAATTCTTCTTTGAGTAAGCTCTGGATTGACGTGCGAATCTCAGTTCAGGGCGACTTAACGAGGTGCTAACGCTTTAGTTGAATAACGGCAATTTCGAAATATGAGCATACATGAAGGATTAGAGCAGTGAATTTTATTTTTATTTATTATTAACAATTTCATAAAGAATCAAGGATTGCAAGGTGCTTGTACCGCAGATGAAAAAGGCTGGATATAATAATGAAATGAATAATGTATTGTATTGCATAATAATGATATTTAACAATGTTTTGTAAAAATTTATATAAAATAAAATAAGTTGTGCTGACATTCTATATCTACTTATTTATACCCATCCCAGGGAGAATCTAAGGAAAGTAAACATCACAATCACAGCTAGAACTCACAATAAGTACAAGGCTGCGACACATCATCCGTTATAAAATATAATAAATTCACACTTAGACCCTGAGATTACTAAAGTACATTAATTTATTAACTCAATTTTTTGGTTATTAACCAATATAGAAGAAGTCACAGCAATATGTTAAATGTGTTTGGTGAGTTTCAAGAATGTTTTTCAAGTATTTTAAATCTAAGTTTTAAAATATGTGTTTTTCTCTTACAGTCCTGTTTGTATGATTTTATGTAATAAAAATTTTGATAAAGACATGTGATATGTCGAAACGTTAAGTATTGTTTTAATTATTCGTTCTTAAAAAAGAAAGAACCCACTAAGAAAATAGGCCGCTACCCCAAGAAAACAAATATTTAAATTTATATATATATATTGTACTAAAGTGGATAAACTTTCTATTTTAGATATCCCACAAATTAGTAAATCAATGTAAAATTGTTATATTATAAAATGATATGATCTATAATTCAATCTCAGGGTAAAATTTTATTATTAAGTACTATTATGATGATTTTAAGTTGCCTCGAGCTAATTCAGAATTTTTTACAATCTCTACTGTATAAATTATTAATCAAATAGAACATGAGACTCAATATTTAAATTATTTGAATATACTACCTGTTAATACTCTTAAACCGGTCCTGTATATCTCAGTAGATATCTCCTAGTCATACAGTTACCTTAGTATTTTAATATTTAATTAATTGGAATTACGAGTTCAACTGTAAAAACGATTTAACTAAATCATTTACTTTCCATAAACTTTACGTATACTATTTTTTAAAATTTGCTAAGTTTTCATGTATTAACAATTTAAATACACCTTTAATATTTCAATAAGTGAGTATATCGCCATCTATTTAACATATATCTAAATTAATTATGTTCTTTAATATTTTTCCATTAAAGAATGTGTCCATTCAAAAATGTACATAACCTCGACAATCATAAGAAGAAAAACCAAATACTTCAAATCTTATATTGAATTCTTTAAGAAAAACATATACATATTTCCGAGAAGATATTGAAAATTATTACAAAAATCTCTATAAACTTGTCCAATTATAAATTAATGATTATTGAAGATGAGTTTTCTATAAGAATAAAAACGAGAGTATTCAAAAATGACAGTGACTGTTATCCTGCTATATAAAATACTGGTTTTATAATATGAGTTAATTTTTTTACTATAAAGGTATTTTTATAACTTTGTATGATAAAATAATAAATTTTTATAGTTACTTGGTGTAAATTCAGATTAAATTAAGGTTTTTAAATTTATTTCTTCTTAAACTCCCATAAATAATTAATGTTAAAAAATATATACGACCTTTTCCAACTTGAATTATTATTCTTCTTGATGTATACTGACACTTTGTAGTTATCCTGGACTCACACGAAAAATCTATCGATGTTCTGGAAAGACACTTTTCTACACAAGAACTTCAACTGGCTTGAATATTTCCCGATAATCTTGATATAGGCCTTCAAAATTAGATGTCTCGTCACGGATTTATTTGGGTAGTCCTTCTGGTGCTCCGATTGGAATAATACGTCTAAAACTACTGGTATTCTGCAAGATATTTTCGTCAACTGCTCCTAGTGATTGGAAAATGTAAACGTCAAGTGCTCCTAATGTTTTCTAATGCCCTTGGAAATTCCTAATGTCCCTGGTATTTAGAAAAATGTATATGTCCAGTACTTCTAATGGTTCAAAGAAAACGTCTAATGCCCCTGGAATTGGCTAATTTCCGTCTACAGCTCCTGTAATTGTCTAATTTCTGTCCACTGCTCCTGGAGATTTACACGTTCTAATCTTCTAGTTCTCCTTCCAATTTGAGTTGGCAATTTAATATTACCATATAAGTTAATTAATTTGGGTAAGTATTATATTCTTTACTCCTCGTATATACTTTATATAAATTTCTATATTCTGTAAACACTATTTAACTTCTGCTTAGTTAGAATAACATGTATTCTATAATAATTTACTCCAATATTGCTTCTAGTTTATACACTTTTGCTGAAAATAAACTTTAACACGAAAAATTGCGACTATCTTCCGCAAAATTCGAAAAAATTCTTTTTTTTTATTTATTTAAAATTACCTTAGTGATAATTCCCATTCTTTTTCAACCAATAAATTAATCACACATTAAAACCAAGCTCAATATAAATTATAGAAGTGTAATGAATTTTTAAATACCTTTCATAAGTCAATATTTCACTCATAATAAATTATTTCTTGTATTTAGTAAAATTATCATGCTTCAAATTACCAATTTTAAGCTTTACTTCTTTGTAGTAACAATTATCTGTCACCTTGACAATTCACTGACACATCCGATATACAATTTATAGCGGTATTTTTTATCAATTCTTAGTTGATTAATTTCGTATTCTAAAAATCTTTTATCCTTTCCTCATCATTAATAACACTTGAACAAGTTTTTCACAATGCTAAATTACATTTCAAATTTACAATACTTATACAAAATCTTTCTTTACAGATTTTTGGTACATATGCATGGAAGAACAACTCCAATTGTAATAAATACTATTTCACCAAGTAATTATAAAATTCTCCTTTAACTCAATAAACAATATTTTTTCAAGATTACAACCAGTTCATTAATATTCGCAAATTTAACTATCTATGTCATAATTAAAGAAAAACCGAATCTTGTACAAAACTCATCCTTAATAATTTAAAATAGGCAACTCCTATTACCTCAGTGTATAACCTGAATAATTCTAAAATAAGAAACTCTACCTATATCATTTGCCCCTTTAAGAAATTTAAATTACAATCCATTTGTTAATTTATATTTCTTAATAATAATAAATTGCAATGTAAACGATTTCATCTGTCCATTAATCTTCATTCTAATAATTTTCAACTAAATATAAATTTCTAGGTATCATGTTTGTAAAATACCAACATCATTAATATTTTTACAAGTAACTTTAGTGTAAACTATAATACTATTCACAAATCAGAAAATATGTATATGTTCTATAACAAAACTTTTTTATATATAAAATTTACTAATGTAATATGAAATACAATAATGTGTTAAGTGAATATCCTTGTACAAATAATGACTTATTTTCATTTGTTTTAAATTTGCTCTATGTACATGTTTTAAATTTTTTATAACGATATTTATTGTATAAGGAAAATATCTATTTAGAATGTTGTATACCTGTATTCAATTGAGTTTAATTTTACTTTTCTATAGTAAATATTATACCTCTTTAAAATTAATATCTCGGTTTTATTACGTTTTTTGTTGAATGTCATATAATTCAATATGTGTTTTCTTTGATTATACATTTTATGGCCTCTTAACATGCTTACTCAATTATTTATTTTAACCATTTAATCTGTTCTTATACGAACATAACTCATATTTACTTATTTAAACATTTCTTTTCATCTCAAACTTCCATTTGGAAAGTTAATAACTTTATCTACGTTTTATAGGCGAACGTTACCTTAATATTTAAGTAGACATTTTGTCCAATCTTTTATAATAATATAGGGATTTTATTTACCCATTCTCATTTATTTAACTCTATAATACCATAATATCATGGTTCATTTTATTTTAATTATTTATAGTAAGCATTAATTTTTTTTAACAAGTATTATTTCTTCCTTTTTAAGACCTTTTTCTTCTTCTTAATAATCTATACTAAAAAACACACATATTGTTCAATAAATTCAACTTTTTCGTGCAATAATTGTCATATTATATTCTCAATTTGTTTCAAAAAGTGTTTATCTACTCATTACTTAATAATATTTTCCTTCTTTATAATCAATTTCTCTGTTATTTTTTTTATAAATAAAACATCAGGTATTTTAAATTAATTTTTCTTGAGCACACATTAACTTGTACAATCCACTTATTATACATTATTTAACTATTAAGTACAAACATTTTACTTGGGAATAAGGGAATACTATAAAAAAATTGTAATACTACTTCTAATATTTATAACAAACCTATGATTAAATTTAAAAAATAAATCTGGACGGTATTTCATTTAATCTTCTTTATTTGTAATAAATCTATCTATGTTTTCATAATATACTGCTCTGCCCCTATTTCATTATCAGGTGAACTTAATTTCCCTAACTTGGCTAACAATTGTGTTTATAACGAAAATATTCAAGATCTATCTTTGTGCGTAAATAAAAATTTAATTTGTGAGAACAATGCATTACTAAATTGAGCCAATGTTGTAATACCAACGATAACAGTACTATATATGGTACTCTCATCCTGTCTATTCTGCCTATATGAGGATATCTATTTTTTATTTAGAATGATTTATTTAGAAAGATAATTTTCCAAATGTGAGATCAATTAAAATACTAGGAACCACAGGTGTATTAAAACCTTCAGAAGTTAATCTCTTCTCTTCTGTCCTATTTATAATATAAGATCAAAGGTAATTACATAAAAAATTATATGTTCGAAAACAAAATTTTGAATTTAATGAGATCAATTAAATAGCTAAGATAAGTCGGTGTTGCTATTACCGTCGAGAGTTGATCTCTTTCTTTTTTATAAAAGAAAACTCTCGTCCTGACTAAAATTATAATTACATAATTTCTATTTTTAATCTCACTCTATTCTTCCATGTATCAAATTTTCTTACTGGTACCAACTTTTCTATATCCATTATAAACTCTCGTCCTGTCAATAACTTCTGATGTACTCTACTTTCTTGAGTTTCGTTCCAGAAATTATTTCTAAATAATTCCACGAACTGAGTTAAATCTTTGCAGTCGTCTTCAATTCTTTGCAGCCAATCTGCGGCTCCATAATTTAATGTAGCCCTTATCACATTCATCTGACTTCTAAAATCAGGGATATCTTCTATGTATTTTAGAATATTTGTTAAATACGCCATGGGGTGAGTTGACATTTTATCCCCACTAAAATGAGTGATATTTTCTACTCGAATACCTGTATTCAAAATATTATAAGCCGGAGAACAAGTTGTCTGAGGAATCTTAATATTTTGAGCTTTAACTAACAGTTCTTGAATTTGTAATTTCTGTGCATTGCATTCTTCTAAAATATCTTTCATTCCTGCCTTCTGAATATTTGTAGAATCAGCTGTTAATTTTATTTCTTTCAGACAATTATCTTCTGTACTTTCTATTTTTTTAATAAGAGAATCTTCCATTCTTTCTGTTCTATCTTCAAGTACTTTATTTACTTGATCTACTTCTAATCGTATTCGTTCTGCTAACTCTTTATGTTTCGCAAGATTATTTTTATCTAATTGTTTTACGTTATCTTGTATACTCTTTACCTTATTTTCTACCTGTTGTACTTTATTCGTAATAAGAGTTTTAACTTCTGTATCTTTAATTTGCAACTTTTCATCCATTTCTTTCCGCAATTTAACTTCCCGACTATCCATGTCAATAGTAAGCTTTTTAACATTTTCTTCTGTATTTCTTAATAACGTTTTCTTTAATTCTTCGAGATTTCTTCTATTCTCTTCTCTAGTATCAATGCTCGCCTTATCCAATTTCCCAATTAATTCCTCCTTCAAATCCACTAAATTCTTCTCGTTTCTCTTAATATCCTCTTCCCTATTTTTCTTAGCTTCTATTTTATCCTCATTCCTATTTTTATTGGCTTCTTCTCTCATTTGATTTAACATTTGAACAATCGAACCCAAATCTACTACTGTTGTCGACATTCCTATTTTAGAAGTCTCTCCTTGCACTTTCGACTTGTCTCCTCTATCTTGTACCTCTCCTGTCTGTTGATTTTCTTCCTGTATCTGTAAAGTAATTTCTCCTGTCTCTTGTATAATTCCTTCCTGATTACCCTCCACATCATCATCGCTAGATGAATCTGTTCTATGTATAACAGAGCTACTTTTAGATCTGGTGTTCATTTTAAATAAATAGAATACACAAAAAAAATCAAACACAATTACTTGTTCCTAAATATACCTGTAATTGATTTTATTATCTTTGAAAATGTAAATTAATGTTTCCTCTATAAAACAATAAATAAAATATTCAAAATACGATGTTGTGAGTCTTATATTTATATGGCCCCACGTTGATGCGTCATAAATGTACTAAAGTGGATAAACTTTCTATTTTAGATATCCCACAAATTAGTAAATCAATGTAAAATTGTTATATTATAAAATGATATGATCTATAATTCAATCTCAGGGTAAAATTTTATTATTAAGTACTATTATGATGATTTTAAGTTGCCTCGAGCTAATTCAGAATTTTTTACAATCTCTACTGTATAAATTATTAATCAAATAGAACATGAGACTCAATATTTAAATTATTTGAATATACTACCTGTTAATACTCTTAAACCGGTCCTGTATATCTCAGTAGATATCTCCTAGTCATACAGTTACCTTAGTATTTTAATATTTAATTAATTGGAATTACGAGTTCAACTGTAAAAACGATTTAACTAAATCATTTACTTTCCATAAACTTTACGTATACTATTTTTTAAAATTTGCTAAGTTTTCATGTATTAACAATTTAAATACACCTTTAATATTTCAATAAGTGAGTATATCGCCATCTATTTAACATATATCTAAATTAATTATGTTCTTTAATATTTTTCCATTAAAGAATGTGTCCATTCAAAAATGTACATAACCTCGACAATCATAAGAAGAAAAACCAAATACTTCAAATCTTATATTGAATTCTTTAAGAAAAACATATACATATTTCCGAGAAGATATTGAAAATTATTACAAAAATCTCTATAAACTTGTCCAATTATAAATTAATGATTATTGAAGATGAGTTTTCTATAAGAATAAAAACGAGAGTATTCAAAAATGACAGTGACTGTTATCCTGCTATATAAAATACTGGTTTTATAATATGAGTTAATTTTTTTACTATAAAGGTATTTTTATAACTTTGTATGATAAAATAATAAATTTTTATAGTTACTTGGTGTCAATTCAGATTAAATTAAGGTTTTTAAATTTATTTCTTCTTAAACTCCCATAAATAATTAATGTTAAAAAATATATACGACCTTTTCCAACTTGAATTATTATTCTTCTTGATGTATACTGACACTTTGTAGTTATCCTGGACTCACACGAAAAATCTATCGATGTTCTGGAAAGACACTTTTCTACACAAGAACTTCAACTGGCTTGAATATTTCCCGATAATCTTGATATAGGCCTTCAAAATTAGATGTCTCGTCACGGATTTATTTGGGTAGTCCTTCTGGTGCTCCGATTGGAATAATACGTCTAAAACTACTGGTATTCTGCAAGATATTTTCGTCAACTGCTCCTAGTGATTGGAAAATGTAAACGTCAAGTGCTCCTAATGTTTTCTAATGCCCTTGGAAATTCCTAATGTCCCTGGTATTTAGAAAAATGTATATGTCCAGTACTTCTAATGGTTCAAAGAAAACGTCTAATGCCCCTGGAATTGGCTAATTTCCGTCTACAGCTCCTGTAATTGTCTAATTTCTGTCCACTGCTCCTGGAGATTTACACGTTCTAATCTTCTAGTTCTCCTTCCAATTTGAGTTGGCAATTTAATATTACCATATAAGTTAATTAATTTGGGTAAGTATTATATTCTTTACTCCTCGTATATACTTTATATAAATTTCTATATTCTGTAAACACTATTTAACTTCTGCTTAGTTAGAATAACATGTATTCTATAATAATTTACTCCAATATTGCTTCTAGTTTATACACTTTTGCTGAAAATAAACTTTAACACGAAAAATTGCGACTATCTTCCGCAAAATTCGAAAAAATTCTTTTTTTTTATTTATTTAAAATTACCTTAGTGATAATTCCCATTCTTTTTCAACCAATAAATTAATCACACATTAAAACCAAGCTCAATATAAATTATAGAAGTGTAATGAATTTTTAAATACCTTTCATAAGTCAATATTTCACTCATAATAAATTATTTCTTGTATTTAGTAAAATTATCATGCTTCAAATTACCAATTTTAAGCTTTACTTCTTTGTAGTAACAATTATCTGTCACCTTGACAATTCACTGACACATCCGATATACAATTTATAGCGGTATTTTTTATCAATTCTTAGTTGATTAATTTCGTATTCTAAAAATCTTTTATCCTTTCCTCATCATTAATAACACTTGAACAAGTTTTTCACAATGCTAAATTACATTTCAAATTTACAATACTTATACAAAATCTTTCTTTACAGATTTTTGGTACATATGCATGGAAGAACAACTCCAATTGTAATAAATACTATTTCACCAAGTAATTATAAAATTCTCCTTTAACTCAATAAACAATATTTTTTCAAGATTACAACCAGTTCATTAATATTCGCAAATTTAACTATCTCTGTCATAATTAAAGAAAAACCGAATCTTGTACAAAACTCATCCTTAATAATTTAAAATAGGCAACTCCTATTACCTCAGTGTATAACCTGAATAATTCTAAAATAAGAAACTCTACCTATATCAATATATATATATATATGTATAAAAGAACAGTCGTATCCTTCAAACTTTCTATTAATAGTACGCTGTCGTCGGTCTTAGGATAATTATAACAAAATAAAAACTGACAATTACATGTGCAACGTTTCGTTTATTCAATTAATAAACTTCTTCATAGCTAAAACATAGAATAAAAATACATATAATTCTGCCTACAAATTCTCTTAAGTTATCATTTACCTCTGTAATTTCTTTCTTATTGTTAAATACATAATACTATCAACAATTACATGGCATCAACAAACAATTTTTTTATTCACACGTGTGTGCGTCAACTACGAAGTGTCTAATGGGTTAGACACACCTGTGTATTTTATACTTTTTAAAAAAACATCAAACACCAACAAAACCACAACGTTCTTGTTCTAGTGGTATAGTACTGAATGTATACGTATATACATATATTGTGGTAGTTCACCAACATGAATCAGTAATGATATGTGGGAAGTACTAGTGTTAATAAAATATACTGTATATGTTCTTGAAGTGAGTATAAAAAAATGAAAGTTGGTAATATTTAATAGACCAAACTATAATTAAATAAATAGATGTGGGAATATTTGATTTACTTAAAATAATTGTGAGAATATTAAATGGATATATTCCTATGTTTTTTTTGTGAATCGTGCAAAGTTGGTTGCATATCGGGGTACGTTGAAGTTTTTCTTGCATCGAGTGGTTGGTTGCCTATCAGGTTTCTTTGTTGCATTAATTTTACCCATTTCTGAAAGTAGAATTTTAAATATTACTTGATGTATTTTCATGTGAAATATTATTTTGTAAAAGCTTGTTTAATTAACACTATTGAAAAATAGAGATAATTAGTTTGGATTTTGAATCATAAAGGTTAAAAAATGATGTATAGTTGCGCGCTTAAATTCAAATATGAGAAGTGTCAGATTTTGACATTTTAAATAATAACGTTATAGTATTGAGTATTTGGTTTGCCGAAGTGTGTTAAAGGTTGTAAAAAAATAAGTAAAGAATTAAATTGATAAATTTTTGAAATTACAAAAAGGTATTTTAAATATTCAAGTACAAATAAAATATGTTTTGGATTATCACAATGTGTGTACAAAGATGATTGGATATTAAAAAATTAAGGAATTATTGCCAGGGATATGAGGGATAAATAAAAAAAGATTAAAAATAAATTTAGAAAGCAGTAGATGTATTTTCGGAAAAACGAAGTTTTTCTCCGAAAAATACATAATAAAGTTATTAATTATTGCGTAAAAGTGTAAAAGAAGTGATAAAGATAGAGTGGAGAAGAAAACAGATATTTTTTAGGTGATTTAAATATTTTCAAGAATATTACCATTTATAATCATACAAATATACTTAAAAAATTATAAGAAGAAAGGATTTTAGTTACTAATAACGTAATAAATGAAGAGTATTTAAATTTGAGAAGTAAGCGAATAAATACATTATTATAATTTAAAAATAAACTTACCACATTGGTAAATATCCAAGAAGAAAAATCCATATTGGCCAGAGAATTATTACACAGGAGAGCAGTTCGAGTTCCAGAATTTGTACTAGTATTTCAGTCCAGGAATTGAAGAATTCGAGAACTTCAAGTAGGCAGATTATATCCAAGAGTTACAGGCGTAAGAGATTCTGAGGTGTATTAGCATAGCAGGCGAACACAGGTATTCCAGTCCGGTGGAGAAATAATTCGTGGAAAGACAAGTATCAAGGAACAGCACGCAAGCGATCGACGGTTCGAGTTTCCAGGTGATAGCAAATTTGAAGGTATTACAGGATAGCAGTTATTACAGTCCACGTTCGGAGCATTCCAGACAATTAGGCAAAGGAAAGGATCTACATCTTTGAAACCAGTAAATGTCATCTTCGAGCTAAAAAGAAAATCGTTTGGATTACAAGAAAGAATACCAGTTTAATATTTATGACAGGTCGTATAATTATTTGGAATAATCTGAATTTAACAGTTTCAAATATAGTAAAAGTATATCAGAATTTAGAAAACTTTTAAATAACCGTACATTATAACGTTGTTGATAATTAAGAACAGATATTTTGTATTCTCCTTTCACAACATAAATTTGTGACTGCATTTAATAATTTTAGAAATCAAAGAATCTGATTGGCAAACTAAAACTAAATAAGTTAGGTGGGAAATTGATTTTCAAACAAGAACTATACAGTATTTTTAAAATAGTATAATAAATATACTTACTTGCTTACATTTCGGTTCACGAAAGGTATAATTTCGTGCATTAATAAATTTTCTTAAGAGATTTTTTTAAACAAGCTTGATACTTCCATGTATGTTTTGTTGGGGATTGTGTTGGGAACTACCATTTGATTTATAATTTGCTTGGTTTATTAAACAAATAAGTTTTGATATATTTGTTTTTATTTGGTATGTGAAGAAGGTTCTTGAATTAAATTGATGAAACAGATATGACGCTTAGAACCTTAACCTATAAATAGAAAAACAACTGTCAGTGATTATTTTTATTATTTGAATAGTATGCTAATACATACCTTGATATTGAGTTTATAGTAAGTATTATTTGAAGATAGATTTGAAACACATATAATAATTCACTTGAGAATTACTGTTTTGTAAAATTTGATTTATAAAATAAAGAAATATAAGACGTAAATATCCTACGATATGTGCGGGTATTGAAGAAATTACATATAGGCAACTGTTTGACTTTGATGAATCAAGTGAAGTTAGCAACATATAAAAATAATTAGTTTAAATATTTTAAACAAGAACTGAGTTAGTGAGGGCATAAATAAAATAAAAATATCTGAGAGAATTAAAAAAATAGATATAAAGATTACATAGAAGATTTCAAATTTTATTATTGACGGTAAAAAAATACAGGATTTAAATACATAGTAGAAATAAAGATTATTGAATTTTACCTGAGTGTAATTGTATCTTTTATTAATAAAAGGTATTGTTACATTTTATGGCGTGCCCAACGTGGAGCGATTAAAATAAGACTCGCAACAACTTATTTCAAATATTTTATTAATTATAGTAATAGCGGTAACATTAGTATACATTTTACAAAGGTAATAAAATCAGTTTAAAGTATATCAAGGTATAAGAAATTGTGTACTATAATTATTTAAAATGAATACCAGATCTAAGAGTAATTCTGGATTGTATAGAATGGAATCTTCTAGTGATAGTGAAGAGGAGGTAGGACAGAATGTGAATTTACTAGAGGGAGGAGAAAATATGTCACAGGTGCAGGTAGAAGGTCAATTGACTGGAGAGTTACAGGATAGAGGTGATAAGGTGGAAATACAAGGAGAGACTTCTAAAATAGAAATGTCGACACCAGTAGTAGATTGTGGATCAATTTTACAAATGTTAAAACAGATGAATGAAGATAATAAAAAGAATAACGAAGAAAGTAAGAAAAATTTAATGGATTTTGAAAAAAAAATAAGTGATAAATTAGACAAGATGATTGAAGAAAGTAGACGACAAAGAGAGGAAGATAAAGAAGAAAGAAGACGACAAAGGGAGGAAGACGGATTGGAAAAGCAAATATGTGTGAAAGACAAACAAGATACAGCAGAGGATAAGGAAATATTGAATATGGAAGAAGGAGTAATTATTGGTAATCAGTTATTAGGAATAGAAATAAATGAGAATAGAGAAGTGATAGGAAATTACGAGAAGGATGTTATAAACTGCATTGACGTTAAACAAAACACAGTTGAAATTAAGAAAATAGATCAAATTATTAAATTACAAAAGAAAACAAAATACTTAGATTCTGATAGAAGAATTTTAAGATCGGATTTAGATACACTTTTAGAAGGAGAAAAAGATGACAAAAAGCTTTTCTTATTTACCTCAAGGCAGATAACAGGGATAGTTATCAACGACGAAAAGTATACTGGAAGAAGTTTTAAAGTTGGATATAATATAATTTCAACTTATGTGAAAAATGTTTTGGGAAATGAAAAGATTAGAATGTTTAAGAAGTATAAAGAATTTGTAAATGGAAATGATTATGTTGTGAGTATAGGAGATTCTTCAGAAAGATATGTGCGAAGAAATGTCCATCAGGTTATAATGATTTTGGAGATTAAGTACAAAGAATTATTGGAATGGGATATTGAAGTTCAGAAAGTTACAGATACAGTTACATCGAGAAATGCAGATGTTATGAGTGTATGTAAACAGGTAGGAAAATGTGTGAACCAGGTGTTTTACAAAACTGAAGAAAATGAATTTTGGTATGAAGAAGATGTGAATAAAGAAGAAACATATGGAATATTGAAAAATAGAATAAGATTAAAAATTATAATGGATAAGATGCCTCGGATAATATATGATACAATATAACACTAAAATTTAAGGGCATGGCGGTTCTGAAGGGCCAGTAACCGTTGGTAAATAGCGCTACCACCCATTCCAGAGCTACACTGTATATAATAAAGCCCAAAATTTAAGGGCATGGCGGTTCTGAAGGGCCAGTAACCGTTGGTAAATAGCGCTACCACCCATTCCAGAGCTACACTGTATATAATAAAGCCCAAAATTTAGGGGCATGGCGGTTGAATTTCATAGGGCGACAACCGTTGGTAATTGGCGATACCACCTAACCAGAGCTACATCAAAATTAATAGAACCAAAATTTAGGGGCATGGTTAATGTCTTTTATTTCTACAAAAGTATGTCATAAAGAAGAGGAATATAAATATGTGCATTTAATTTTTTTTAATTGATTAAGTTAATCATGTAAGAAATTTTAGCCAAGATGATCTAACAAAGGTTTATGTATTTTATTTCCTTTCTCTAAAAAATAATTGAATCAGGATAGAATAATTTAGACGAATAAAAGTTGAAAATATTAGTTAGTATAAAGAATTTAGTAATATTTAATTTTTCCTCATTCCTTACATTATAAAATTTGTAAATATAAATAATAGAGGAGTATATAAGTAACTTTACAGTTAGTAAAATGTACACAAGTACAAAAATGTGAAGAAATGTATAAAATAGATATATGAAAGAAGAATAAGAAGGAACCTTATAAAAAAAAAATTTAAAGGATATATATCGGAGTAATAAAAGCATTTAATGGTCAAGAAATATTAAAGTCATTAAGAGTTATAAAAAAAAAATATGTGATATACAAATAGAAGAAGCCTTTAAAATGAAATATGTTTAGAAAAGATAATAATGAATGCTTGCTATGTATAATAAATAATAAAAGGAACCATAAAAAAATATATGGAATAATTTATAGAGATTATGTATGTAAGGGTAAATAAAACCCAAAATGATAATAAATATATAGAATGATAATGTATTAAAAGAAATATGTAGGTCACGTACGCCTTAAAAAACGAAAATATAATTTGTGTACTTTCCAAAAGTGAAAGTTTAAAAGGTAGACGAAAATGTCTATTATAGGTATAGGGATTTTGTTCAGCTAAGAACAGTTTATATAAAATAAAATAATAAAGAATAAGTGAGCATATGTAAAGCATATTTTGTAGAGGCTATTAAATATCTGAAGAAATAACAGATACAACTTTAAAGTAATCACCAATAAATGTTAAAAGTAGTTTCGATTAAAATGTTGATAAGAATATTTAGAAGGTTTAAAATCATGAATAGGATAAAACAAAGAAGGTTTAAGATAGGATAAGAAAAGGAATAAAGTTACTTATATAGAAAGCATAGAAATGTTAAAAGATACATTTTATGGCGTTGTTGATGAATATAAATGGACAAAGATTTTAATTTAAAATATTATAGTATAAATTGGTATATTTATGAAGATTAATTTAGTTAAAATGGTTTGTTGTAGATAATTGAGATTTAAAATTAAAATAGATACAGAGAGATAAATAATAGAAGGTTATCTTATGTACCAAGTATTAAGAAATATATATGGGTTTATATGAGATTATATTGTTATGCTACGGAAGTAGTACAAATTGTATTACATCATTTTAGTTCAAATTGTTGAATAAATATAAATTTATATATTCTATAGAAATTTAGATTTATTAAAAAAGGGGCATATGTGGTAGTTCACCAACATGAATCAGTAATGATATGTGGGAAGTACTAGTGTTAATAAAATATACTGTATATGTTCTTGAAGTGAGTATAAAAAAATGAAAGTTGGTAATATTTAATAGACCAAACTATAATTAAATAAATAGATGTGGGAATATTTGATTTACTTAAAATAATTGTGAGAATATTAAATGGATATATTCCTATGTTTTTTTGTGAATCGTGCAAAGTTGGTTGCATATCGGGGTACGTTGAAGTTTTTCTTGCATCGAGTGGTTGGTTGCCTATCAGGTTTCTTTGTTGCATTAATTTTACCCATTTCTGAAAGTAGAATTTTAAATATTACTTGATGTATTTTCATGTGAAATATTATTTTGTAAAAGCTTGTTTAATTAACACTATTGAAAAATAGAGATAATTAGTTTGGATTTTGAATCATAAAGGTTAAAAAATGATGTATAGTTGCGCGCTTAAATTCAAATATGAGAAGTGTCAGATTTTGACATTTTAAATAATAACGTTATAGTATTGAGTATTTGGTTTGCCGAAGTGTGTTAAAGGTTGTAAAAAAATAAGTAAAGAATTAAATTGATAAATTTTTGAAATTACAAAAAGGTATTTTAAATATTCAAGTACAAATAAAATATGTTTTGGATTATCACAATGTGTGTACAAAGATGATTGGATATTAAAAAATTAAGGAATTATTGCCAGGGATATGAGGGATAAATAAAAAAAGATTAAAAATAAATTTAGAAAGCAGTAGATGTATTTTCGGAAAAACGAAGTTTTTCTCCGAAAAATACATAATAAAGTTATTAATTATTGCGTAAAAGTGTAAAAGAAGTGATAAAGATAGAGTGGAGAAGAAAACAGATATTTTTTAGGTGATTTAAATATTTTCAAGAATATTACCATTTATAATCATACAAATATACTTAAAAAATTATAAGAAGAAAGGATTTTAGTTACTAATAACGTAATAAATGAAGAGTATTTAAATTTGAGAAGTAAGCGAATAAATACATTATTATAATTTAAAAATAAACTTACCACATTGGTAAATATCCAAGAAGAAAAATCCATATTGGCCAGAGAATTATTACACAGGAGAGCAGTTCGAGTTCCAGAATTTGTACTAGTATTTCAGTCCAGGAATTGAAGAATTCGAGAACTTCAAGTAGGCAGATTATATCCAAGAGTTACAGGCGTAAGAGATTCTGAGGTGTATTAGCATAGCAGGCGAACACAGGTATTCCAGTCCGGTGGAGAAATAATTCGTGGAAAGACAAGTATCAAGGAACAGCACGCAAGCGATCGACGGTTCGAGTTTCCAGGTGATAGCAAATTTGAAGGTATTACAGGATAGCAGTTATTACAGTCCACGTTCCGAGCATTCCAGACAATTAGGCAAAGGAAAGGATCTACATCTTTGAAACCAGTAAATGTCATCTTCGAGCTAAAAAGAAAATCGTTTGGATTACAAGAAAGAATACCAGTTTAATATTTATGACAGGTCGTATAATTATTTGGAATAATCTGAATTTAACAGTTTCAAATATAGTAAAAGTATATCAGAATTTAGAAAACTTTTAAATAACCGTACATTATAACGTTGTTGATAATTAAGAACAGATATTTTGTATTCTCCTTTCACAACATAAATTTGTGACTGCATTTAATAATTTTAGAAATCAAAGAATCTGATTGGCAAACTAAAACTAAATAAGTTAGGTGGAAAATTGATTTTCAAACAAGAACTATACAGTATTTTTAAAATAGTATAATAAATATACTTACTTGCTTACATTTCGGTTCACGAAAGGTATAATTTCGTGCATTAATAAATTTTCTTAAGAGATTTTTTTAAACAAGCTTGATACTTCCATGTATGTTTTGTTGGGGATTGTGTTGGGAACTACCATTTGATTTATAATTTGCTTGGTTTATTAAACAAATAAGTTTTGATATATTTGTTTTTATTTGGTATGTGAAGAAGGTTCTTGAATTAAATTGATGAAACAGATATGACGCTTAGAACCTTAACCTATAAATAGAAAAACAACTGTCAGTGATTATTTTTATTATTTGAATAGTATGCTAATACATACCTTGATATTGAGTTTATAGTAAGTATTATTTGAAGATAGATTTGAAACACATATAATAATTCACTTGAGAATTACTGTTTTGTAAAATTTGATTTATAAAATAAAGAAATATAAGACGTAAATATCCTACGATATGTGCGGGTATTGAAGAAATTACATATAGGCAACTGTTTGACTTTGATGAATCAAGTGAAGTTAGCAACATATAAAAATAATTAGTTTAAATATTTTAAACAAGAACTGAGTTAGTGAGGGCATAAATAAAATAAAAATATCTGAGAGAATTAAAAAAAATAGATATAAAGATTACATAGAAGATTTCAAATTTTATTATTGACGGTAAAAAAATACAGGATTTAAATACATAGTAGAAATAAAGATTATTGAATTTTACCTGAGTGTAATTGTATCTTTTATTAATAAAAGGTATTGTTACAATATATATATGTTCTCTTTCAGGTTTCCGCGGGTAGTAGTATGTGTTGTCACTGGATTCCGGGTTTTCTTCCGCGTTTCCACTGCTTGGTCTTTGGAAAGACCGATGCTGGTTTCTTGACGACGTTTCGGCAAAATCACACTTGCCATTTTCAGGTCTGCGATAACTGTCTGCTTCTGCTTCTTGTTATTCGTAAAACAGTTTTACGAATAACAAGAAGCAGAAGCAGACAGTTATCGCAGACCTGAAGATGGCAAGTGTGATTTTGCCGAAACGTCGTCAAGAAACCAGCATCGGTCTTTCCAAAGACCAAGCAGTGGAAACGCGGAAGAAAACCCGGAATCCAGTGACAACACATACTACTACCCGCGGAAACCTGAAAGAGAACATATATATATATATGTATATACGTATACATTCAGTACTATACCACTAGAACAAGAACGTTGTGGTTTTGTTGTTATTTCTTGTTATTCGTAAAACTGTTTTACGAATAACAAGAAGCAGAAGCAGACAGTTATCGCAGACCTGAAGATGGCAAGTGTGATTTTGCCGAAACGTCGTCAAGAAACCAGCATCGGTCTTTCCAAAGACCAAGCAGTGGAAACGCGGAAGAAAACCCGGAATCCAGTGACAACATATATATATATATATATATACATATGAAACACACACATATATCTATATACGTGCGAGTAGATTTCTTGAAAATTTGCGGCTTATATTAAATTGAAAATTACTTGCTTTCTTTAAGTTAATTAATGAACTTAGGGAAAAGAGTAATTTCACCATCGAAGACTAACAATGTTAGTTTCGCCCAAATGCTCGTCAGTCCGATAATGAAATCAGACCTTTTCCCTATTATTTTCGATTTGTATTTATACAAACTGAAGTGATCTTAGCAAGCATATAATTAACTTAAAGAAAGCAAGTAATTTTCAATTTAATATAAGCCGCAAATTTTCAAGAAATCTACTCGCACGTATATAGATATATGTGTGTGTTTCATATGTATTAACAGATACGGCTAAGAATTTGATATATGTGTTTAATGCATATTAAATACATATAAAATTAATATATATATATATATATATATTGATGAGTGTATCGTTGTTACCTCAAAAGTAGATATACGAAATACGTTGTTACTTCATATATAACGTTCTGTCCTCCAAAAATGGAAGTCATAACGATTTGCCTTGCTTTTGCTTTCAATGGTCCTTAGATGTCAGTAGAAGTCGTCTGCCAAAATTTATTGTGGAGGTCATTTTAGCCATATATACCCGCAAAACAATCTTTTAGTTCGGGCATTTGTCGCTGAGGCTAGCATCGCTTTTCAAGCTAGATACCACCCGCACGACTTCACCTCCATCAGATATATGCACACAAATTGATACGAGCCGCATCTTGTCACCTCTGATAAATGGCAACATTGATGTTAATTCTATCACAATGTAATTCTGTCGTTATTGATGACATAGCGCGGTTTATATATTTCTTCTGGATACAGAACGTTCGATTTGACTTCTATCAATAATATGCACAATATAACTCTGTCGCTGTTTATAATATATCGCTTTTTATATATTTCTGCTGGATACAAACTGTTCGATTTGACTTCTGTGAAATATCTGTATGGAAAGACATGCACTGCGTGTGTAAGAGTATTATATTTTTTGTATTTATTTAAGGAAGCATTGTATCAATAATATTTTTAAAGGCGCTACGCTTAACGAAAAGCAATTATTTACCTTTTTGATTATTATAAGCAAATATTCCTTTACGATTATTATTATTAGCAGTGTAGCAGTGTAATTAATTGCAAATAAAATTAGTAGCGATCCATTAATTAGTTTAATCGCAATACGAATAGATTTTTGCATGAGAATTTATTTTGAATTTATTGCATTCAGTTATAATATTAAAAATATATAAAAACATGTATTTCATTTCCTTTATTTGCAAATTCGCAAAACTCATGTCTTATATTCTCTATAATTTAATTTCATTATTGTTTAAAGTCTTACAATACAATACAATATAAAAAAAGAAAATAGTGTCGTTGACTCTTTTTAATATAAACTGTAGATTTCTGCTGTCTTTGTCAAAATGTAGATTTTGCTTGGAACCATGCAAGTTGTAGCTTGAGACATCTTGTTCATTGTTACACAAGACATCTTTCGGAGTGCTTGTAAATGTTGCTCATGTTGCTTTAGCTTGAAGAATTCTTCAAGGTACTCACTTGTACCATCTAGCCCTAACCTGACGCCGACCCGTCAAAAGATATACTTATATTTAAAAAAAATCAGAATGATAAAACTAAAATGCATTATTTCCTTAAATTATTTATTGCAGTAATGAAAAATAAATATTAAAAAACCTTAAGGTCACATCATTTTTCCCGTTTAAATTCGTATTTTCATCAAATCTCTAATCGATTAACGTTGAAATATTAGCAGAGCTTATTTTCTTATATAAAGAAATTTAAAATTTCGCTCTTATCACCCCTAGAACCGGTTTTATTATTAAATAAATAAAATATTACAGTAATTGTATACACTAGTACGTAAGACGTTCGTTACATTATTTTTTACTCCTTCTGATTAATAAGGAATAGAATCTTTGGATTCTGATGTATTTGCAATTTAATTCTACGAGTTTTAAATGATCTTAATTTCTTGTATTTATAAATTGTATCCAAATGTAGACGTTTCATAAAATTGTGATTACTGGTGATTACAACTTTTTTAAGAATACTTTTTTTTTAAAAGTATGTTGGAAAGTTTTAACTAAAGAAGAATAGACTTATTTGATTTCTCTTTCTGTGAACGAAAAGAAATAGTAGTATATAAGCTTTTTGTAAGACCAGCATAGAATCACTCACAATTCTTTAATTAATATTTTAAAATATGTGTCTATTATACCCACCGAAGTGATGACAAAATTAATTATCAATATCTAATAATGTAGAAGCAAAATATTTTATAGATAACCATGAACTGTGCAATCCAACAATATTTTCATTTATACAGACTGTTCTGGAAAGACGAACCAACAGAAACATGTTTTATCCGTAAAAGAATGCAATGCTTCCCTTACATACCTTTAAGAGCTGATTAAATTAACATCAAGATATATTAGGCGATTTTTTACTTTTCTGAAATATAATGATTTTTCGTCGAAGATTTTACAATTTATGAAAAATTCCTATGAAATAACGAGTAACGATCGAAGAACTCTTATGGGCGCAATTAGTAAAAACATGACTCGTTTAAATGATTTCTACATATTAACGCACATTTTTAGAATTATAATCTATGAAAAACAATGTCTGGCAGAGAAAAGTACTAAAAATTTACTATTTATACTTTGCATTTAAAGTCCTATTCTAAGTACTTCTATTCTCTTAATAAATCTCTATAGAATGCATATTTTGCGAGATATTTGCAAAAAAAACTAGTCGATAAGAGTAAAAGTATTACTTCCGGTCCGAATGTTTTTTTTATAAAAAAGTTGTTGAAAATCAAGATTTAAATATTTTTATACGCATAATGTATTTGCCTAGAAGGCAATACATGCGAAATATTCGCGAAAAACAGATTCTCGACAAAAACCTACTTCCGGTAGGATTTTCGGAAAAGTTTTTTGAAAACTGTTTTTTAAATTCACTTTTAAGTAAATTTGAATTCTTTAGAAATTTGCTTAAACTTAGCAACATAATATTGGTAAAATTCGATTTTTTCACAGAAATAAACTACTACTTCCGGTCTACCGATTTTACTGAAAATCTGAACAGATTTCAAGAGTGAGATTATACTCGTAAATATAAAATTTGGAAATGATAGGCTTATCCGTTTGTAAGATATGGTGGTAAGCAAAAACATGAGGTGTGGGCATCACACTACTTTCTAATATATATGTGCCTTCCAAATTTGTTATATAAAAGTTTTTTCAAATTAAGTCTTATCTTCTTAATAAACCTGTGAATGAAAGTGTTACTTTCGGTCAGAATTTGAAAATTGTTTTTATACAAAAATTTCTCCAAATCCAACTCTTAAACACTTAATAAATCTGTACAGGATGCACAATTTGCCAGATATTTTTATAAAAACATTTTTCGATAAGAATAAAAACCTACTTCCAGTAAGAATGTCGAAAAAATTTTTTTATAGAAAAAAAATATAATAATAAATGAAATAATAATAATAAAATAAATTGATTTTTGAGTATTTTTGTATTCTTTAGAGATTTGTTTAAACTTACTGTCCTAAGATATTATTGAAATTTTACTTTTTAACTGAAGTAAACTACTACTTCCGTTCTACCGATTTCGCTGAAAATCTAATCAGTTCTCAAGAAGGAGATTATATTCATAAATATGACGTGTGGCATTGATAACTGTAGCCGTTTGGCCGCTATTGTGGTCAGAGGGAGAGGGAGAGAGAGAGAGAGAGAGAGAGAGAGAGAGAGAGAGAGAGAGAGAGAGAGAGAGAGAGAGAGAGAGAGAGAGAGAGAGAGAGAGAAAGAGAGAGAGAGTGACAAGCAGATAAACAGAATTTGTTTAAAAACCACTTTTGTGGTATCAAGAGAATTCAAAACGTGAACATCTGCAAACATCTCTAGGTAGAAAATATTCGTCATCACAATACTTCCTTATACGGGGTATAAGAAAGTAAAAGAGAAAGCCTTATGTTCTTTCTTAGTTCGAATTTGCTCAATATATGTATAATAATCTATATTCTTACTTTCTTATACACTGTTGAAAGTTTTAGTCGTTCTCACAAATGTGTATCGCTGCACAAACTAGTTGTGTTGAAATACTCACAAGGGGGTATCAAATATAGCACAATTGCTTTGAGTGAAAACAAATCACACAATAATTTATTTAAATTTTCAATCTTCCGGATTATAAATGATAGAAGGGAAAAGAGAAATGGGAAAAGTGCATACTAAAGAAGCTGTTGGGCAAGGTTATACACAAGGTATTGTGTGTATCGTAATTAACAAGCAATTTTTGTGAAATTCGATACAAAATTTTCAGCTGTGTACTTAGTATAAGGAAGTATTCTCTCTCTCTCCCTCTCTCTCCCTTTCTCTCTCTCTCTCTCCCTTTCTCTCCCCCCCTCTCTCCCCCCCTCTCCCTCTCTCTCTCTCTGTGTGTATCTCCTGACCACCATAGCGGTCAAACGGCTAAACCTATCAGTTACAAATTTTATATTTACGTGTATAATCTCCCACTTGAGAGCTGATTAGATTTTCAGTAAAATCGTTTAGTAGTTTACATCAGTGAAAAAATCGAATTTTACCAATATTACGTCAACTGCTAAGTTTAAGCAAATTCATAAAGAATTCAAATGTACTTAAAATGAGTTTAGGAAAAATTCTACGCAAAATTGTTTTTCGAAAATCCTACCGGAAGTAGGCATTTTACTCTTGTCGAAAATCGGTTTTTTGTGAATATTTCGCAAGTCATGCATTCTAGATAAATACATTATGACTATAAGAGTATTTAAAGCTTGATTTCCAACAATTTTAGTGTAAGAAGGATTTCAAAATTCGGAGCGGAAGTAAGACTTACTTTTATGGAATAACGATTTTTTGCAAATATCTCGTAAATTATTTATTTTAGATAGATTTATCAAGAGTACAAAAGCATTTAGAGCCGGATGGAATAGTTTTTGTGTAACAGAAATTTCATAATTCGGACCAGAAGTAATACTTTTACTCTTATCGAGTAGCATTTTTTGCAAATATCTCGCAAAGTATGCATTCTGATTTATTAAGAGAATAGAAGTATTAAAATAGGATTTTGAATAATTTTTGTATAAAGAAATTCTCAAAATTCGGACCCGAAGTAACACCTTTACTCGCATGTTTATATTTTAAGATAACAGTATTTAAAATGTAATATAGAACAGCCTCTGTATAACTTTAAACGCACATACATATAAAAAGGTGTTGTGGTGGCCACACCTCATTCTTTTATAAATTAATATAAGTAAACTACATTTTACATTGAAAATTTCCATAAAACTCAGTTACATAATTATCTAAAATAAAAATAAGTGAAACATATTATATCTCGTAATTGAAAAGAATTGGAAAAAAACTATCCCTCAAGAAATTCTCAACATTTAATTGCGAGACGCTCTATAACTAATTGAAATTTCATGTTTAGAAGAGTGTGAAAGAATAAAATTTTCAAAACATTCAGTATTGATATATGACATTTTTAAACATTTATATTTAGCATCTTCTAGAATTTAGATGAAACAGTATAGCCAAGTAAAACTCAACTTTAATGACCTAACGCAACGGGGTTTGCAAGTTGTAAATTAATTTGCTTCTTTGCACCTTATCTTAACCGGGGAAGTACGACATTTCTTAGATTTTCAACGGTTTTAACGATCAACGCTTGGTCAGGGTATATATACCACAGTAAAATTAAATTGTCTTCTAAAGAATCATCCATTAAGTTATTAATATGACAAAACGCTCTGTAAACAAAACTGTATTTCGAAATATGTAAAATTAAATATAGAAATAGCTGAATTTTGATCTAAATTCAATAGTGTGTGATTATCTAACTTATGCGCTATTTTCCGCCCTATATATGTACATATAATAAAAGTCATATGAACAGCGCTTTGCTTTCTTTTATTTTCTATATATAAATTATCAGTTGTTTGCAAGTAGTGACTTCTACACAAATTGACAACGTTGTTGGAGGTCAGTACAACGAGCGCATATCTGTATGGTGCTGAAGTCATATCGTTTGTTGTGTATCTACAAAAAATATATGCAATAAAAGTAAATATATTTTACCCCTCTTTTGAGAAACCTATTTTAGAAGTTCCCCTCATGATATATTTGAAAGTTTCATAAAAATATTTAAGTGCTGTAATGTGGAGGTTAGGTCGCGCGATTTAAATGACGGAGGTGACAGCTTATTGGGTATCAATATATATATATATATATATATAGCGGCAGCCAAAACATGTAAAATGTACAAAAATTAAAAAACTAACACAAACCTAAGATGAGAAACAATCTCTTAGTGAGATTATTTTCTCTATCTAAGATTCTGTGGTTTGCAAAATCAAACACATGACCAAACTCAAAATGATGCCTTGATAAAGCTGTTTGTTCTCTTTTATTCTCATTCTTATCAAAACAATCCTGTTTATGATTTTGTACACGTCTGGACAGGTATTGTTTTGTTTGCCCACATAAATTCCTTCACATTCTATGCAACTCATTTCATATACAACATTAGATCTATATAGTACTGGGACGGGATCCTTCAACCTTGTAAACAAATTCGCAGTGGTTTTGGAGTTGTAAGTGACTAGTTGGGTGTCGTTATTTTTCAAGATTTTTATCAAACTAGGGGTCAAACCGCGTATGTATGGCAAACTAAAATATCTCTTATTTACATTTTTTACACACTGAAGCTTGTCATTATTATTCACTTCCCCACCCATAACAGCAGGAGCTTTTGAAAATCCATCATTATTACTGTATAACATGTTATTTATAAAATTCCTAGGATAACCATTCTTTTGGAGAATATCAGTAATCAAATCATAGTTCTTTCTGCGAAATCTTTCATGGCTTAACCTACTTACTCTATTTTTCAATTCCAAAATGGTATTACGTTTGTAATGGAAACTGTGTTGTGAGTTATAATTCAGGACTCTACCCGAGCTCATGTCCTTCATGTGCCAATCCGTCAGCAGACTACCCCCATTGTCCCTGATCACTGTAGTGTATAGGTTCGCCTGCCTATAATTTAGCAAAGTTTGTCTGGAGTATTCTGGGTAATGTGGTAAGGGGTTTCCAGTTCAATTTGTCGAATTCATATACTTTCGTCGAGTCGATTGCTGGTATGAAATTGCCCGAGAGTTTTATGTTGGTTTCTCGAAAATATATATATATATATAAGTCTGAAAATGCTATTAATATCAAAGACGATTCAGCATTACAAATATTGAACATATATGCAGGGATAATAAGATAGTAATTGTATTCTTCCAGTCATCTTAGGTTTGTATTAGTTTTTTAATTTTTGTACATTTTACATGTTTTGGCTGCCGCTATATATATATATATGTATATACGTATACATTCAGTACTATACCACTAGAACAAGAACGTTGTGGTTTTGTTGGTGTTTGATGTTTTTTTAAAAAGTATAAAATACACAGGTGTGTCTAACCCATTAGACACTTCGTAGTTGACGCACACACGTGTGAATAGCAAAATTGTTTGTTGATGCCATGTAATTGTTGATAGTATTATAAGTTGATATTTCTTGTAGGTTTTTTCTCGCTCTTCCTGTTCATGAAACAAATTTTATCTAAGTACATTTAGCATTCTCTAAAATATTAAAAACATGCTTCAGTGGAACCCTATGTAAAGTGTCTAATAATAACCGTAGATTTATGGGTCAAGTAAAATCTCAGCGGTTGGTACTAGATGCGGGTATTCGATTCCGATTCCGATAAGTCGGAACTTCCGATTGAATTACACTTCTGCTTTCGACTTCGATTTCGACAGTTTTAAATCGGAGGTTGAAGCTCACGGGCGGCGCGGCCGACCGCTCCAAGCGCGTACGAACATGTCTATGCTTATCGCGTATGTGGGGAACCCCAATCATATGCGAGGAACCCCAATCGTATGCGGGGAGCACCAATTACTATTTCACTTGGTTGTTTGGCATTTTGTGCGTTCGTGCTTCAATTCAAGTTATTTGGGTCTACTTCAATGAAGTTTGTGCGAATACAGCAAAGTGCAAACTTTGTGGTAAGATTTATTCACGAAGGGGAGGCACGACTACTTCGTTAAAAAGTTATTTAAAATCTGTGCGTGGTATGGAATACGAAGAATTCAATAAATTAGAATCTGAAAAGAAAAATACAGTACAGCCATCGACTTCAACGCCTCTTCAAGAGGCCAAAAAACAAATTACTCTCAAAGACACTTGGATGAAGAATCAAAAATGGGGTAGATCTAATCATAAATCAATAGAAATAGACAGTTTTTTACCGAATATATTTGTGGTGAGATATATGCAAGATTGGCAAAAAAGATAAATGATTTACTGAAACAATTTGAGAAAATCGCTTTTACAACGGATATTTGGAGCGAACCAAGTTGTAATGTATCGTTATTAAGTTTAACAGCACACGGCATTAATGAAGAATTTAAAAGGCTTATTTTGAAATGTCACACAATCAACGCAAGATATACAGGAGACCTAATCCAGGAAAATATTAGTGAAATATTAATGGAATGGGGCATAACAAATGAGCAAATTCACTGTTTTATTCGCGATTTTGGATCAAATATGATACGAGCAATGAGACTCGCCGATATACCGGATGTCAATTGCACTATACATCAATTGCAACTGTGGAACAGTTTTAAGGCAGTAGTTCATGGTTTTCTTGGAAACCATAGAGCTGAAAATTATGACGAGCTGATCACTGACATGATTACGAATTTTTCCATCATCGGATGTAGAATGTCTCTAAAGATGCATATGTTACATTCTCATTTGGATAAATTTAAAGATAATATGGGAGCTTATTCGGAAGAACAAGGAACGCTTCCATCAAGATATAATGGAATTTGAGAGACGTTACCAAGGCCAGTATACTGAAAGCATGATGGGAGACTATATTTGGGGGTTAATAAGATAAACTTCAACTGAACATTACAGGAAAAGTAAAACTATTGGGCAACTTAAATGGTAGAGTGGGGAATTATCCAGAAAGTACTGAGAAATGTGAAGGTAAGAACAGAGAAATCGCCGTAAATAGTAATGGACACTTTATTTACTTTAGCTAAGATGTGTACAAAGACTGTCCTAGCTCCGATGCTCCGCCTAAGGCACTATATGGGATATCCTACTTTTACTTAACTATTGCCAAATCTAACTACTTACTTGCTAAACGAACATATTCTACGCTAATGTTGACCTCGTCCACTCTCTGCTTAACTATTTACAGTACATCTCCTACTTGCGGAAGTAGTCCGCTCCTTAAATATCTCAAAATTTCAATATATACATATGCAATATATACAATATATACAAAAGCCGCTAACAAAAAGTATCTTGAGTAGTCCCTTCGGTTGGTGAGGCCTCCAGGTGGTCCCGCGTCAGCCCATGTCGGCGCTCCGTCTTCTCTTCCTCCCTTTCCGGGTTTCTTTCTGCCTCTCCGTCCTCCGGATACGTGGGCCGCTCTCCGCCGCAGATAATTCCGTCGTGTTGGAACACTTAAGTTGTCCGCCATCCCAGGGATATTGTCTCTCTCCGGGTGGTGTTGTTTCTATGAGTGTATATGGGGTGTGGGAGTTGGTGGTGTGTATTCAGTGTGCTGCAGCTAAGCTCACAGTGGTCCCTTCAGTTGGAGAGGCCTCCAGGTAGTACCGCCTCAGCCCGTGTCGACGCTTCGTAATATTCTCTCCTCCCCGCATCTCTGTCCTCCGAGTCCATGGTCCGCTCTCCGCCGCCGTGTCTCTCGCCTCTATAGGGGTGGTGTTGTTTCTGCTTGTGTCTTCGTCTGCGGTGGTGTGGTGATGTTATTGGTGGTGGTGGTAGTTGGTGGTGGTTGGTGTGTGTTGGTGGTGTTTGTGCTTTTCGAGTTTAGCATCCAGCGTCTGCTCTTCTCGGGATTCTTTAAAAGGTATCTTGAGTGGTCCCTTCGGTTGGTGAAGCCTCCAGGTGGTCCCGCGTCAGCCCATGTAGGCGCTCTGTCTTCTCTTCCTTCCTTTCCGGATTCCTTTCCGCCTATCCTCCGTCCTCCGGGTACGTGGACCGCTCTCCACCGCCTTAAGTTGCCCGCCATCCCAAGGATATTCTCTCTCGCTCTCTTGCCGGGTGGTGTTTTTTGGTGGTCCCTTCAGTTGGAGAGGTCTCCGGTAGTATCGCCTCGGCCCATGTCGGCGCTTCGTAATATTCTCTTTCCCCGCTTCTCTGTCCTTCGGGTCCATGGTCCGCTCTCCGCCGCCATGTCTCTCGCCACTATACGGGTGGTGCTGTTTCTGCATGTCTTCGTCTGCGGTGGTGTGGTTGATGTTAGTGGTGGTGGTGGTTGGTGGTGTTGGTGCTTCTGGAGTCTAACATCAAGCGCCTGCTCTCCTCGGACTCTTCTCCCCTGCCCGCTCTGCGGCTGTTTCCTGTAACAATAATGCGCTACGGTAGATTCTCTATTCGGAAAGATATCGTTACATAATGCAATTAATCAAATTAAATTAAACAAGTTGTTTCGCGCAACTGAGAATGTTCACCCATCACGGGCGCTTACCCTCGGCCCTACCCTAGTAGCACACAATATTGGGCCAACGTTGGCTGCTGGTCGTTTATTTGTTGGCCTGGCCTCCGCGGCTGATATCAATTCGATGTGAAAGTGTTAACATTTTACATGTTGGATAAATATCATTGCATGATATTGGCCCAACATTTTGCACAGACATTTTTCCGATTTAAAGCAAAATCGGCTGATGATAAGGGAATATTGACTATTGATCTGCGTACGGCATCGTATTGCTGTCACGATGCGATATGTATATGATTTTATTGGTGATATTGTTAACAACCTCATGTACGAAAGAAGCGCGTAATTTCTTTAATTCGATTTTTTTCTATTATTATTAATTTATCTATTTTAGTCATGTAATACGTTTTCGCGCCTAAAGAGTTACTCATCGCTTTCTTTCCTACATCAAAAACTTTGGCTTTACGACAGGAGAGATTTCTGAAATAAAAATTGCTTTGTTAAGATCACGTTCCGACGGTCATTTCCCAGAAGTTCATCCCTAACCGTTTACCTAAATGAAGCCTCCGCGTCTATTTTGAACACGAAATACTTGGCATTGCAATTTCTTAATTATTAATTTCCGCGTGATCTAATTATCAGACGACAACAGATCCCACGTCATGATGTTCCTTAATCGCTCTTTTGTTTCCCATTCGACGCCTAGAACTCTCAGATCAAAGATTTACGAGTTATTCAGTATTTTGTTCTTATTTAATTCTGTCTTAATATAAGGTGTCATGTATTTTCTAATCACCCCTTTCAAATCGCATTAAATACGCACAACCTGCTATAGAAAGCACCTTATTGTGACTCACCTTCATAATGTCTTTGTTACCTGAAAGGTAGATGCCGTAATCCTCAAACAAATTACCTCGAGTCAGGTGTCATTCTTTTCTATATTTAATAACGAATCTCATTATGATGTTTGTTTTCCGATCATGATTTGTTGCTCCGCGAATTACGTTTTTCTTGATTCTCTTAAAACCGTTCGCGCCCTTACCATCCCCACTCTGCTGTTTTCGATCCTGTTTCTCCTGCTTCTTACCACGACCTATATAAATCACGATCTGTAAAAAAATCGCTCTTATCTCTCTTACTTCTCGTACTCCTACGGCCCCTACAGTCTTACATCGCTTAAGTCGCGTTCTTCGCAGTTCCGGTTCAAGTGTTGTTTCTTTAGTGCCTCCAGTGTATTTAAATTAACATAACGTCTACATCGATTACAGTCCGCGACCCTCTTCGCCTGTTCGATTAATCGTTCGCGTACTGTCAGACCCACTTCTGATTCGCCGATTAATTCAGACCGACTGGACTTCCGGAACCCAAACAGCGAGACGCCACAAAAGTAAAGTATTCCTCATCCTTATTTATTACTTACGCTTCATTAAAAAAAATTTACTTTTATTCACTCTTAAAATATCCTAAAATCATTTACGGTTTGAGATTATCGACCCCCTTAACTTCGTACCGATAATACCTGCCTTAACCAAAGATCATTCGAACGACCCACTCGTTCCCTCTCACTCTCTTCCTTTTTATCTCACCCACTCCTTACGTGAATCAATATTTGTGTTATTGTGTTTTATTTAAATAATTAATTAAAGAACTTAAGGACACTCTTGTTGTTTTATTTTCTTAACATATATATTTTGTGTTTCTTTCTTTTACGTAATTCACCATTAGAGCTAGCTAATACCACCCGTTTTAAAGATAATAAGTGACCTTAAATATAATAATATAAATACAGCAATATATACCTACCACCATTTTGCCAACATTAAATTTTTAGTAAATTTTCATTATACCGAGTGTTCCTCTTTACTTGAAGACACCTAAACAAATAGTTTATTAATAACGCAATAAGTAAAAATACTTTTACCACTGATAAGAGGTCATTACGATTAATATTTTTGTTGGAACGAATTTTTAAAGAGTCTAAATCCGACCTACTATGATAAAAAAAACTCTAGTGCAAGTAGTCATATACCAACGATGAATATAATATAAAATAAATTTTAAAAAGTTGTTGCTAATCACTAATAGACTCCAAATACAAAGTTTCGCTGAAAGTTTTTCCTACATTTTTGTCTATAAGCTCAATAAAAAAATTCTTATCACGAGAATTGAAACAATTGAAATTAGATTGAACATTGAATTACAATTTTGAAACATTAATTAAATTGGATATTTTTCAACTAAGTAACTTCAAACACTCGGTTTTATTTTACTCATAGTTGGTCAGAATTAGACTCCCAAAAAATCATTTTCCTATAAGAATATTTATAGTAATGGCCTCTATCACTGGTAAGAGTTTAACAGATATGGCGTTATTATTAAACAATTTATTGTTTGTATTCATGTAAAGTGAACACATTGTATATTCACATTGAAGGAAGTCAACTATGATGTAATTTTATGAACAGCTATTCTAAGCTAGCATATTATGACATGCTACCCTGAAATGGCTACACCATAGTTAACTTCCAATTTAATATGAATACATAAATGAATGTCACTATTAAATTTAAGTTGACGCAATACAGTAAAGAAATACATGCAATAAGCGTACTACTACAAAATAAAAATGTATGTTTTGAATGATCTGACGTCGTACACAGATAGATAATGAATGTGAATTAAATGAAGACAAAATAAATATTTTCACAAATTTAATTTCTTTATGAGATAACGTCAGGATTATACATATATTTATAAATATTAAATAAATAAATAATTGGAAATATAAATCATAATTTATTATAAAAAAAATTTCAAAATTCTAAAAAAAATAATAAAAGTACATATTGTGGAGAAAATTAAAAAGATGTTGGAAGATATACGATCTGTTAAATTAGTGTAGTTGTTAGGAAATTTGATGAGTATATGATAGCATTTTCAGATTTGACATTTATTGTCAACTTTTAAAGATATTTATAAGAAGAACGAAAATTGCCGAAATTTTCAGTTATTCATATCTTCGTAACCATTAAAGGTACAACAAAACTAAAAATCACATATGGTAATAATTTTTACGTAGAATTTAATAATGTTAGTTAAAAATTTATGGCACACTTAATTATCAAGATATAACAAACTAAAATTTTTAAAAGGTAACTATAGGAAATTATGAAATCAGAAAAAAGCAAGTATTTTTAAGTATCTTACTTATAACACAGTTATCAAAATTGTATGTTTTAAAGGAGGTACATACTACGTCACATATTTTTGAAGTTGAATACACAATCTTTTTGACAGACTCTCTATATATCAGATTTACTTCCACCCTGACAATTAAGGTGAAAATATAATATTATTACACTTATAATAAAATTCTTACAGACACTTTCAAATAAAATTATTATATAGCTGTGTTGCTTCCAGTCTGTAAAAGTTGGGATATTCCATTAGCAGTGCAGTTAAATTGTGTTGCCTGCAGCTTTTCGGTATCCGGTCAGTCCTACCGCCTTCTCTATCACTTCCTGTAGCAAGCCATCAGCCAATACATTTATCGTTATCCATATCAGTAGCGTTTTCAAAACGACGGCGTACTGCATCTGCGAGCAAACGAAACATATTTATTAATATAATGGTAGATATAAAATAGATATACAGGGTGAATCAATACCCGCTTCTTCGATTGCTCTTTTGTGTTTTTAATAAAAGAAAAAACAATTAGTGGAGGATTCATGGTTGCTAGGGGTGCATATTCTAAAAATACTTTAAGCTCTAACGCACATGAAATTTACTTTTTTATATGACTCCCCCTATATATTTTTGGATTTTCTAGTACTGCATTATATTGCCTATTCAACTGTTTTTTCTTTCTCAAAATTGAGCAATAGTTTTTGAGTTATTAATTTTTTTTGAAAATGTTTGACCAAAACACGTGCTCAGAAAAAAAATATTTTCACATTGTTCTTAAAAGTAAAACATTAACATTGGTGGTGTTTGTAGCCAAGAAAATTCTGCATCATTTGGTATAAGTTGCACTCGACAATACCTCAAAAAACTTTGTTTTTTCAAAGCGTACTTCCCGAAATTTTCACATACCAAAAACTTATTTTTTTTTAAATACAACACCCGATATTTTATTGTGGCATTTTGCTTTTTATTCTCTTTCATTTTTGTTAAACATGTCCTATACCTATCTTTTGTAATTTCTATTTCTATGCACCCAAATATTCGTCCAATAAAGGCTGGAGTGCGGCCGACTGCCTGAGTCAACTGTTAAAGAAAGTCGGTAAACATTTATGTCAAATTTATAAAAGCATTGCTATTAGTTATCATCAAAGTAATTAGCCTTATGAAGAGTTAATAGATATGATTGACCTTTTTGGTGAATCTAAAAGAAACTCTTTGCTAGCATCCACACCTTATGCACAGCGATCCCTGGTAGAAGTCAACAGAAGCCAGAAACCTTCGAAAGTATAAAGGAACGGTTCGAGTGAACTGAAAGTATTGAATATGACAAAAAGAGCGGACAAAATCAATAACTGGTGAGGATAATAAGTTTATGGTACTTGACCGCTAATAAGATAGGCATAGGACATGGTTAATAAAAATGAAAGAGAATAAAAAGGAACAAACTGTCACAATAAAATACCGAGTGTTGCATTTAAAAAAAATAAGTTTTTGGTATGTGAAAATTTCGGAAAGTAGGCTTTGAAAAAACAAAGTTTTTCGAGGTATTGTCGATTGCAACTTATACCAAATGATGCAGAATATTCTTGCCTATAAGCACCACAACGTTAATGTTTTTACTTTTCAGAACAATGTGAAAATGATTTTTTTCTGAACACGTGTTTTGGTCAAATATTTTCAAAAAAAATTAGTAACTCAAAAACTATTGCCTTAATTTTGAAAAAGAAAAAAGTTGAATAGGCAATTTACGGCAGTACTATAAAATTCAAAAATATATAGGATGTCATTTAAAAAAATTAAGTTCCGTAAGTTTTCGGTGAAACCGGAAGTGAGTCACAGCTTAAAGTATTTTTACAATATGCGCCTCAAGCAACCATTAATCTTCCACTAATTGTTCTTTCTTTTATTTAAAACGCAAAAGAGCAATCGAAGAAGCGACTACTAATGACTCACCCTGTATAATACAAATAATTTTATGCTATGTTTTATCTAGTTGGAATAAGCAGTAATGTGTTTAGCAATAAAAAATATTATCCATTTCCAATTGGTAATTAAATAATCAGTTAATGCAATGTAGGTTTTAAAAAAACAAATGTTTGGAACTTGCTCAATTAAACCACTAAGCAAATTAATATGTCTCTCATTTAAATTATATACAGCCTGTAAATGTTAGTGTATAGAAATTCAGTATCTTCAACTGGCAATTAATAAAGGCAGTACCATTTGGAAAACAACACATTACCTACAATCACCTGGTATATGTATAGTTGTTTGACAGAAAGGTATTTTCTTCTTCTTCCCTTAGTGAAAATTGCATGGATAACGTCGTCGTCATACATTTCTTCATGATGAGATGTACTGCTTCCTTAATCGATTCTCCAGAGATATAAAACTTGTATCTAAAAAGTAAGTTAAAGGGTTAAGAACGCGCAAGTGTTTCATAAAATAAATATTTTCTTCTTTGTCGTTTTAAACTGCTAATATTATCTTAGCAGTTTTAAAGTTATTTTTCTTTGGTCTAAGGCTGCACATCAATTATACAAAATACATATTCTTTCAAAGTATAATACACATAATTTCCACAAATTATTAGGTTGGTGTACACAAATTAGACGAACTACCTATTTGTGAAGTTAATTAAACATTAATCTGACATTTATAAATGAAAATAAAATTATTAACACAATATTCAGTAAGAATTTCAAGTTTAAAACGTTTGTCAAACATTTTGTCTTATTGTTATCGTATAATTGGTGTGAAACCAATGTTATAATATGATTAAGATATTATAACATTACTTTATTATCATTTATTTAACACATATATTTCTGAACGTCTTCCCTGATATTTAGATTTCCGAAGTGTCCTTGAAAATCGGTCTATTAGTAGCGTCTGCCGGCTGTCGTTATAATACAGTTTTTATATATTAAGGGGGCTTACGCTTAAAACACAAATAAACAAAGGTTCAATGCATGTTCCACTGGAATTGGTTTTTAAAATAAAGTTTCTGAAACTTGGTATGATGTTGTAAATTTGGCCAACTTCGAGGGTGAAATGTAGGAGTAAATAATTTTAATTATCAGAAAGCACTCCCAACAAAACCTTAATTCCTCCTTTGTATTCAACTTAATGTAAAAACATAATAAAAAAAAATCACAAACATTTCAGCTGTTTGTTTCACGAGAACGAATACCTTACAACGGCTGAATTTGCATTAGCCCCCCTTAATGTAGATATTTTGTGATCACTTGTGATTTATAATTTAAATTTAAATTAATATTACGAGTATGACAATTACAAAACCAATGCATACATTCATACATATATACACACATTTGCATAAGTTCAATAAAAATAGTACCTGTATATTATGTTAATATGTAATGTACTTACATGTTCATTTTCGCTTATGGCGGCGTGATGACTTTACACAACACACTAGTATCTATAATTTAACATATATCGCAAAAATAATTAATACTAAAAAGGAATTAACAAACAACGACGCAATAAAAATGCACCTAATACACTGCTTGGCTGTGGTAGGGGGGTATTTAGATATACGGCGGTGGCTGTGGTCCCAGAGAAACTGTGACATCAGTCCTTTTGATCTACTTTATATCCAACACTGACCTACAACCAACGTCACAGTGACGTTGTGAACATGATATTGTGTAGATATTTCTTTTTAATGTTAATAGTATATAGATTTTTGTTGTCAATACAATATCAGTATCAGATATTTAACCAATATATTACCAATGTAGACAACGTTGGTCTGATGTCAACCCATCGACATAAATTGACATTTACGTTATATAGGAATTTTATGCTCGTATAACATTGGGTGGGGGTCACTGATATTCTACCGATCTTAGAATGTTGGGCTGATGTTGGCTTGCTTTGATAGTGACGAACTTGGCTACTAGGGTATTTTTGCAACATTTGAAAATATTAATGACGTATCATGAATAACCTGTTGAACTATATTACATGGTAAGTTATACTGGCTATATAATTTTGATACAAATTCTATAACAATTGAATCCAAAGTCTCTGAGTACATTTCAAAATCGTCATTAATAACACGTTCATCTCTCACAAGTTGCTCGGACATGCCTTCAGATGACGCTTTTGTTTGCAACATATCTCTACAAGATGCATTATTATTACTTTTTGATTTAGGCACATCACTGATAGGTTTCTTATGTTTCTCTACGTTATTATGTTTTAGCAACATATGCCTTTGGAAAGAATAAACATTATTATAAACCCTTGCACAGTTTATTTGACGACAATGAAATACCGAAGAATAAGAATGTTTCAGTTTAATGTGCAAAAATAAGGATTTTAATACATTAAAATGTACATTACATAATGGACAAACGAACATAGCGGTAGATGAAGTACGATACTCACATACATACGTATATTTTACTCTCCCTGTGACAGTTTCGCTATAAAAGTATCCACAATAGGGATCTTCTTATCCAGGGAGTAGATATTTTGTAAAAATATTTTTGAAAAAATAACCAAATTTGTTCACACTCCCGAGGATATTGCGCATGCAGCACGTGGAAAGACTTAAAGCAAATATCAACTGCTTTAAGAACTGATTCGGCACTATATTATTATAATATTAATTTATTCCTGTACAATGTGGCCATTATTTTAGAATTTAAATAGGCATTTCGTTACAGACAAAACACAACACTTTAATAATAAGTTAAATTTATTTATGTATTAATATATTTGAAATCTATTTACATTTTTTTAAGTCCTAAACTGTATATATTGTTTTATAATGTTACACATAATATTTCTATATGATTAAACTTATTTTCTTATTACTATTTATTAACTATTGCTGTTACCAGCCATGCATGTAGAGTGAGCCAAAAGTATTGATTCACATTTCATAATCATGCACTACACATCCATTGGTTTTAAATTAACTTCTTATAAATGTTTCACCTAAACAAAAACACGTACATTTCCACATAAAATAAAGAAGTTGTTAATAAATGTAAGCGGTGAGTCTCTTGAACACTGTCATTTGGTCCTTAGTGTAATAAATATGTAATAAAACCAAATATACAATATCCGTACTTGGCACAGGTGGAATACCATCTATTAAATTGTCTAATTTCAAGAGTGAATGGATCCAAATTATCAAGTAATTTAATGTTCATCTGATAGCTGCCAAAAAATACATTCTCACACGAATAATTATTTTCAATGATGATTTCAACAAAATGTTACTTCAACTTCTGGATTTTCAGATAAGAACTTCTTAGGAATCACTCTGCATTACCATGTTTATAAACTCAACACACTCATTGCTTTATATTACAAAAACTTCACTCAGATTCTAAATATGAATCTGAACTGGATGTTTCATTAGGATTTATAATAATTGGCTGAATATCCAGATCAACTGAGTGTCTCTCTCGGTGATACCATTTAGTTATTAAGTTATTTGTATGACGAATACAATTTTGCCAGGTATTTACTGTGTTTATACACAGTAAAAAATATTCATGTGTAACTTGATAAAAGATTGTGAGTATATCAACTGAGTAAACTTTTTGTGTTAGATTTTACTCACTATTGCTTTTTTCATGGTTTTATTATCTACGGTGTAAAATAATGAGTAATTTTCACTCATCTTTGAGACTTTAAACCACAGTTCTGCGTTAAAAAACTCATTAATTAGTATATTCTCGAAATTCGCTCAAAAAGAACACTTATTTGTGCTCTGAGATTGAAGCGCGTGCGCAGTGATCATTCTGCACGCTTGCCGGTTAGTTCCTGTTAGGTGTATGCATCACTGATCACATCTTCCAGTGCGTGTACATGTATGAGCAGTTAAAAAAATGAATAATTACATCATAATTGAATTAAAAGGGCAGAAGAAGTGGGCAGCAGTACAAAATGCCACAGTAGAGGAGTTAACTGCACTCGGTAAGTAACCAAAATTAATTACATCATTCTAAACAAACCAATACCGGTTTCCAGTCTGTATAGCATGCACCTTCTTACTTGTTTTCCTGTTTAATCAGATTTTGTTCTCTATTGAGATATACATTATTGTTATTTACCTACTCAATAATTGATCATTTTATTAAATGTAATTTTTCATTTAATTTAATTGCCTAATGTTATAACTTGTCTGAAGTAGTGTGTCAAGGTGTAGCAAAAACTATGCAATTTTTAAGCACAAATTTTATAATATGAGTTTCTTCTTGCCTACGCTCTTTTGATATTTAAACTTTTGTAATTCTTATTTTTAAACTTATAAGATAAACTGTTGAGAAAAAATGGCGACGGCAAAAAAAAATTTACTCAAATGTGAGTAGAATTCTACTCAAATGTGAGTAGAAATCAACTCAAATGTGAGTAGAAATCTACTCAAATGTGAGTAGATAAACACACAGACATGAGTTAAGTAACACCATCGTGAGTTAATTTTATGGGATTTAAACAAAATTTTAAACACTGATATTTATATTTTAATTCGCACGCTATCAGCAATTATTAAGAAGAAAAAAAAAACATTTGATGTTTGATTTTAGCCCGGATGAAATATCCAGAGTTGCTAGACAGAAGCATTTATTTTACGGACGTTAACAAAATAACAATCGAAAATGATTATATGGAAGAATATTTGAAAACAAATAAATATCTCAATATTGAGTTTCCAAATCAAGATATAAATGACAGTGTTATTTGCGTGATGACTTCTCCCATCGACACTCCATCAGCAAATACGGACACGGCATCCACTGTAACAAACAATAGTAATAACAATAATATAACATTGTGCTGGAGTGACCCTTTACCAGAAGAATACATACAGAGTGATGAAACAACACCTAAAAAGATTTACAAACGAGGAGAAAATATAACCCCAGAGGTAAAAGCAATAGAATGATGTATAAATTTTCACAATAAATGTAAATTATTATACCTATACCTACGTAGGAATTTCGTAACATATTGCAAGTTCGACAGACCGGACTTTTTGAAGAATATGAAAAACTGGGGTGCCTAACAACGCAGAAAAGGAAAATTTTGGTAAATTTAACGGTCGACTTAATGGTAGAAAGATACCGGCACATGTTAAAGAAGAATTTGCACTGGCCATTATTTCAGTGTTTCCTAAACTGAGAGATCCCTGTAGTCCTAAAGGTTACGTAAGTAAATTTCTGAATAAAATCCGGTTGGTATATCAGCTGATGGCTATTATGTTATATAGGAAGCTTACTTCAACCCAGAAAAACATGATGGTTTCCTGGCTTGGCGTTTGAAAACTGTAGTCAGAAACAGTCCTGAAAAAAAACAGAAAGGCCAAAAACGTAAACGAGAATTGAACGAGGAAAAACCATCATGTTCTAAGCATCCACGTACAGAAAACATTGATAGAGCAATTGCTGCGATGAAAATGGCTGATCCCAAAACTGGGATTGATATAATTCTCAGCAATATGCATCAGACTTTTATGTATCGTAGGGAGAATGTAGATAAAATATTTGAAGAATTTCCGCGACTGTTGGATACCCCAGGACTAGTAAGGTTTTTATAATAATATTTTATTAAAAAAAAAAATAATGGTCGTATATATTTAAAAACTGCTGAAAATATTAATTATTTATTGATTGATTATTAGGGGGACTATACTATAATGTTGATTTTGAAAATTTGTGAAATAGGACAATTGTGTATAATACTTACCATGAATTTATATCTAGTTTTTAAAGTTAATTGTCTACAGTACGAATTGTTTTCTTTGCAGATTGAACAGGAGTTCTCGTTAATGTTCCCTAACAAAGCAACCTTGGCTGAATGCTTTCCTGCTGAAGTTGACAAAATTCTAATTATTTATGAACAAACTGTGCAAAAAAAACTTGACTTCATACTCCCTGACGATGAAAATGATGTTGATGGTAATTCTGCAGATATGTATGTGTCGCTTTGTAGTTTACAGTGAAAATGTTTTAGTTTATCAAAACGACGTTCGTGCCTTACTAGCCATCCAACAAATGCTGCCTCCTACGGCACAGGGTCGTAAAGGAGGACGGCAAAACAGTTCAAGCGCTATTAAGGATCTTATAGTATTTAAAAAGGTAAGATATCCATAGCAATAAGAAGCGTCTACTTATTTTTTTATTTATTTTTCAGAACAATGTACCGATGCACGATATATTAAAAAGTGACGGATGTTCACGTCAACCCTACTTAATAGCGGAAGGACAATATAAAAGTGAATTAAGTGCTTTCCACGTATGTATAGATGGAAAACTACTTCCTACGTCTTCTGAATGTACAGCACTGGAAGCATTTGACTTACTGTTCATGACCCATTTTGTTTTTAACGTAAAATATGCTGTCTCACTGACCTCCTTTTGGCAGTTTGTTCAATCATTTTTTTATAAAATCGAAGATGACGTGACTTACACCCCAAAAATGAGAGAACTCAGATCTAAATTAATTTAAATAATTTGTATTATTTACGTACATAGTTACCTTTACTGAACATTCCCTATTTGTTATTTAAAAGTTTTAAGAAGTTGTTATTTTTTGAATGAGTTTTTTACCATATACCGTTTATTATACTGCTTTTTTTGTAATGTCTTCTATTTGTGACACATGTAAGGCATTTATTGAATGTAGGGATATTATAAAACATTTACGAAAATTCCATGGATTATTTGATAATCCTTGTTTGAGTATTACATGTCCTGTGCAGACTTGTAGTTTAACTTTTAGAACATTCAGTGGTTTACGAAAACATTTATTAAAACATGAAAATTCAAATTGTATACTACCAAAAGAAGAAAGTTCCCTATCAGGCTTAGGTAACTACAATTGTTCAAATGAAATAATTTCGGACACTGATGATGATGGAAATATAACATCATATTCATTGCCTAACCAAGAGTCTAATGAAATTTTTGAATTTAACGAAGAAACGGATTACAGTGTATCCACTTTGGTAAATCAGATAACATCATTATCAATTCCTAAAACACATATGCAACAAATCTTTGAATTCTCTTGCGAATTTACCGAAGCAATACTTACAAATATAAAGCAATTTGTCACAAATACATATCCAAATTCAGTAGATGTTCAGTACGGTCTAAACAAAGTCAGTGATTATGTTAACAATTCTTTACAACGATATAATACAATATATAAATTAAATAAAGCAATGTCAGATAACATTATTCAACCCAAAGAAATAATAATAGGTGACAGAATCGAACAGGTATTTGACTCTAAACAAAGAATCTATGTGGAACGTAAAGTACCTAGTACATTGATTATGTATAAGAAGATAGTCCAAGTCCATTGAGTATCAAAATAGTTACAAATGTCAGCGGAAGATGTCGCCTAACTATCCAAACATGAAAAATTGCAATTTCGCGCGTGACTGCATTCAAGTTTAAAACCACCACCACGCTATCTACGAAGGAATAGTTCATGTGGCTCTTTATAAACTCTTGCGTAAATAAACCAAATGCAGAGAGCAAAGTAACCAACATATATTTTGTTTTTTAGAGATATTTAAAAATATATACCTGTCATATATCCATATACATAATATACGAACACGCGAATGAAGGGATGTATTGTATGAAGTCGGATTATTTATTACTTCTTTCTCTATTTCTTTCTAATATTTGAGTAAAGAATCTCAAGTTTTCTTTTTAATGTATTTAAAATGTAATAAAATGCTATCCAAAAATAGTCAGGAAAAATAACACATCCCATAAAAGGATACTGAAGACACAATCTGATATTTACCTTGAACATAACATCTTTAATAATTTTTCTATAAATATACTAAGAAGCCTCTTAAAGTAATTTTACATTATGTAACAGCTTTATTTCTTATATTAATAAACAGTAATATCAAAGTATGCCAAAAATTATAAATAATATGAACAAAAATTGTTCCTAGATTTATTTAACATGAATTTGACAAACAAAGAATATGTTTACTGTCAGGGAATGAATTAGGTAGTAATTGTAGAGGAATGATAATACCGTATTTTTTGTTATCTCGGACAAAAAATACCCAATACAATGTGCGAATGAAATGTGCCTGGCATAGGTACTTTGACACCATTTAAAATACGGAAGTGTGTAACGTGAGTGCTTATACTTTCTTATACGTAGTGTAAGAAAGTATTGTGATGACGAAAATTTTCGACCTCGAGATTTTTGCAGATGGCCACGTTTTGAAGTCCCCTGATACCAAAAAAGTGGTTTTTAAAAAATGTCTGTGTGTCTGTCTCTGTGTGATCACAATAACGGTCAAACCGCTGTAGTAATCAACTCCAAATTTTGTATTTACGCGTGTAATCTCCCTCTTGAGATCTGATTAGATTTTCAGTAAATTCCGCAGATCGGAAGTAGAAGTTTACCTCAGTGAAAAAATCGAATATCGCCAATATTTCATCAACTACTAAGTTTAAACAAATTTATAAGGAATTCCTATGTACTCAGACTTAAATTTGAGAAAAATTTTATTATGAAAGTTTTTTGAAATCCCTACTGGAAGTAGGTAGGTCTTTTACTCTAATCGAAAAACATTTTTTTGCAAATATTTCGCAAGTCATGCTTTTGAGACGGGTATAGTACGAGTATAAAAATGAGGTGTGGCCACCACACGACTTTCTTATACGTATGAGCGTTTCAAATCATACAATTTTAAAAATTATTTTATACAAAATTATTCAAAATCCTATTCTAAGTACTTCCAGTCTCTTAATAAATCTCTATAGGATACATACTTTGTGAGATATTTGCAAAAAAATGCTACTCGCTAAGAGTAAAAGTATTACTTCCGGTCCGAATTTTGAATTTTCATTTATACAAAAAATATTCCAAATCCAACTCTAAATACTTTGTTACTCTTGACAAATATATATACAAATGCATATTTTACGAAATATTTGCAAAAATCGCTATTCCATAAGAGTAAAAGTGTTACTTCCGATTCGAATTTTGAAATTTGATTTATACAAAAAATATTTCAAATTCAACTCTAAATGCTTTTGTACTCTTGACAAATATATATAGAATGCATAATTTACGAAATATTTGCAAAAATTGCTAATCGATAAGAGTAAAAGTGTTACTTCCGGTCCGAATTTTGAAAATTTTTTTATACAAAAGGTATTGAAAATTAAGTTCTAAATTCTTTTATACTCGTAACATACCTGTCTAAAAAGCATGACTTGCGAAATATTCGCAAAAAACTGATTTTCGATAAAAGTAAAAAACCTACTTCCGGTAGTAATTTCGAAAAACTTTTTTAATAAAATTCTTCTCAAATTTAATTTTGAGTATATATGAATTCTTTATAAATTTGTTTAAACTTAGTAGTTGCCGAATAATTGGCAAAATACGATTTTTTCACTGAAGTAAACTACTACTTCCGGTCTGCCGATTTTACTGAAAATCTAATCAGATCTCAAGAGGGAGATTATATTTGTAAATATAAAATTTGGATTTGATACCTATAGCGGTTTGACACCGCTATCGTGGTCACACACAGACAGACAGACACACACACACAGAGAGAGAGAGAGAGAGAGAGCTGCAAAAATCTCGAGGTCGAAAATTTTCATCATCACAATACTTCCTTATACTACGTATAAGAAAGTAAAAATATTTGGAACTTAATTTTCAATATCTTTTGTATAAAAAAATTTAAAAATTCGGACCGGAAGTAACACTTTTACTCTTATCGAATAGCGATTTTCTGCAAATATGTCGTAAGTTATCCATTCTGTATATATACATATTTATCAAGAGCACAAATATATTTAGAACTATATTTGAAATATTTTTTGCATAAAAGAAATTTTAAAATTCGGACAGGAAGTAACACTTTTACTCTTAGGGAGTAGCACTCTCTTTCGAATATTTCGCCAAGTATGCATTCTATAGAGATTTATTAAGAGAATAGAAGTAGTACAGTAGCATTTTGTTTATTTTTTCAGAAGATAAAAGTATTTAACTCTTAATTTAGAACAACTTTTGTATAATTTGAAACACACACACGTATAAGAAAGTCGTGTGGTGACCACACCTCATTTTTTGCATAATGAAAAGCCACATTATATTTACGTCAAATATGTTCGTTCCTGTCAATATTTTTTGACGTATCTGGACAATTTTTTTGTGATAGATTATGTTAAAAATAATTTAATAGAAATTTTTATCTTTAAAGGATAATTTTTTAATTAATAATTTAATTTTTTAAACATTTATAAGCGCTCAAAATTGCATTCAGACATAAACCCAAAATGTGATAAAAGGAGAAAGGATCAATTTTGGAAATAATGTTGGTTTTATATTACGCAGATCCATGTTACTAAATATAATACAAAAAAGGAAGGTTGTGTACTGAGAACGATTAACTTTTTTTATTCAATTTTGACATTATAAAGTGACATTATTAACTCCATAGTAACCCTTATAAGTAGTCTATTATCTACGAGTGGATAAAAGTGTTTTAATTCACTAGTGAATTAATCCACTATTGTTTTAAAAATTGTTTTACCAATACAATAAGAAAACATTTAATGATGAACAACAAAAAACTGTTTTTATTTATTAAAATAAATGTTACAATTATTGAGCCATTAAATTGCACACCATTTGTACCATTAATTGACAAATTCATATTTCGATTTGACACTGATTTTGATGCCAAAATACATGCTTCCGAACTTGAAATCAGTGCCTCCTGAATGTTTGTTGAAGAATGGTTTCTGATTTTTCTTGAAATATCAATTTTATTATTAAGAGAATCTTCTATGTATCCCTCTACAACACTATTTGAACGCCAACCACCGGTGTCTCTTTACAACTGCTAAATCTACCCCAACGTAATTTGAATTTTGTTTTTTTTTTTGATAAATTTTGTCAAAATTGAATAAGAAAATGTATAAAACACGTGAATTAAACCTATTATTTGCTCGAAGAATTAATCATAATTAAACATTTTTCTCGCAAATAAACAGTGGTTTAATTCACTTGTATAATATTTAAAAGGAAACAAACATTATTAATTTCAGTACTTTTAATACGCCTATAAAAAATTATGAATTACTTTAAATAATTTATTTTAGTCTAAAAAATTCAGAAATTTTACATGCATAGGTATTTAAGTAAACTTGCTTTTATATCCATAAAGGAATGTTTGGCCGAGTTCGGAATGAATTACCTGTTCATTCAAATGCCTACTGTACTATATCACATTTATATATCTGTTGTATTTTAAAACCCCTGCTTTCTTTCCTCGCCTGTAAAGCCGAATCAGATTTTTCTTAGATCTAGAAAATATGATATTCATAATATATAATTTCATCATACTATGTTAATTTTTTATATTCTCATAACGATGTTTGTTTGCTATATACCTAATGACTTTAAAACTACGAAATAAAACTCAAATATAGAAAATGAAATGTAATCACTTTATTATATGTTTTTTTCACATGTATATAAATATGGCACACAGTAGGGCCTAAAGACTATAAATGCATTACTTTGTCTAATTTTTTATTGTTGAATCCACTATAGACAGAATCAATTTTACACTGTTTAAATATTAAACAAGTAACACAATGATTTAGTAACACGATTTTGTGACTTTTACAGTTTAAAAAAAACGGCGTATTCTCAAGCTCTTCGATTATTTTATTCACAATTTTTTTTCGGATGGACCTTTTATGTTTTATACATTCAAAATATGTTTTGAACACGTCAGTTGCTGTATTAATAGCACTGCTTAATGATGGTGTTGGTGCTAACAACGTTGGGTGCTCAAATGAGGTTGTGTATAATTTATACAAAATCAGCAATTGGTTTTTATTATTCAATGTAGATGATGTGTCAACTGTAGTATTGTAACATGCAATACATTTTGTTTTTTTGAATAACCACTGAGCTAAATATCCTGCAAAGTAATTAATGCTGCAATCTTTTAGAGTTATTTTAGGTTCTATGTTGATCTCATTACATAAATCACTTTCGAACGTAATATCTGATGAACTGTTAAGGGAAGAATATTCTGATTCAGATATTTGTGATGTTGCAATTAAGTTTCTTTCGATTTCCTCGAAATTTAATTCTTCACCTTCTTCTTCCGTCGAATGTTCACAGTTCCCAGTTTGAACAGGAGCAAGTAACGCATGAACTGCATATGACCTAAATGTTGTTCGAAACGTACGAACTGTTGGATTTGGATTATACCCACCCTTCTGTCGAAAAATTGAAAATAAATGTTCAATTACATCCTGGTTTAATTTTCTAGTGAGTATGTATGCTTGTGAATTATTGTTATATGCGGTATCGTATAAGAGTAAAATAGCGCGTATACTTTGAAGCATACCAGAAAAGCAAGCAGGTCGTGATGGGGGCTTATTTAAATTAATTTTTTTTAAATTTTCTAAATACGAAATACTATTTTCTAACGTAGATTTTACTAAAGGGTGTTTTACATGTAAGCTACATTTGTATGGATTCCGATTGTGAAACATGTTGCTATTTAAGCAATCAAAGAGGTCGTTTATTTTTGAAACAAAATTAGCTGTAGCAAGTGCAGTAGTAGACGATAGTTGTCCGGTTGATACACATGTCTTAATACAACTGGCGACAGTATGACTAAATAGTTGTGTTGCTAGTTTCACAGACATTTTCTCAAAACCTTTCGGATATACATGTTTCTTAGTTAATTTTGGCATTGCTTTGCAAACCTGTGATTGATCTATTTCATACGCTTTCTTAATATCTTCGAAAGTTATCGTTTCCTCATTCACTACAAAATTACTTTTCAATAGGTGGTTTCGAAAATTCTTGATTATATGTGGGACATCGTATAACGCAATGATGCGATTTATCCCTACATAAAAAAACGGTCGAGTTTCTGTAACACCGAGTTTCTTAAATGCGCTCTGATTCGATGTTCCTTGATCGCAAACTATAGCTGTAGGGTATAATCCGTTATCGATACATTTTTGAATTATATCGTTTAGTACTAACACCAGATTTTGTGAAGATAAGCCAGAGTGACTTAAAAAATATGCCAGAGAAAGTTTCCACTGGCTAAACAATCCTCTTGCTAGAAATACGAGGGCGTAACGTGCTCTTCGTTTAGTTCTGCCAAGGAATCCACAATCTTCGAAACCTTCTATGAAATCTAAAAATTTATTATATTCTATGCAATCTTTTATCGACATTTCATCGAAGCATATAACACATGTCTTCTCTTCCTTTGACCAAGAACTTGTTTTTTGTTTTATTTGCCAAAATAATTTTTTGTTAAATCCCGGTAAAAAACTTGACTCGCCTATCCACCGCTTGACACAAGTAGGAGATGGCAAAATAATTTGACCGTACAGGTACTTATATGCTGAAGGTGACTTATAAAATAAGCCCAATGCAAACTTTTTTTGCTTAGATGACCACTTCTTCGTCTTTCTGTTTTTTATTTGCATGAGAACAACTGTTCTAGAGAACTCTGTTTTAAAAGGATACGCGTCGATTTGTTGTTGAAACGTTAACACTTTTTTTTTTAATTTACTTATTTGAGCTCGCTTGGTTGAGATAATTTTTGTTTGTTGCTGAATTCTTTGTTTTGAGCGTCGCTGTTGCACTGAAACATTTTGTTCTGAAGGGGCTTCTTTGGCAGGCAAATTTGTAATATTTTGGAGCCAGGTGTCATCTTCCGAGAACAATTCAATATCTTCGTTAGCTGGTGAACTTTTCGTACTTAACGCCCCGGTATATGTTCTTTCATGAAACGAGCAACCAGGTTCAGCATCGTCTACAGATCTCTTCCTTTTAGGTTCTGATAATTGGCGGAGAGAGTCGTAACAATTCGGTACAGCCGATTGTTTTAAGCGATTTTTGAGAACCGAATTTACAAAACAAGAACTGTCAAAATGGTCTTCGCAAATATACCGCCTTTGTAACTCCTCTAGGGCTAAGGTTCCCAAAGAAGCATTACCTGTTAATGAAATATATTGTTGAGATCTTTACCATGTAAAATATAGTTTTTTTATACTTTAGGTATATTTAAATAAACAGGAACATCGACATTTACTTATAATATATATATGTATAGAGTAATGATGCAAGCTTTCGACTATTACAATTTTCTTCCAAACCATTTTCATTAGTGAAAACGTAGTTGTAAACAGTGCATTATTATCTATGTGCTTGTGCTTGAGAAAGTATATATATAAAATTGTTCTATATTTATATATATATATATATATATATATACAGGGTGAGTCATCTCCGCGGCTAAGGCCGATTGTACCTTTACGAGTAAAGATATTTCAAAGCGGTTTTTTACTTGTGATAACTGCATATTAGGAGCACATTACAAAGATATTTTGTATTATACAGAGTTTTCCATAACTTTGTGACTGACCGTAGTTATAGTTATTTAAATGGAACATCCTAGATATTATTACATTTTTGTATTTGCCGTATAATTTTAGGCAAAAAGTAATATGATAGTATAAGCCTAAAGACGAAAGTTTTCGACTTATTCCCATTTTTCTGAAAAATTCAATGTTTGTATAAAATCATATCGCTCGAAAACGACGTATTAGATTGACACATTTTTTTGCAGTATTATTTACAATAAGAGGTCCTAATAGATGCATATTTTATTCTTTTTCAATTACTAACTACATGTGCAGAAAACTTTCTTTACATGACACGTTTTTGTATAAAAGTTAATTTTTTTGAATGGAACAACCTGTATATCATTTCATTTTTCAATTTCTTTTAAATTTCACATCAAAAATATGCAAGACGTTATTACTTTGAAAGTAACTATTACCGAGCTATTGTCGATTTTTGATATAATTGTCAGTTTTATTGTTTTATATTAATATAGTATAGCATGCCGTCAAATTAGCTGTGATGTTGATGGATGACGTTTAATAAATTACTTTTTAGTTGACAGGTGTAATTTTTTGATGCTATTTATCTTAACCTTAAATACAAATAAATTTCATCTGTATCGAATACATTTACCTAAATATCGAATTGCGCGACTATGATTTAAAACTAGCTAATGGTTGGGCAATAATTAAAATTAATGCCCAAAGTAAAAGAAAAAAATTAGGTGTGGCCACCACACGACTTTCTTATACGTATGAAAGTGCTACTTCCGGTCCGAATTTTGAAATTTCACTTATACAAAAAATATTGCAAATCCAATTCTAAATACTTTTGTACCCTTAGTAAATATATGTAGAATGCATAATTCACGACATATTTGCAAAAAATCGTTATTCGATAAGAGTAAAAGTGATACTTCCGGTCCGAATTTTGAAATTTTTTTATACAAAAGATATTGGAAATTAAGTTCTAAATACTTTTATGTTCGCAGCGTACCTGTCTAAAAAGCATGACATGCAAAATATTGGCAAAAAACTGATTTTCGATAAGAGTAGAAGACCTACTTCCGGTAGTAATTTCGAAAAACTTTTTAAATAAAATGTTTCTCAATTTTAATTTTAAGCACATATGATTTCTTTATAAATTTGTTTAAACTTAGTAGTTGACGAAATATTTGCAAAATTCGACTTTTTCACTAAAGTAAAGTACTACTTCCGGTCTACCGATTTTACTGAAAAAGTAATCAGATCTCAAGAGGGAGATTATACACGTAAATACAAAATTTGGAATTGATATCTCCAGCGGTTTGACCGCTATCGTGGTCACACACAGACAGACAGACAGACACACACACAGACATTTTTTAAAAACCACTTTTTTGGTATCAGGGGACCTCAAAACGTGGACATCCGCAAAAATCTCGAGGTCGAAAATTTTCATCATCACAATACTTCCTTATACTACGTATAAGAAAGTAAAATGAATTAAAATTACAACACACGTTTTACTTTCTTATACGTAGTATAAGGAAGTATTGTGATGATGAAAATTTTCGACCTCGAGATTTTTGCAGATGTCCACGTTTTAAGGTCCCCTGATACCAAAAAAGTGGTTTTTAAAAAATGTCTGTGTGTCTGTCTATCTGCGTGTGACCACGATAGCGGTCAAACCGCTGTAGATATCAAATGCAAATTTTGTATTTACGAATATAATCTCCCTCTTGAGAACTGATTAGATTTTGAGCAAAATCGGCAGACCGGAAGTAGTAGTTTACTTCAGTGAAAAAATCGAAATTTGCAAATATTTCGTCAATTACTAAGTTTAAACAAATTTATAAAGAATTCATATGTACTTAGAATTAAGTTTGAAACAAATTGTCTTAAAAAAGTTTTTCGAAATTCCAACCGGAAGTAGGTCTTTTACTCTTATCGAAAATCAGTTTTTTGCGAATATTTCGCAAGTCATGCGTTCTAGGCAGGTACATTACGAGTATAAAAGTACTTAGAATATACTTCTAAATATCTTTTGTATAAAAAAAATTTCAAAATTCTGACCGGAAGTACCACTTTTACTCTTATCGAATAGCGATTTTTTGCAAATATGTCGTAAATTATGCATTCTATATATATTTATGAAGAGTACAAAAGTATTTAGTTGTATTTGGAATATTTTTTGTATAAATGAAATTTCAAAATTCGGACCGGAAGTAACACTTTCATACGTATAAGAAAGTCGTGTGGTGGCCACACCTCATTTTTTCTGTACATGTAAATAGTAACTGTAAAAGAATAAAATATGCATCTATTAAGATATCTTATTATGAACAATACTACAATAAATTGTGTCCATTTAATACGTCGTTTTCGAGAAATATAATTTTCTAAAGCCTGTACTATCTTATTACTTTTTGCCCAAATATTATATGGGGAATACAAAAATGTAATAATATATAGAATGTTCATTTAAAAAACAATAAGTATGGTCAGCCACTAAGTTATGGAACACTCTGTATAATACAAAATATTTTAAAAATGTGCTCCTAATAAGCATCTATCACAGGAAAAAAACCGCTTCAAAATATCTTTACTCGTAAAGGCACAATGACAGAATTATGGGCTTTACGAATTAAATAAAACACATACTTGGATGCTCTGTCCAAGACAGTAACCTTTATTTTCCCACATATTAATTCTGTATATAGAACATATACCTATATATATATATAGTTTAACAAACTACATACTAGAAATTTTAGAGAATACATTTTTTAGTATTGGTAATAATTAACTTATTGTTTAATTGCTGGCGGCTGCACGAGTCAGAAAATTAACGTCTTAATTTTGAGTGTGAAAATTACACGCAGAAAAACAAATATAATTGATTGCGGCTTGGATTACGATTTTTTTAAACATAATTTAAAAATTTTTGTAATTAGCATTGACGTAATCGTTCATCGAAGGAACTTCTATTGCAGTAACCGTAATTTCAAAAAAGTTCAAATTATAATTACAATAATATAATCTAAATGTCTTCGATGAACGATTACAATAAATCTAAAGTCTTCCATATCAAAAAAAAATATTTTGTTAATATTCAAAAGTATTCTGATTATTTATTATAATGTTTGAAATAGAAATGGGAGCGTTAAGTTATATAAATACTTTTTCTCTGAATAAAATATGCTGTAAAGTAAATAACACTGATTTTACTAATGTTTAATAAAAGCACAAAAGTAATCCTTGCCAATGATTAAAGTAATCCTTATAAAAAAAGCGGGATTACAATTAAAGTAATCGTTCCACAGACCTTAATTGTAATCCCTTTTTTTATATCAGGATTATTGCAATCGAATTCATTTTGTAATCGCCCAGCTCTGTCAATATGCAATAATGATTTTCGGTATTACATGTTTCATATCTACCTGTATTTAAAATCCATTTGCGTGTGCGTTCTGGGTCTTTTGTTGGAAATGAAAACAAATGTATTTCCTTGGTATTACGTCTGCTTTTATGGCAATTTAGATACTGACACTTATTCCCTGACATAATTTACTTTAAGGATTTTACTTGTTGAAATAACGAATTATTTTAGGCTACTAAATGGAATTCTAAAAACATGAATATATATACGTAATTTAATCTATGGCGGTTTTCATAGTTTTGGAGTACAATACTTTATAGAAATCTAAAATTTACAAGGCACCAAGGTATAATAGGAATATTTTAATAGTCAATGCAATAGAAGAGGGTTTATTGGTCTTTACAAGGTGTTACTATTATCTAAATTTTATCTATAAATATTTTCATGTACATAACATTTTTTTTTGTGTAGTATGAATGAGCCTTTATTATTAGTTGGACAATGTATTTTATACAAATATATCTATAATGCATAAAGCGAATATAAAATGGACAATGCATTATAGGAATATACTAAATGTAAACGAAGCAAATAACTCACAAGGGTTCGTAGTATACAAAGAATCAATTGTAGACAAATACCCATTTGCGAAAAACAAATAGTATTGGAAATAATGTATTGATTATAAGAAATACAAACAAAGTAATAAATAATAGATCCAAAAAACATATTTATAAATACGTGATATGTTAGAATCGATTTTTATATTCCTAAATGACAAAATAAATTGAACAATAGTTAATAGCCAATATATAATACTGTAAGTGAAGACAAACGCCTATCAGTCTTCCAAATATTTACAGACGATTCCGTGAGAATTTGGTATATTTTCAGTGTACTTATATACATAACGAAAAAAACATACAAATAAAAGTATTATATGAATGCCTTCTTTCTTCCGCAAAGCCGACGTTTTCAGATATATGTAATGTATTGTATATTCATTGTGTTTTATAAATGCTTTTCTTGGAGAGTGGAACGTAAATAAAATATTATTTAAATACTATTAATATATACACATTTTATTAATGACACTGCGCAGTATATGATCAGAATTATTATTATTACCTATATAAAAATTAAATTAAATTTATTTACTTTATTTTACAGCGTCATCTGTGTACTAAAAAGCCAAAACTAGGAATTTATTACGCTGGTTAACGGTTTAAATCTCAACTACCTTAAAAATTACCCCCACCACATGTGGACACTTTGACGACTAGCGCCCCACTGGTGGTGACATCCAAAATGTTGATTTTAGGCGGAACCTTTTTCTTATGGACTTGGACTATCTTCTTATACATAATCAATGACCTAGTACAATGATGTATGTCCCGATTATTGACACATTAAAAAAACTACTTTCGTGTCCTAAATTCATAAGCTTTTTAGATAAAAAACATCAATATTCTACAAACCTAACAAATATAAATGATGGAGAGTACATAAAAAATCATTTCTTTTTTATTGATCATAAATACACTTTTAAAATTCAACTTTACTTTGACGAGTTTGAAACAGTCAATCCTTTGGGTTCCAAAACAGGAATCCACAAACTTGGAGGAATATATTTTACATTACAAAATCTTCCCCCTTATCTGAATTCGTTATTGCATAATATACATCTTGCTGCGCTCTTTTATTCTGCGGATCTAAAAACTATAAACTTCAATACAATTTTTGCACCTTTGGTTCAGGATCTTAAAATTTTAGAATCAGTCGGCATTGAAACAGCATTACTAACAGAAAAAGTTTATGGTACTCTAGTAGCCTTATGTCATGACAATTTAGGGGCAAATATAATGTTCGGAATGGTCGAATCGTTCAGTGCTAAACATTTTTGCAGAATCTGTTTAGTGGAAAAGTCAAACATCCAAAACATCTACAATGAAAACGAATGTGTTTTACGTAATAATGATACTTATGAAAATCACTGTAATCAAGCTAAAGACAGTAACAATATAGTTTTTGGAATTAAAAGAAGAAGTATTTTAAACGATTTAACTTATTTTAAATTATGCAATAGTGTTTCGGTAGACATAATGCAAGATGTTTTGGAAGGTGTCGCACAGCTAGAAATAAAATTATTTGTTCAAAAACTGATAGACTCAAGAAAAATTTCCATCGAAAACCTTAATAATAGAATCCGCGCTTTTAATTTTGGTCTTATTCACTCAGCTGACAAACCTAGTAATATCAATATAGAAAAGTCCGGACACTTGATAGGACAAAGAGCTGCGCAGACATGGGTTTTAATAAGATTTTTTCCTCTTCTCATTAGTGATTTAATTGATGATGGAAACTATATGTCTTTTAAAGTAATACTTCTACTTCTCTCTATAATGAACATAATTTTTGCCCCCAAAATAACGCCTTCAATGATTAACCAACTGACAGTATTAATAGAACGTCATCATATACTCTTTAAAGAGCAGTTTCAGGTAAATTTAATTCCTAAACATCATTTTATGGTGCACTATCCAAGAGCATTAAAACTGATGGGACCTATTATCAATTTGTGGTCAATGCGTTTTGAGGGCAAACATTCGTTTTTTAAGAATTTAACAATTAAATTAAAAAATTTTAAAAATTTAGCAAAAACATTGGCTTGGAGGCATCAGCAGGCATTTTCTAAGGATTTTTTGTTAGACATTAATATTGAGTTTGGGCCAGCAATTGAAATTATTTTACAAAATTATAAATATAAAAATGTCATTTTAAATTGCATTGAAGAATTTTGTTTAGACCAAATGGTAACACATGTAGAGTGGGTAAAAAAAGGATATAAGTATCAGCCATCTTATTTTTTATATAAATATTACCATCCTAACAAAAAAATGTTTTACTTTCATGAAATCTTGGACATTGTTATAATAGATTCTGTTTTTTTCTTTATAATTCAAGAGTGGAAATCTTCATGTTTTAATAAAAAGTTAAACAGTTATCCTGTTAACAAATCTGAAGGGAATTTGGATGTTTTAGACCTACGTACAATGTTTTATAAAGAACCCTACGAAACACATCAAAATTATAATGATTCACAGCTTTATATTACACCAAAGTATGTGTTAGAATAAAATAAGAGAATTTATTTTTATTTATTTGTTAAATGCATTATATTTATTTAGAAAAACAAAATATTTTTCTATAACCTTTATATCTAATATAAAATGTTAAACATGTTTAGTGATGTTTTATTATTATATAAGGATCCACATCTGAACCGGCATATTATTATTAATATTATTATTATTATTATTATTATTATTATTATTCAACTCAATATTTCGTTAAGAGAAACTCACATCTGAGTTATTGTTGGTGTTAATAGTGGATTTTTGTAATGAGTGTTTGTACTCATTCAGTGTGTCATTTTTTACTCAATAATATATTAAGGTTTAATCAAAATTATTGTGTTAATTTTTCACTCAATATTGTGTGGACTCCTCTGGACACCCAATTTGAGTTCAATTTAACTCAAAATTTTTTACCGTGTAAGAATTTACCATGTGATAACTCCGAATTTAATAAATTTATCAAATCTGGTGTTTTTTTTTGATTTCTTAAATTAATGATCATAGCGAAATATTCTTCCCAGCATCCTAATAAAGATTGCCACAGGCACACTGTGTATTGAAGTCGTCTTCAATCTGGAAAAAAAGTAGCTACATAAGAAAATAGAAGTATGCTTTTTATAGAACAATTTCTAGTTTTAATCTTAAAACTTTTGAGCATCATTAATTTTTAGTATTGGCCAATCATTTATATATTCTGCAACTGTTTTTTGGATATATGATTTTCTTAAATTGTATGTTGCATTCCAATGACGTAATACTTTGGACCACGGTTTTGAATTTGTTTTCAGCCAATCTAAGCTGTCTCTTACTTCATCTAAAAAATAAGTTAATGAATAAGAAATAAAAGTGAAATATTAAGTAAAACTTGAACCTGATATTTTTGTTTTGTTCTGGTTATTACAATCAGTACTGTTAAAGTAATTATATATCCTTTGCAGATTTTTATATTTGTCAACTAATTTTCCTTTAGCTGCAATTGGTTTGTTACAAGCAGTATTTTGCTTTCCAAGATATGGTACGCAATACGTAGATATCGTTTCGGTAGTGAACAATTCACAAATTTTTCTTGAGAGATTATCAAAATCTTCACTAACAAGCCTAGAAAGTAAAACATAATGAAAAAGAAGATTTATCTAGAAAATTGACATACTTGCCACTATCATTTATTGCTCCTTTTATTAATATTTCGACTAGCAAATTTCTTGTTTTCAGACTTAATTGTTTATGCTTGTTATAATAATTTAGAATATGGTTCCCTGGTGAAGTTTGTTGCAAGAAACTTTGTAAATCCAACTGGTATGTAGACCTAAAGGCTCTTTTAATATTTTCTTTTCCAGAAAAAGCATAAGCACGCTTACATTTTTGATGAGGTATTTTGCAAAGAGTATTCTCTCGTGTTTTCTGATAGTCCTGAAGAATTGCTATCAATAGTTATAGTGGACGTAGATGCAACACTTGTATTGTCGCTAAGTATTACATCGGCCTTCTGAATTGATACATATAATTTCTACACTTTTGAATAAATTTTATTCGCTTCCGATTACGGGTATAATTTCCTTTATAATATCATCAGTCATATTTTGAAACGCTTCTTCATCAATTTGGTGTTCTAATTAAATAAATCGAAAAAAGACATTAAGGAGATATTAAAATCGATTTGTATTTGGGAATTTACTATAATTGCTTTTGGAAGTGTTAGCCCGTAGGAGGAGCCAAATGCAAGCCATCTCATTCTCATATATTTGAAATGAATGTGTTGTTTTCCGTCACCCGAATACAGAGAAAAAATACAGCTGAAGGCGCTGCTAAAATACAAATAATTCAGTACCGCACCATTCCGGAATTTCTTAATTTAATTACTCAAATTAAACTTTTTTCCGCAATTCAAAAAGCTATATCTCACAAGAAAACAGTGGTCTACACGGGAATTACATCCGTTTGATCAATTTCATTTAATTATATCAGATGTTGACCGAGAAACACACGTACATTTTACTCTAATTTGGAATGAAAAAAATAGATGGTTGTGACAAAAAGTTACATAATCTGACAACCTTTCCGTGTACTCATATCAATATTGGAGTTGTACAGAAAATTTCACATTTCTATCTTGAACAATAGTAAAAAAAAACTTATAAATTCGATATCTTGCTTTCTCGACCGCTTTAATATCCCCTTAATTTAATCACAATAACAGATACATAAGTAATTTGAAATAGTGTTAGACAAGATGTTATTTTACTACTACTTAATTCTATAATCTCAATGCAGTTTCACTATTTTCCTATTTGAGACAATAATCAATTTAAATCGTATCGTTCGTAAGTTAAAAAATTATTAATATGCTATTTAAGCACCAACCTAGCATATTTTCCTAAAAATGACTATTAAAATATTAAAAATATGGCTATAATACTAAATATCTATATATAATTACTGCTTAATATAGTGGCTAGTGCGTGTGATGTGTCGCGTCTGCGTAATGAATTACTTCACACATTCTGCACAAAACAGACCTATAACATCTATCATTCGGCAGCCGCAATACCCTCAACCCTATCATATTTCTTCTTTATTAATTCTGATTGATAGATTACATAGCACAACCATAATCCAAGACATAACGTAACCTAAATCGTAAAAGAAATTTGATTCCATTTATAATTTGCATAGGTAACACACTATCTTTATTTACAACATTTATAATAATTCACATATCTTCCAAAAATGGTCAAAACGTGGTCTGAATTTTACTTTGGCAGCAAATGTAATGGTTCGCCCATATGAAATCTATTTATTTCTTCCACTCAAAGTGCTTTCCATACTTTTATTAGCGTTCGCAATACAAGAAATTGATATGCTCAGATAAAAGACGATTCTACCTCTAACTAATGCAGTTGATGCGAAAACAGTTGCTAAAACCATTGACGAGAATTTGCACAAAATGCTTCATTCGGACGACAGGTATAGGGCAAAAATACTTTTATTTGCTAGTGACAGTGCCGCATATATGTTAAAAACAGACAGACTATTAAAGGAAACATATCCTTATCTGCTGCATATTACTTCTGTAGCACATGCTCTCCACAGAATCTGTGAATATATCAGAGACAGGTATCCCGAAATTGATAGACTTGTATCCTGAAATTGATAGACTTGTATCCGATTTTAAAAAAGCACCATCGAGAGTAGCTAGTAGCTAGTAGTTTTTATGCAAAAAATTCCGGTAGTTTACATGTTTAAATGACGATGCTCGAAGTATTTCTGAGTGCAAGGAACTAACACAAATCCCAAATTAAAAAAATCAGTTGTTATTCCTTTAGGAACACTTTGGAAATTTGCCTAAACTAATCACATATTTTGAAAATCGAAATCTCAAATTAAAGGATGAATTAACCATATTAGATGTGGCTATTAATAATTTCAAAATATTCCAAGTGACTTCGGATGTGGCCTTCGGCAAAAGTTAGACGCAGTTTTTAATATAAATCCAGATTTAATAACATTGCGGCAATTGTATATGGGGATAATGACACAAAATCTAACTGCTAAATACGCTGAAATAAAAAAATATTTCCAGTACGCACTTATAACCAGTTGCGAAGCACGTTTTCTATCTACAAGGATGTACTTCATTCAAAGAGAACATATCTTACAGAAGAGAAAATGAACAAATAATAAGGTATTTTGTATTTTATAGATCACCAGCCACTTGTTATCCAATTATATAAATAAAATTAAAACCTCTTTAAAAATATTACATTTGAATAGTGCGCCCATGGGCGATGAGTCATCAACCTTTCGTGTCCTCTCTCCGATTATAATACAAAAAAGAAGATTGTGTATGGAGATCGATTAATTTAAAGGAAACAAAAATTATTACATTCAGTTAACTTGTAGTACGCCTATAATAATGTATCAATTACTTTTATTATTTTATTTAGTCTGTAAGAGAAATAGACGTAAATCATAGGCTTGTGATAAAATTCAGAAACTTTACATGCGATAGGGATTTAACTAAAATTGTTTTTATATCCATAAAGGAATGTTTGGCCTGGATCCCAATGAATTACCTGTTCCTTCATATGTTTTTTTTGTGTATTATATGATTTATATGTCTTTTGTATTTCAAACCCTACTTTTTTTCTTCATCTGTATAGACCGGACACGCACGGCCGATGACTCATCGTCCATGGGCGCGCTATTGAAATATTGTATTTTTAAAGAAGTTTTGATTTTATTTATAGAATTGCATAACAAGTGGGTGGTGATCTATAAAATACAAAATACGTTATTATTTGTTCATTTTGTTGTTCAAGTCGAGTATTAATATTTACTAGCAATACTTTCTCAAGGTTCTCTTCTGTAAGACTTGTTCTCTTTGAATTTATAAGTACATCCTTGTAGATAGAAAACGTCCTTTCTACATCGCGCCTAGTTATAGGTGCGTACTGGAAATATTGATGAAGCGCTAATTTTTCTTCTAACGTGAAAATATTTGAAAAATTTCTTTTTGTCTTTTCGTAAATCTGGTGATGAAATTCACCAAAACTGTCTTTCTTTTGATTATTTTCATGTACCCAATCTCTTTTGTTTGGTTTCTCCTCTTCAAGAACAAATAAATTTTCGTCAGATGAGAAACTATTCATTTTGATCGGGCCACTTCTACACACAATGAAATATTGTATCATGCACATGCGCACCAGCCTGGGGACTATTTCGCCTCGCTTCGCTTCGCTCTAATGTACTGTCTCCGGTCTCGCGACGTTGCGCCACGCTTCGCTTCGCCTTAGTGTGCCGACACCTTAATGCATTCTACTGCTTTCGTGAAGCACTTAGAAACACGATATTTGCGTAAGGTTGATTCATCAGGAATTATTTAATGGGATATTAGCCGCCATTAAAGTTTCACAGAGTTGTTCGTTAAAATTGTGAGCTTCCAACGGGTCCAATTTCTGTTTATGTTTTAGCGAAGCTAAGTGACGTACGTGCGATTTTTGAGCATTGTGTAACGATCTTTTACAGACTTTGCAATAAATTTCGGAGTCGAGTATTAATATTTACTAGCAATACTTTCTCAAGGTTCTCTTCTGTAAGACTTGTTCTCTTTGAATTTATAAGTACATCCTTGTAGATAGAAAACGTCCTTTCTACATCGCGCCTAGTTATAGGTGCGTACTGGAAATATTGATGAAGCGCTAATTTTTCTTCTAACGTGAAAATATTTGAAAAATTTCTTTTTGTCTTTTCGTAAATCTGGTGATGAAATTCACCAAAACTGTCTTTCTTTTGATTAATTTCATGTACCCAATCTCTTTTGTTTGGTTTCTCCTCCTCAAGAACAAATAAATTTTCGTCAGATGAGAAACTATTCATTTTGATCGGGCCACTTCTACACACAATGAAATTGTATCATGCACATGCGCACCAGCCTGGGGACTATTTCGCCTCGCTTCGCTTCGCTCTAATGTACTGTCTCCGGTCTCGCGACGTTGCGCCACGCTTCGCTTCGCCTTAGTGTGCCGACACCTTAATGCATTCTACTGCTTTCGTGAAGCACTTAGAAACACGATATTTGCGTAAGGTTGATTCATCAGGAATTATTTAATGGGATATTAGCCGCCATTAAAGTTTCACAGAGTTCTTCGTTAAAATTGTGAGCTTCCAACGGGTCCAATTTCTGTTTATGTTTTAGCGAAGCTAAGTGACGTACGTGCGATTTTTGAGCATTATGTAACGATCTTTTACAGACTTTGCAATAAATTTCGGAATCACTAACAGTGCACTGTTGAAAATGTTAACACTTTTTAATAGTCAGGAGAGGTCTACTCCTATTTCGAGTTAATTTGACTAGGATTACTTGAGTTAAGCTTTGACAAGAACATCTAGAAAAAGTGGCTATAATCGGTGTTGATTTGTCAAAATTCATTCATTGAAATTACACTACTGTGAGTTGATTTTTCCAATTTTATCTAATCAAAATCACTACTTCCATATCAAAATATCACTATAAATGAGACGATTTTTAAGATTTTGCTAGACATCGTGTCTTTTTCCTCTAGACATATGCTACTTGTTCAGGTGCGTGAAGTTGGCACCACAACTTGCGGCGCAAATGTTCTTTTTAGTGCCAAAAGATTGCGCCTAATATGCGCCGTCGATATCTGAAGAAAAAACACCGGCGCATTAATTTGTTACAAAGTTATAAACAAAAACAGTTTTTTGGTGCCAACTTCACGCCAGCACCACAACTTGCGGCGCAAATGTTCTTTTTTGTTGCGAAAAAGACCCTTCATGACGAAAAGAAAGCCAAAGCTGAAGCGAAAAGAGCTAAAATAGAGGAAAAAAAGACATAAAAGGCAGAGGAACAGAAGCTAAAGGGGATGAAAAGACAAATGAAGAAAGAGAAAGTAGACGGATCCGCAAATACTGCACAGAAAAATAAAAACATTCAGCCCCAAAAAAGGAATCTGCCTTCCAATTCAGCAAAATTGAACGTGAAAAAATTCCTCAAGTTCGACGACGGCGCGGCTTTTTTGTCATCTTCAGACACAAATTGCAACATCTGTGGAGAGTCTTTCGACGAAGATTGGATCCAATGCAATACTTGCAAAGGGTGGGCCCATGAGAAATGTGCCAATCTTGAGGACCATCTATTTTATTATTGTGACAAAAAGTGATAATGAATTTTGAAATAGGTACCTATAGTTTTAAGGATTTTATATACCTGTACATTACATATTTTTACACCTAATATAATATAAGTTCTGTCAGTAAACAGTTATGTAATCAATTGTTTGATTCCTTGCCGGCAAAACCTATTTTCAGTAGTTTTACATTTGTCCGATACCACCCTCCAATTTTTGAAAAGGTAATATTGCAAAGGTTTTAACTTTTGTAAAAAATGTACTATTATTATCATTATTTTTTTTATTGTGTTTTAACCCTTTGCGCATAACATATTAAGGTATTATTTTATACATTAGGTTATAAGATATCACAATCCTTACATCAGATAGGTCGAAGAAAGCTAAGGTGGCCGATACCACCCGACCTTCCCCTATAATGTGTCATTTCGTGTTGTCTTTTTCTATTATTTTAGGGTAAAATTGTATTGTAATGAAACAAGCTCCACAAAAAAAGAAAGAAAAATAAACATTGGCGCGACGACGACAAAAACACACTCATAAATCATCTACACATGTGTACTGGATAAGCGACGGACAGTCTGGCATTTCTCTGGAAGGCTCCCGGCCTATCGGGAAAAAAGCACGAAGTTTCTGGCATATTTCTAGGCTTTTATATACGGATATAAAAGCCGTGGTGGTACCGGAATGATTCATTCCTTCAATAGTAATTCATTGAATAGTTTTCGTACGGTTAAATAAATATAGTGGTGCAGTGGTACATAAATATTACAAATATAAATAGTAGTAATAGACATAAATACGTGTGTTAATTTATTTGTAGTAGTTTTAAGTGTGATACATTTCTTTTATATATTTTTATATTGTGATTAGTTTTAAGTGTGTAAATATACAGACTGTTTCAAAACATTTGCACGAATTGTTTAATTGCGAACCCGAAAACGCAACATTATTTTTCTCTTTGTTTATGTTTGATAATGTTGTCTACTATTTTCTCTTTAAATCCATTATTTATAGTTATAGTTTTAATTATGCATAATTCCGTGTTGAAATCTTCTTCACTTAGTGGTATGTTAATTACTCAGTAAGCGAAACTATGTAGAGCTGCTGTGCGCCAAGATTGTTTCCAATTAGCTGGTATGATCGTATCAGTGTATGTGGGTTTCCCGTATATATCGGATTTTAACTTTTTATTGTCCACGCATGGGGCAAAATTTTTGCTGGCGTGCTTTTACCGTCCCGGTTACATGTTTGTTTAGAAATTCTTAGAAATAAATGTAGTGTTTCATCTTCATATTTAGACTACAAGTACACAAGCGTTTTACACTAATAAAAAAGTGAGCCAATGCTTTTGTTCAGTGGTGAATATAATAGACTATATGGTTTTTGTTTAAAATTTTGTAAACAATAAATGCACTGGTGTTTTAGTTTCTCATACGTAGTATAAGGAACTATTGTGATGAAAAGTTTCAACCTCAAGATTTTTGAAGATATCCCCACGTTTTGTTTGAAGTTCTCTGATACCAAAAACGCGGCCTTTAAGAAATGTCTCTCTCTGTATGTCAGTGTGTGTGTGTGACCACGATGTCGGTCAAACCGCTACAGCTATCAATTCAAAATTTTGTATTTAGGAGTATACTCTCCCTCTTGACATCTGATTAGATTTTCAGTAAAATCAGTAGTACTTTACTTCAATGAAAAAATCGAATTTTGCCAATATTTCCCAAGTCATGCTTTTTAGACAGGTGCGTTACGAGTATAAAGGTATTTAAAACTTAATCCCCGTATAAAATTTTTTTCAAAATTCAGACCAAAAGTAACACTTTTACTCGTATGGAATAGCGATTTTTTGCAAATATATCGTAAATTATGTATTCTATATATATTTATCAAGAATACAAAAGTATTTAGGGTTGGAATGGAATTTTTTTTGTATTAATGAAATTTCAAAATTCTTATCGGAAGTAACGATATTACTCTTAGCGAGTAGCACTTTCTTTCGAATATCCCGCAAAGTATGCATTCTATAGAGATTTATTAAGAGAATAGAAGTACTTACATAAGATTTTAAATAATTATTATATAAAAAGATTCTTAAAGTTTGACTTATTTGTCTGAGAAGATAAAACTATTTAAAACAATTTAGAACAATTTTACTTGAAGTTTGCGCCGTGAGTTTTGGTCTGGTAAGAAGTTGATATTAAATAACTTTTTTTGTTTATAACTTAATAACAAATTAATGTGCTGGTGTTTTTTCTTCAGATATCGACGGCGCATATTAGGCGCAACACTTTGGCACTAAAAAGAACATTTGCGCCGCAAGTTGTGCTGCCAACTTCACGCACCTACATAATTGTATTTGTTTATAACTTTATAACAATTAAGTGTTTCGGTGTTTTATCTTCAGATATCGACGGCGCATATTGTGCGCCAACGATTTGCACTAAATTGAAAGTTTGCGCCGGAAATTTTGGTCTGGTAAAAAGTTGATACTAAATAACTATTTTTGTTTATAACTTTGTAACAAATTGTAACAAGTGTTTTTTCTTCAGATATCGACGGCGCAAAAATTTTTATAACAATTAAGTGTTTCGGAGTTTTTTCTTCAAATATCGACGCCAACGATTTGCACTAAATTGAAAGTTTGCGCCGGAAATTTTGGTCTGGTCAGAAGTTGATACTAAATAACTATTTTTGTTTATAACTTTGTAACAAATTAATGCGCCGGTGTTTTTTCTTCAGATATCGACGGCGCATATTAACCGCCAACTTTTGGCATTAAAAAGAACATTTGCGCCGTAAGTTGTGGTGCTAACTTCACGCGTGAAATTGGCACCAAAAAATGTTTTTGTTTATAACTTTGTATCAAATTAATGCGCCCATGTTTTTTCTTCAGATATCGACGGCGCATATTTGGCGCAACATTTTGGCACTAAAAAGAACATTTGCGCCGCAAGTTGTGGTGCTGGCGTGAAGTTGGCACCAATAAACAGTTTTTGTTTACAACTTTGTAACAAATTAATGCGCCGGTGTTTTTCTTCAGATATCGACGGCGCATATTAACCGCCAACTTTTGGCATTAAAAAGAACATTTGCGCCGTAAGTTGTGGTGCTAACTTCACGCGTGAAATTGGCACCAAAAAATGTTTTTGTTTATAACTTTGTATCAAATTAATGCGCCCATGTTTTTTCTTCAGATATCGACGGCGCATATTAGGCGCAATCTTTTGGCACTAAAAACAACATTTCCGCCGCAAGTTGTGGTGCCAACTTCACGCACCTTACTTGTTCCTAGTCATATTTAAAACTTTAAGAAGATAAAGTTACTTTACTTACCTTTGGGCGTTAACCGCTTTGCTCTGTACACAGTAAGTATATATTTTTTTAATATAAAATATAATTCAAGAATGGTCTTCAATTATATTTCATATTAAAACAATATATACTATTGTGATATACGAATAGCTTTATATAAATTTTATCCAAGTATATTGTTTACTTCATTCTTCTTCTAAATTAGATATTGCGGTAATTATCCTTATCCAAGTTTTCTTATTAATTGATGTTTGAGTTAACAATTAGAAAAATGTTATATACAAGGTTAATATAGTTAAAAGTACATAAAATTCATATGCGGTCTACATGACATATGAAACATACGTTTACTTTAAATATATAATTGTCAAATAGCAAGTGTATGATTAAGTTTAGTTCCAACTCACAAAACGCTTAACAGCAATTATATAGTTTCTGCAACGTAATGATATAGAATTTTCAATTACTTACCTACTAAATATTATTATTATTAATTATTTATGAAAATAACTTCGTCTGTCAAAGTATAATGATAAAATGTATCTTAAATAGAATTAATTGATAAAAGTAACAATTGGGAAATATAAAATATATTACAAAATAAAAGTCGGTATATAAATACGTTATACACTTTTCCATTTTTATTTGAAAAATATGCAAAGTACATAAACTGTATAACATTATTAATGAACATAAAAATATTTCCAAAACTAAACATAACAGCTGCAAAACATATAATAACCACAAATAAGAGGTAGAATATAATACAAATTAATCCAGAAAAGTCAAGATTTTGTAATGTTTAAACACTTTACAGTTACTTCAAATTTTGTGCAGTTGAATAAAATTATTCAATATTGGTTATATCACAGCATATTTAGGAATGATATTAATATCTTCGTCATAAGGATCATGTATTTTATAACATATTGTATGCATCAAACTATCTAAATCAAACATTTCATAGACATTATTGTCAGGGTCTTGACATTTTTGGATAACTTTCTATTTTGTAATACTTGAAGAAAACGTATTATTCAAAAAACTGCAAATTAAAGAAAATAAAAGGAAGTACAATATTTTTCTAATTGTTGTATAGTTTTGCCCGTGATTTCCGCATTCTAGATGTTATATTTACATGATCTCGAATTTTATAAAACTCTGACTCTAGGAATGAATAAACGCCTTTTAAATTTATATTATATTGTACATCAAAAACAAAATGAATCTTGAACAAGAGATCAATACCGTCGAAACTTTCCTTTCCTGCTTCAAATAGGTTGTTATCCATACAAACATAATATTGGTATATTGAAGCTTTTGAGGTTCCTATACCCACGAAAAAAGGTTGTTTCGTGACTTTTTTAGCAAATATATCCGTTAATGGAGTTCCAGTCTAAAACAAAAGAATTCATAAGAAATATAGTCTATACGCGTATAATGTGGTCTCAGTGATACCTTCTGAAAATAAATAAATCGATTTTCTGCACTCGTTCTAGTCTCTCTTTGTGCTTTATACCTTCCTTGTGCAGGAGGTAACAGATGTATGAGAGCTATAATGGCATTTTTATTTTTATCCCATACTGAAACACAACAGGAAATTTAGAATTATATTTCATTACGAAATAGAGAATATCATATTATACCTATTTTAGTATGATTATACTTATACAGTATAGATTCATTAAGGTTGTTCAGTACCCAGTTACGCAAACTAAATCCGCTATGGGGTCGCTAGTATTCACATTTCAAGAAAATAGTTTTTGTCTGAATTGTCCCGCCTACTTTTTGTCGACGTCAAAATATGAACCAAGTTTTTTCCATATTTTTAGTCTGAAAAACTGAAGAATGAATAGATACATTGAGAAAAACGAGAACACGTGTTCATAGAAATATAGTTTGTACGGAGCGTGTAAATATTTCTTATCCCTGTTATTATATATTAGGAAATACTCGCAAAATGTAATTAATTATGGTCTCTTACAAATAAACATGGGTAATATATTTTTGTACGTTAAAAGTAACACATATCTTCTCCGTTTATTAATATACAGGGTACTCATTTTTATTTTATTTTCTATATTTCCTATATCTATTCTACATATAGAACGGCCGTTATTCAGTGTGAAACAAATGGACTTTCTCTTATTAGTATTAGTTTGACAGAAAAGTTTCCCCGTTCTTTAGAAAAGAAATTATAAAAATCTTACTGGAGGCGACATTTTTATAATTTTGCTAGTTGCTATTGCTTATTGCCAATAGTTGAAGGTCAAATTGAAGGTTTTCATTTTAGCAATAGTAACTTTATTTTGTAAAATATTCAGGAAGCTTCAAGAAGAGTGTCTTATAATTTCCAAAAATAGTACGTGATGTTTCCGCAAGAAATATAAATTAACCAGTTTTCACATTTGTGTGCAGATGCATAATAATAAAAATGATTTAATAACAAATACACTAAATAAACAGAAACGGCTCTCACCTCCAAGTTTTTCTTGGGATGTTAAAGAAAACTAAACAGTTTGAAAATTACCGGCTGTTTCCTTAGTATGTCCCAACCTTAGAGAACAGCGGGGGTGTTCAGGCAATAAATAAAATTGCTATTAATCTATTGATGCATGTATTTTATTTAGTCAATTTAGAGATGTAGGCAATATATTTTCTATAGTAATTCTTGATTAAAATAAATAGTAAACTTAAGTCTAATTTCTTGTTTTCATGCCTCTTGGTATTCGTCCATCAATAATTTCTGGTAGCAGATGTTGTTCGTAGAATGTTATCAATTTGGGTAACATACTTTTGTTCCACAAATCGTCATCTCTAAATATTCTTTCTACATTAAAATCGTCATCAGTGTATATAATAAAATCACAAAAATTTCTTTTCAAAATGTTGAGTTGACCTTGTACCTGAAAATAGTAATTGTGGTTTCTTTTCAATGTGATTTTGTTATCGACATAGATAAAACAATTGGTTTTACTCGAATCCCGTAACTTTCCCTTAATAGATGGCAAACACTTTACTTCTACAATTCCATTATCTGCGATTAGTCCATCTGGGGAGGCTCCGATGAATGAATATGCATCTATATAAAATCCACATCTATTAACCTAACACCAGTTAGAGCTTCATACTTTGCAATAGCAACAGACTCATTTACTCTTCCATAGATTACTGCACTTGTCCGTAAATCCTTATTTGTATATAACAATCTTTTGAGTAAATTATGAGAATGTGTTGAAGCCCTTCTTTTCACAATCACACCAAAATTAGAGGCTGTTAGGTAATCCCTGTCTAAGTTCTCGCCACAAATTATTATCATGCTGCCCTCTCGTAGATATTTCAATTTCCTTTACTTTTTCTGGTGAAGATACTCTTGCTTTAAGTTTCGCCAGAAACTCTTTCTTTTTTTCTACCATTTCATCTTCACGAATATCTGGCAAAGAAGCATTTGGCCCATAGTGAATATCTGGTCCTGTTGTTTGCGCTTTCTTGTATATTTTGACTTTCCGATTTTTTCCCGCAAATAGTGTTTTCGTTGCCTTCGGTTTAGAATTAGATGAGAATAATGACCCAGAAGCCTTCCTCGCTATGCCTCAATGTGCCATTCAGGGCCACTTGCATGTGAAATCGCTGCAGCATAAGCTCGTGCTGTATACGAAGTACTTCGGGAAAAATTAATCCGCTTTCCCCCGGTACATTTTGCGACTAATGCCATATATCTTTCCGCCTGATTGGTTGTTTCATTGAAGGCAAGCCTGTCGGCTTTATTTATCATGGGTTCAATGCATTTCTGGATCTCTATAAGAAATTGTTTATCTATAGTGGTAGAAGAATCATCTTCAGTTAAATGTTTTCTTTTACAAAAATTTGCACATCTAGTGTGATTACCAAGAACGTGATATGGTGGATTCTTTAATTCTGTTCTCAACGCCGTGGAATTGCTTTTATTGTTTTTGATTGACGTCCATATACCTTTGATAAGTCTGTCAAGTTTCGATATTCCTGTCACATCTTTCGCGATCAAAATTTTTCTACTTGCAATAGGGAAGGATGTATTGACGCAGAGTTTGTGTAACTTTTCACTGAGGCAACGTGTCATGTGGTTAGCACATTCAATTTTTATCACTTGTCGACCATATGGAACCTTTTCTATAATGCGGGCATAAACACTGGAATCTCCGTCACCTATTACATATTTGTACATGAGTCCATGCTGATCAATACTTTTGATAAATCCCTAACTATAACATCTTGCTCCATTGCCGTAGATGGACCAGTAAAATTTAGGACACAATCATGCTTTTTGGATTTTTTATGTTTTGCTACGCAGCCTGATACTTATTAAGCTGCGCCGCCCACAACGTCGCTTCGATACGGTACAATTTAGCAAGCAAAAAAACATAACAGGGGGATCGCAATAGCGAGGTGTTACATGTAGAATCACAGGGCCAAACTAGCTCTCGTCGAAGAAGGCGTGTCGGTTCACAGTTACACCAGTAAGTGTCACGTCGGTCCGGCAACGACGTAGCGACGTTGAGAAATAAAAAAAAAATAATGGGCGCCAAACACTAAATCATCAAAATAGATGACCTACCTGTGATCTCTAGCTTACACTGGTCGTGTTCCTCCAATGGAAAGCCACCAAGGGTCACCCTGTATATTGAATTATTAACGAATAGCCCTAAGGCAAAATCTGCTTGCCATATACACAAAAAAAAAACAGAAAAAAAACTAGCGATAGAAATTAAAGTCGGAAATACGGTAAGTCTTCAAATATTCTTTATTTATACCGTAGTATCAAAAATATTGACACACCAAAAAGAAAAGAATAAAAAAACATTATATGAGGGTGTCAAGTAAATCCTTTTTTTTTAAAAAAAACATGAATATAAAAATTTGCAAAAGTTTTAATACCTTAACATGTATACAGTAGCCCACGCAAGGCTAAACAGAAGCTGTTGAAACGTTTCATAAGCCGCACATTATTTTACAGACCATAAGAGGTAAACATAACGATTCTAAACAGTCGTCTAACTAATGCGACAGACTTACTATACACAAAAATATTAAGTCAAAGTTCAAAGTTACATTACAAAATGACATTAAATTAGCAATAGCTAAACTGAAAGAAGGTATTAATCAAGACTGAGAAGGTTCAAAACACAATGCCAGAGCCCTTAACCCTCAACATAGACTCGTAAGTTCAGGACATAAAATTTCTAAGCACTTAGAGCAACCGAATACTCCAAAAAAAAATACCACCAGTCTATTGTTGAGCTAGTTACGAACTCTGTCATAAAACCTCTCAGTAAATGATACTAACTCACTGAAGGTGATTAAAATTTCAAACCGTAGCTTCTCATTAAGCTACAAAAAGAAATGAAAGTTTTACAAAAAAAAGGAAAGAATAAAATAAAATTATAATAATAATCCCAGGATAATTACGTGGAATCAGCCACTATTAACAGTAAAAGCAAAACTCTATATGCTACCGAGCCAAATAGGTTAAACAGCAGTGAAGCTGGCTCTCAAAAATTTACTATTCGTAGAAAAAGGTTATAAGCAACACAGAAAGACCAACAAAGGTCGAATTGACGTATCACTCTGTATCGTCAAACAATATATTTCCTGAAGGGTTTAATTATTCTATGCATTAACGTGCTTAATAGGCACAAAGATAAAATTTGCAGTACCAACCGTTTCAAAGTCCACACTTAACTGACACCAAATAGGCTGGCAAGGTGATGTCTTGGAGCTGAAGCGGAAAGCTGACTTCAGGGGCCTCCAGCCACAACGTAGGTACAGACAGGTATCGGTATAATAAAAATAAATTCACTCCAACGCCTTAATGAAGGTGCTTTTAGGGTGTGAAATAGTTCACCCCTGCCAGAAAAAGCCTTCTAAAAAAAATTAGACAACGAAACACACAAGATATTAGAGATCACGTCTAACAAAAGAACCAATTATATATAATTGTTTGAAACTCACCTTAGAATGAACTAAAAAGGCTCAACAAACTCTCAGAAGTTCTTATAGGTTCAAGAGAACAAAATGGAAGCCGGCCACGCCGTTAAGAAAAACCCAAACGTGATTGCTGAATTAGCAACTCACAATCGATAAACCCAATTAGCGGTACTTCAATTCATTACATACCCCATATAAAGTCGCATAAGCGTTAAAAATCAACCTTGATTAAATAAAAATTAGGGCGTATGCATTTCTTGCACCAAACTTCTGCACTTCTAGCTGGTCTCGATAAAAGTGAACGAGTTTAATACGTCAATCAATTCACGTATCTCTTTTCGACAAATATTACGAACGACAGTATTGCAACACACGGAAGACTTAACCATTACAGAATGTCCTAATTTGATATACAATATTCCAACCTGGCATTACAATATAATTATCATCAACACTCACAAAAGACATACCACGACAAGGCTAACTTGCAAATAACTTCCCAAATGAACAGGATAAAAATTAATATGCGACATTGATTCTGGCAACGCCAACACTAAGTGAACGTACTGTCTACGCCTAGCATGCTATTAATCCTACTTAGGGATATTACCTTGTAACTAAATTTCAGTTGTCTAAAACAGAATTGACAACCGAGCGACAAGTAAACAAGTTATAGATAGATTTGAAATGAACTACTGGGAACCCTAATCAGGTAATTTAGATCGCAATATATTTAAACACTTCACGAAAACGTGAGGGCTTGACCCTCAACAATGACATACTATTGCAGAAAGAAAACGTACCTCTACCACGCTACCGCAAGATAGAACTCAAATGAATAACCGATGTAACAGCGGCATTCCTCAATCTTGACCGCAATCCAGCAGTTGAATATAAATAAGCAGGACACTAGGAAAGGCAGCTAACAAATAAAGATATCCTTTACACAGCAGATCAGATACCTAACAATTCAGTCCATTATACTAGGCCGAAAGCAACCTGTTCACATACAAATGTCGACGGGAAAACTACCAAACAATACAGAACTAGTATTATCCCTCGCACAAACGGTAGGTAATATTTCTGGAGAGCAACTAGTAATTAAGATATGTATAAATACGAAGTAAATCATTTGCAATGCAATCAGTAACGTAACCTATAAGCGTACAATGGCCAGAATCGTAGATTTATAGATACACAATGTCAAATGTCGCATGTACCCCTTAATATGACACACACACAGTTAGTCATCGTTCTCAGACACAGGGAAAATCACGAGTTACACGTTTATAAGTCCGGAACCGGCGCATAAACGTTCGTTAGCCCTAGTTCTTGTACGATATGAATTTTAATAGATAACCCGAACAATTACAAAGACATGCAAGTTAATAGATCGAATGTTAGAATATATCAGGGCATAAACAAAACCATTTTGTGGCACGTAACAGTTTTTTTATAATAGGGACATGCCGAACATGTTTTGCTACGAACGCCTATAAAAAGAGCAAAATATGAAAAATTAATGATAGCGTAGGAGTTACACTTTGAATAAATTATCGATTATTATAAGTCCTTATTTCCAAGTCGATAATTTTTTATTTATCAAAATAGCTCTGTCAGGAACTTTTACAGGCACTTCTCAATATGAATTAATTAGATTCTATTGAAAAAATCTATTCAAATTCCTGTTCTGATTGAGTAAAATTTGGCGGTTTTTGTGCTATTTTATTTAATATTATATTGATTTACAGAGGTAGATTTTTTAACAATTTTTTCTAGACTTATATTTACCTAATATATCCATAAATGCCATAATTTGTCGCCTTTACTTATTTTGAATTTAATGGTTTTGATGTACTGAACAACCTTAAGTCAAAAATATTAAAAATTTCTGTCTTTCTAAATATTTCTTTGGATAATATAAATATAAATTTATTAATTACAGGAGTTAAGATCAAATGTTTGTTCAACCTTAGCATTTGCTGAAATGATTCCATGATATTTTGAGCTGTTTTGATTTTGTTAACATTTTTCTCGTGTATAGAATTGTTGAAACATCATAGAATGCCTAAGATGCAAGATATACCTACCATCCACACCATCAAAAATGGGATTAAACGTCTTTTTTGTAATCGTATTGTTATAAATATTAAATATTTTTTCTCTAAATTCCACATCTTTCTTTAGTTGGGTAATCTTTGTTCGGATATATTAGTTCAAAATCTTGATTAATCTAAAATATATAAGTTTATAAAAGAAGTTGTAAAAGTAGACAATTGAAGAGAGAAAACTTACCAAGCCATAGGGTATCTAAAAATCTGGGAAATTCTTCCAACTTATTACTTATAGTTCTACGATATGCGAATGTATTTTTCATTCGCTGAAATATTTCTTCGGTAGGTGTGTCTTTGGTACTAAATTTTAAAAACTTAATGTCCTCTTGAACTTCAACCAAATCGATATTTTCCTTGTGTTCCGTGCACCTTCTTTTATCTAGCGATTTAAAATTGGTAGTGCTATTTCTCTTTATTGTTTTTAGTCGATTGGTAATAAATCCACTCCCTGTACTGGGATTATAAAAAGCTTCCTACAAATAATGTCATAATTCTGAATTAATAAAAAAAATATAAATTTATTGACAATACAAGAGCAACTAATATTAACTTCTTGACATATGATAGATACTTTACTTTTAGATATATTATTGAATGAAATATAATACTCACATAACCAAGATTACTCTTTCTATCTTTTAATTTGGGAAATAGATCGATAATAGATTTTGCACATATTCTTTTTCGAACTTGCTAGGCTTCGAATTTGAGCTTACTACTAAATTAACCAACAGTTTTCGAGAACGATCGCATAACTGCTCAGTGTTTTGATATTCTTCTATCAGTTGCTTTCCTGGAAAGATGCTTAGTAGATAATTCTTCACAAGCTAAAATATAATCAAATTATTACGTATTATAAATATTTTTTTATTCATCTAAATCATTTTCAACTGTTACCGTGGATGGTAGTGTGTCTAATTCAATGTAATCAAGCGTTTCCTCTTTGACTTCAATTATAACGCCTCTTTCATTAATTTCGATATATTCAAGTATAAAATCAGCACCAATTTTAGCACCTACAGAGTCCACGAAGTAAATCTCTTTTTCAAGGATATTAAACTCTTCTTTGACTACAAAATGTGGAATGAAGATTAATTCTGTAATAATATACCGCATGTGTCAAATATCATTAGGTATAGGGATTCAATGTATACGTGCGATCTATACGTATAAATGTAAGACGCGACAACGTGGTACCCCTACTGTCCGTCACCAATGCCGACAACAACCGACATCAACGATATTCTCCGATCCCGACCCAGATTTTACATTCAATGTTTAGCAGTGAACACGTTGCGGGCGGTCCCTGGCCGTCTTATTACTGGAACGGAAAACATCTAATGTCTTGCTGTGCAGGGAGGAATCCTTTTTTATTTATTTTATTATGGTTATTTTTTAATTTTATTAGAATTACGCTTTTGTTTGTGTCATGCAGCGTGAACGCAGCTTAGTAATTATCTTCATTTACTGAAAGGGAAAAGAAAAACAAATCCTTGCAACTCGTAAATATTATTTCTGAACGCATTAGAAATACCCGAGTCGGTGGTCCAATGCTTACTGCTACCTTGTATTTGTGAGCCTGTATCGGTTGTCGCGTCGTTGGCATTGGAAAGGAAAGTAGGGGGGCACGTTGCCACGAATTGTATGGATTGATCGCCTATGGTTAATGAAAATTGACACATGCGGTATAAGAAATGAATCTATTACATCCTGTTGCAGAAAAGGAGTGATTGAAATCTCTCGCCATAACCTGGAACACATAGCTAAAAAAATGCAGTTAATAATTTATATATAATCTCTACTTAAACGTGCAGACTGTATTTAATAACATAGCAACGTATAATAAACCAAATGAAAAATATAAGATAATGTTCACATGTTATGGCTTTGCTATGTAATAAAATATGGCGGATACTGGATAAATATTTTTCAAAAAAAAAAAAAGAATTTTCATATTTAAAATTGTCTATGCAAGAACCAAAAAAAAATCATAAAAATATGTACCATTTCCGCATGATATTTGAATCACGATCTGAGACAAGATGTATATAAAATTTTTGGAATAACCTTTTGGGATGACCTGCAACGATTCAAGAAACAGGTTTTTCTTTCTTTAAATTAGAAAATAAAAAAACAATATTTTTGCTACTTTCTGAAGAGATATAATTCAATAATTCTATTCTTCTTCCCTGTTTACTTTTGTTTTGCTTTTCAATTAATGTTGGCTAACGTGACTTTATTAAAAAAAATTGAATAATTACTTTTATAATTCATATAAACAAAAGAGACAGTAAAAACTGTAAAGAAGCAGAAGTAAATTTTACAATAGACGGCAAATACCGCATGCTCCCCCAATTTTTGATGATGGGCTCGACCGACCCTATATTTCTTCTTTCCATATAATAGGTATTGTGTTCACATTACCCAAGAACTCTGTTTATTTAATATAACACACAATAAAAATATATTATTGCCTACAAGCTATTTAGTATTATCTATTAAGGGTGTTGTATAGCAAACTAAAAATTTCGACGTCTTCGGCGCGGGTATCGGGGGGGTAGTGCTCATGGGTGGGACTTGCCAATACCCCACTACCATGTACTGTTTTGCTAAATGCTATAGTAAAAATCTAAATTGTGCAGTTCCCAGTTTATAAGTACCGCCCTTATGGAGTGATGCATTGGAAATGACATACGTCTGATGCGTTAAGTGCTAATTGTCTCTGTTCAGGCTACACATACTCTACGTAACGTAGGTGCTAGTAATATTTTGTATGATTTATTTAGTCTGGTATCTTGGCGCTACAGGAATGTAGATCGTACATTTTTTTAGTCTGACATGTGTTCAATAAGTTAATATGTAAGAGGGAATTCTGATTAAAAGAAATATTACTTAGTGCCTATGAATACTATATAATAATAATATTTTGTTGAAAGGCACTAATGTCATCGTCTTGATTATCTTTTCCATTGGCCGTATTGAAAATTACAGGATAATTATTTATATCTATAGGTACTATTATTATACAAGGTGGTCGGCAAGGTATCCGAGAAACCTCGTACATGAATTCAATGACTAATTTTAAGCAAAAACGTTCTTATTCACTTTTTCCGAATTCCTAACGGTTCTTGAAATATCGGTGTTCGAAGCTGTAATTAATTACTAGAGGGTTTAGAAGAAAATGTGATTTATTTTATGGAAAGCCTACGGAGCATTATTAAAGCAGCTCAATGTGGCCACCGCATTGTACAATGCATAACTAAATCTTCCGTCAGAGTCCTCGTTCCCAGTTGTAGTTCTCCATATTGTTTTTCGCCTCCGCATGTACTGTTTTGCTAAATGCTATAGTAAAAATCTAAATTGTACAGTTCCCAGTTTATAAGTACCGCCCTCATGGAGCGATGCATTCGAAATAACATACGTATGATGCGTTAAGTGCTAATTGTCTCTGTTCAGGATACACATACTCTACGTAACGTAGATGCTAGTAATATTTTGTATGATTTATTCAGTCTAGCCGAGTCTAGCGCTACAGTAAGCGTACGTATATGCTTTAATATTTTCGATAGTTTTATAAAATTGTGGTTTTACATTACGAAGAATATGGGCCAAGGTGCAAAGCATCCTTTATCAGTTCGACGAAAAAGTCGAAAAGTACGTGCTAAATGTGCAGCGAAAATTAGGTGGAGGTAAAAAACAGTGCGATTATGAATTTGTGCGTCTATATTTGTATTTTGACACATTTCAGACAACAACAGACATTATGCACACAGTCAGAAGAATTATCCCAACAAACTAGGTAATTGATGCGCTTTAAAAAAATAAAAGACATACAAATTCATTAAAAATATATTTTATAGTGAAGTACAAACGGTTGTTGAAGATGACAATAGACCGAATATTATTCCTCCCGACGAATGTACTGAAGAAAGTACACAAGAGTAAGTTCATTTGTTATTAGAAATTATAGTGTTCTAGCCATACAGGTAGTCAACACAAATATTTATTTCTAAACCATAATAATGGAAGAAAATGCTATATATTTTAGATTGCTATTCAATTTAGATCATTATGGCAAAGATTTATCTTATTTTGAAATAAATGTGATTCCAGGGTATCATCTCAAATAAAGGCTAGACGAATAGTTAATATCCACTCTTTCATGAGCCAGATATTGGGCACTAGTCGTCACACGCCTTTTGACTGTAGCATTGTTGATATGGAAATCATACAGGAAGTTAGACACGGTTTAGTCTCAGATTTACATCTCAAATGTAAATTTTGCAATGAAACAAAAATAATAAAAACAGATGATACTGGAAATGAAATGTATGACATAAATACTGCAATAGCAGTAGGAGCGTTATCTATAGGAATTGGTTATTCGCAGATAGATGAATTAATGGCTACAACAAATATACCATTTATGTCGCCAAATACTTATCAAGTAATGCATAGAAAAGTAGCAGACAAAATACATGCGTGCGCTTGGGAAAGTATGGCTCTAGCTGCGGAAGAAGAAAAGAGGATTGCTTTAGAAGTCGGTGATATTAGTAATGACGGCACACCATACATAACCGTGATATGCGACGGCGCATGGTCCAAAAGGTCATACAAAAGTAACTATAACGCTGCTTCTGGTGCTGTGAGTAGCTATTGAGGGTCAATTTCTCTTTCCTAATGGGTTTTAATTTCTTTTAGGCATGTATAATCGGTGCTAAAACGGGGAAGCTACTTTTTTTGGGGATAAAGAACAAGTACTGTTGCATATGTGCAAAAGCAGAATACAAAAAAGAGAACGCAGCATCACATTTATGTTTTCGTAATTGGCAAGGACCTTCCACTGCAATGGAAGCAGAAATACTTGTAGAAGGGTTTAGAAAAAGCAGGGAATTGCACGGTGTTATGTATAAAAGGATGGTTGGTGATGGTGATAGCAGTGTGCATAAAAGACTGCTACAAGAGAGACCCTATGGTTTCCAACTTGTAGAAAAAGTTGAATGCAGAAATCATCTACTAAGAAACATGTGCAATCATTTGCGAGACGTGAGTAGCAGAACTAAAAGTAATTCCAGTAATCATTCGGTACCTGTATACTTACGAAAGGTATTACAGAATTCGATTGGTCGCATTAGAGCTTGTATACAAAAAGCTACAATGCATCACATTAAGAAAGAGTCTACAATGGACGAGAAGATAAAGGAATTAAACACAGATATTTTAAATTCAATTTCGCATGTCTTTGGAGAACATGAAAAATGCAGTGAAATTGGGTACTTCTGCAACGGACAACCAAGAGAAAACGAAAAAAATTTAGTACTTCCTATGAAAGAATGCGGTCAATACACTGATATTAAACAATGTCTATACAGACTTGTACATAACTGTTCCAGTCTACTAACTAACATGAACACAAACGCCGCAGAAAGTTATAATGCAGTGTTGTGTAAGTTTGTAGGTGGAAAACGAGTAAATTTCTCTCTACGAGATTCCTATATGGTACGCGCAGAAGCAGCTGCTCTTTCCTATAACTCGAAAGGACGATATCACAACATTATAGGAAAGGCTCTAAATTCAGGAGCTCTGCGTTGCGATACTTTTACTGAGAAGTATGTCTCTAAGATATTGCGACAAAAATATATGAAAAAGAAGCGAAAGGCAAGTGTCATGAAAGAACGTGCATCGCTTAGAAAACGAGCAAAAGTAGTGGCTTCTGCAGATAAGCACTATGGTCCTGAAGCAGGACATGAAATGCCAGAGGAAGACGTCATTAGTCTGAAAGAAGATTTCTTAAAACAATTAAAAAAAAATAAAGAAGAAATCACATCAATAGAGAAATCTGCAAGAGGACAAACTACTTCTGCTCTTTGGTATGAAGAACGCAGCAAGCGCATTACAGCTTCTTGTTTCGGCGAAATTTGTCGTATGAGGAAAACTACTTCGCCACTAAACAAAATAAAAACTATGTTGTATAATTCTTTTTTGGGCAATATACATACTAAATATGGACAAGATCATGAAGCCACTGCCATCGAAGAATTTCAAAAAATTATCAACAAGAAGATCGAGCAGTGTGGTTTTTTTATTGACGAAAACTACCCTTTTCTAGGTGCGAGCCCAGACGGACTAATTGACAACGATTCCCTAATTGAGGTGAAATGTCCCTCAACATGTAGAAACATGCATCCTATGGAAGCACTGTTAAATAAAAAAATTGGTTTTGCAAATATCGATGAGAATAACTGTATGAAATTAAAAGAAAAGCATAAGTATTATTATCAAGTACAAGGACAGTTGATGATTACGAAACGAAGCTACTGTTATTTTGTAATTTGGACACCATTAGGAATTGTATTTGAAAAGGTAAGCATACGAGATATATTAGAATTTATAATAGACAATCCTAATAAAATCGACTGATACAACATTCAATTATTCAAGAAATTTGCCCAGCGGAAGAATTCGGGTTGCTTGAGTTAAGTTTTGGATCAACAAAGTTATTAAAGTATACATGCAGTATTCCCTATTTGTATTTTAAATATCACAAAACAAAATAAATAAGCGGTTACTTTAAAACCACATACTGCTAACTTGTGTATCTAATATACCTATGTGGATACATATACCTATATTTTTTTATAGATCGAAAGGAATGATGACTTCTGTAAGAAGATGGTAGAGACATTGGAGAAATTTTATATGAGCCACATTTTACCAGAATTAATAAATCCAAAATTGAATAAATAGAAACTTTTCTAAGGAAAATAATATTAATTCAATTTAATTTGGTATTTATTTTTATTAGTAAGTAATTGGGGGAAACAAGCGAAATGCAGTATATTCTCAATTAGTCGACTAGATGTGAGAAGAATGCAGTCTACAGATTTCTATGTTATGTAAGCGTATGATGCTTGAAGTATTAATTTTGTTGACGGCGCTAATGCGTGTTGATTTTCTTTTCCATTGGGCGTATTAAAAATCGTTCTCTAAAACAATTTATTATGTTATGATGTACCCTATGTTATAATTTACCTTTCATAATTTTACTTAATGCTAAAGTAAATAATAATGAATTGTACCTATATATACAGTATATGCATTTATATTTAAATTATGTTTCACTTTATTCAAATACTCGTGATACACGACATTTATTTCTATCTATATTATTATATGCGCAATACATACACGAATATGTTTCTCCATTTACATTTCTCCAAAAGTTCAAAGGAAACTTTTTAATTGCATCTCTTATATATTACAGAACATAAGAATACACACAAAAATTAAAAAGTGACGTATTAAAAAATTTAAATTCATTGTGTGAAAAACGAAGAATAACTATTCATGATATGTAGTGCAAAATGTGGTTCATCAACGTCGTCATTGTATTTATCACCAGAGCTATCAAAAGCTGTAGAGGGGCCTGGTAAGGGAGATGGAGGCGAAGAAATAGAAGTATTTACAAGGGCAGGAGTTCTGGTTATAGCTTTTGAAAAGAATGTCGTTAATGTAGTATGCTTTGTAACTTGTAAAACTTCACTTATTGGCCGTTCAACTTTCGTGAACCGTTCAATATTTGAATCCATATCTTCTAGTTTTAGTAGTTTCATTCACTTTCCTCTACTGGTTCCTCTTCCGGGAGCCGTTGTACTTCCAACTCTATTAAATCTTCGTTTGTTAATTCTCCCTCAATATACTCAACTAATGCTTCAATATCCTCCACTTCAGCTTCTAAATTAAGTATGTTAGTAAGTTCCACTACTTTATGTATGGCATTAGTATATACTCGTCTTTGTCAAAATCTAAATTATTCGTGAACACTTTCTGACATTTTACATTTTTTCATCCATAATTTTATCAAATTGCTCAATAAATTTTTCCACTGCTTCGACGTCAACGCTTGCTGCTTCACCGCTAATACTTCTATTAAACTTCAGAGATCATTCGCGCCTTTGCCTGAATAATTAGTAGGCTCATCGGCATTCTATTTTGTATCTGGTCATCAACCAAATCGCGAGGAGCTTTTCCATCTCATGAATCAGACCTTTCCGCTGCCTAGTTATTACGGCTCTAAAACCTGTCGTTGATTTTAATGCATCTTTTACTTTAGTCCTGTCCTTCAAGATTGTTGAAATTGTTGAATGTGCCGGATCCAAGTCACGTGGTATCTCTTTAATTTTACTGCGAGTACATTAGATAATTTGTAGATAATATTTTTTTTTCTTAAAAAAATTTGTTGTTCGACCAACCATTTACTCGGAAACTCCATTCAAAAACTTTTTGAGATTACCAAAAACCCACAAGGAGGGAAGGGGGGGTTCCAACTTTTTGGTTTTAGAATCGTCGCATACCCCACTAACGATTTATCAAATAAAGTAGTCATATTTTTTTCTAAAAAAATACAGAATGACTGTACTATAATATCATGTATTGAATGGAATTTCATTATTTTATTATTATACAGGGTTATTCACGCTATACGGCACGGAATATTGTGGCCAAAATACGTGACTTTCAAAAAGTTTCACTTTTGGGATATATGGGGGTCTATTATAGTTACTTTTTAAAATTATTTTCATATTATACAGGGTGTTCCAAGAGCCCTAAAAGTATCAAAGTTGTGTTTTTTTAAATGGAACCCCCTGTATATTATTGTATTTTCGGATTCTCCGATCAAAATAAGTGTCTGTTTTAATAAGGTTTACAATACCTAAACCTTAAGGTTTTTTAAATAATTTGAATTTTGCCAAAATCTAACCTAATTTTCATGTTTCAAATACTTAAGAAGTATTTAAGTTATGTAAGCGAAATTTACAGCGAAGTGTAACAATATATCATATTTTATATCCCAATCATAATAAACTTGCCATCTTATACAGGGTGTCCAAAAATTAAAATTAATCAAATAAGAACTTTAAGTGGCTATAACTTGATTAATTTAAATAGAACGCCATATTTTTTAACTTACCAGGAAATGTACTTTTTAATTACCTATCGAATGGTATTAGGGTGTTCTATAGCTAAGTCTTCGCGTTTTTACAGAATACGCCAAAAAATCGTTTTTTGCACCATTTGGTGTTTTTTAAATAAAAGTTCTAATGTATCTAGTTGCCTATGGTATTTAGAAATGTCACATAAATTCATTTAGTCTGTCAGTTTAGTCTGCAAAGTCTGTTTTTGCTATAGTGGTATTATTTTTTGTAATTGTGGAAGTTTAGATCGTTATTATTTGAATATTGTTGTGGTGTTGCTTAGTCAAAATGAAGATTTACCCAAAAGAAGAGCGTATTAATATGATTTTTATCCTAGGAGAATGTCATCAAAATTGTTTATTGGCTTCTCGAGTTTATGCTCAAAGTTTTCCGGAAAGAAATCATCCTAAGCCAGCCGTTTTTGAGAGATTATTAAACCAGTTTCAGGAAAGTGGAAGTGTCAGTTATAAAAAACCCATTACAAGAAAACCTGTCACTGAAGATGAAGAAAATGTTTTTACGGTAGTTGGTTCAGTTATCGAAAATCCCAATGTTAGTCAAAATCAGATATCCGAAAATACTAACATTAGTCAAGCAAGTATTTCAAGAATTCTTAAAAAACACAGATTTCATCCTTATAAAATCCAGCTCTGCCAAGAACTTTATGGAAATGATTTTGACAACCGAACTGAATTTTGCATGTGGGTGTTAGATAAAGTGGCAGAAAATAAAAACTTTTTTGAAAATGTGTTATTTAGTGATGAATGTATTTTTCATAACAATGGTCTCGTGAATAGACACAACTTTCATTATTATTCTGATTCGAATCCGCATGAATACAGAGTCATGAGAAATCAGAATAGGTGGTCCGTTAATGTGTGGGGTGGAATACTGGGCCAATATTTAATTGGACCCTATTTTTTTGAAGGACCTTTAAATGGTATGATGTTTCTCGATTTTCTTTTACACCAACTTCCAGTATTATTAGAAGAAGTCCCTTTAAACATCAGAACAACCATGTGGCTTCAACTGGATGGAGCTCCGCCTCATTATCATCGCGAGGTTCGGCAATTTTTAAATGCCAACTTTCAAAACAGGTGGATTGGAAGAAATGGATTTCAAAATTGGCCCCCCAGATCCCCGGACTTAACTCCACCAGATTTCTTTTTATGGGGATACATAAAAGGAATTGTCTACAATACGCCTCCGACAACACCACACGATATAAAAATACGCATAAGAGACGCTTTTGAAACTGTAACCCCGCAAATGTTGTCCAGAGTTAGCAGTGGTTTTGAAAAAAGAATATGTAAGTGTCTGGAAATGGACGGTCGACATTTCGAACATCTGTTATAAATATTTTGCTTCTGTTTTATGTTATCGTTGATATGTTATTACCATTATTGCTGTTATAGCCTGTTAGATTATAAATAACGTTCCAAGTTTCTGAACATTTGTAACGATATTCGTCATTATTATTCTTATAATTGTAAATTATCTGACATTTCTAAATACCATAGGCAACTAGATACATTAAAACTTTTATTTAAAAAACACCAAATGGTACAAAAAACGATTATTTGGCGTATTCTGTAAAAACGCGAAGACTTAGCTATAGAACACCCTAATACCATTCGATAGGTAATTAAAAAGTACATTTCCTGGTAAGTTAAAAAATATGGCGTTCTATTTAAATTAATCAAGTTATAGCCACTTAAAGTTCTTATTTGATTAGTTTTAATTTTTGGACACCCTGTATAAGATGGCAAGTTTATTATGATTGGGATATAAAATATGATATATTGTTACACTTCGCTGTAAATTTCGCTTACATAACTTAAATACTTCTTAAGTATTTGAAACATGAAAATTAGGTTAGATTTTGGCAAAATTCAAATTATTTAAAAAACCTTAAGGTTTAGGTATTGTAAACCTTATTAAAACAGACACTTATTTTGATCGGAGAATCCGAAAATACAATAATATACAGGGGGTTCCATTTAAAAAAACACAACTTTGATACTTTTAGGGCTTATGGGACACCCTGTATAATATAAAAATAATTTTAAAAAGTAACCATACTAGACCCCCATATATCCCAAAAGTGAAACTTTTTGAAAGTCACGTATTTTGGCCACAATATTCCGTGCCGTATAGCGTGAATAACCCTGTATATAAATTATTTAAAGTTTAATGTTTATTCATTATTATTATGTAACTACATCTGTAATATAATAAGTCCTGTTTCTGTCTGTTCTTTATTTGCCATAACAGGAAAAGTAATCTAGTTCGAGCTAAATTTTTAAAATAAAAGATATCCTTTCGGAGCAATTTCTGGTTTACTTCAAATCTTTTTATAACTGTCCGAACACTGAATCGTTTGAGAGTAATTTTTTGCTAGGTCGTAAATTAATCTTTTGAACGTCTAGTCTGGTACAATATCTGTACAGAGGAAGTAGGCACCATCTATATCCATGTCATTTTCTATATTAGTTTTACATTATTTTTAACTCACTTATAAATGTATTTTATCTTGATAAATGTAAAATAGTGGAAGAACTAAAAAAGCTAGTATTATTTATGAATCATATGTAATGTTTTTGTTTAAGTTTGTATTTATGTAAAAGTTATCAAAGCCTGCCAGCCAATGTGTACAATTTTATGAAATGTAATACAAAATAATATAAGTAAATTTTACAAAAAGAAAATATATATTACTTTTATAAAGTTAAATCAAGGTTACGCGATAATGTTTTCAATTTTATGATATGTAAACTAATATAAAAAATTTTTAATCAAATACCTACTCAAAACCGTAACAACGATTTCTGCATTCCGAATATCGCTCGTAAAGTGAATCCCCACCTAAACAAAGTAACTCCGCCCTGTCTTGGATTGCAAGGATATATCAAATATTTGACTGCAGGTGGCGTACTAAAGCAGTGCCAAAAATGCATTTCTTTCTTATCAAATTACACATTTATCTTAATAAATGCGAAAAAATTTTGCTAGAAATTAATGTTCACAATAATATGTTATACGTCGGTACGCATTTTATTTTTCGATTGTTTATTTATATTTAATTTTTTATAACAATTAATAAAAAATTGAAAAAACAAAATGCCTAGGGACGTGTTGATTAACATTATAAGAATATTTCATCTAAATCATTTTTGCATAAAGTTTAAAGGTAGCCTTTAATCTGTAACTATTTGAAAATGTACCTATACAACACCCTTAAGGATTTGTATCATTTTATCATTTATCACGTAGCTAGACATGAAGGATAAAAGTTAATTCGAGTTAAGATACAATGTTTTTTTTGTGTTCGGTATTTTTATTTTTATAATCATACCGATTCGGCTATAACATTAAACTTCTTATTTGAGGGAAAATCGAACACATTAATCTTGAAAAATACGACGATAGTATTGTAATTGGAAATATATTGAGAACACATTAAACGATTGTTTACTTTTATATGGAGATGTATTCAGTATGTACCTAAAAAGTAAAATACCTACGCTTAATTTTGAGACACATTTTTTTTCTATTAAATAATAAAATAATGGGGCTAGGTACCTGTTTGTAATAAGTTCTCATACGTTAACGGACTTATTTTACACCACTTCATGTCATTTTTGTATTTGAGCCGAATATAAAAAGAAATATCCATGGCTAATAAAAATATAACATAATATTCTGTGTATAAGTAATATTCTTCACATACGCACAACACCCACTAAAAGTAATAATGTCGTTTGCATTTACCTAAATTTTGATATGCGTAATATTTATAACGGTTAGCTCATGACTGCTCATAACTGGACACGTGGATGCGCTGATTCTGATTGGTTCAAACGTCATTAAAATGTGGATGTATAGGAAAAAGTGTCAATTTTTATATTCCAACGTAGAAATAACACCCGAAAATATTATCACTTGCCCTTGAACAGAGTATTCGTAAAATTAACTAAAAATCCCGTCAAAATCAACACGAAAATAATTGACTAGGCGAAAATTAACACCAACACCCTTCAAATTTTCAACAGTGTGGAGGACATACAATCAGTATGACACTTAATCCAATTCGTCATTGTTTCACGATGCCATTCTCGACGTTATTCCATGAATAAAACGTCCCACATTTTATAGAACGCATAGGCTTAAAAAAAAGTAAAATAAACTAGTTCTGCATTAAGGTGACGATTTAGTGATCGCTCATTCAACTGCCACGACCTGTTTTCTAATCCCTGTCTCATTTTACAGAATAGAACATGTCTGGCTTTAGAGGTAAAATAAATGGCTGGAGTATGTAGTAGGGGGCCAATGGTGACACTCCGATTTCCAAATACTTTGCTCGTTGGATGACGTGTGAACACCATTACCTCTCCCCACCTTGCCCGACAGGTCCAACTGTTGACGTGGAAGAAGCCGATCAGTACAAGAGCAAACGCGAAAGTTTGTCAGTAAAAAGAACTTTCAAGACGATTACACTTTTGCTGCTAGGTGAGTTATGATTGAATTTTTCTTATTTTAAATAGCTTTTACGCGGAAGTTGATCTGAATTGGATAGCTATTAGATTTATTATATAATTTTGAAATGAATATATGCAAATTGTAGCAAAACACTTTCACGAGCAATTGTGCTTTTTAACGAGAAAAAAAAGGTGCTGTTTCCAGTTTCGTGCCTGTACAAAAAGAAGACAAATTGGTACCAGAAATCTAAATATAATTTGAAATTATATTTCTATTTGTCCTTATTTGGAGTACTACTACATCTGCATTAAATTAGGAAAATATTAAAATTGAAAAAGGAATAGAGACGTATCTATGCAAAACAAAAAATATCATGTGTTTTTATTAAAAAAACGTGGAGTTTAATGGGATGTTTTTCTTTCTGATTACAACACATCTTCATTTCTTAATATTGGAATTCATATATCATGGATATTAATTCAACAATTTAAATTTTTATTTTATACGTTAATCGTTTATTATACAGAGTGAAACAGAATCCTAGGGCAATATTTTCAAGAAATATTTTTTTTATTGGAACAAATAAAAACTTTAGATAAACTTTATATCGAAAACGTGTTCTGGTCAAACTATAATCATATTTAGAATTAAGTTTCAAATTCTTGTAAGGTTACAAAATAATCTTTTCCGAAATTTTATTTTGTTTAGTCAAAATAATCTTACTCATTTAGTATTTCCCATATTTGATTAAATTAAACTGATAAACTTGCAGATATAAATTATTAAATAAGCGTTATGACTAGGGAGCGGACACGAGCGGCCGATGACTCATCGCACATGGGCGCACTATTGAAATTTTCTAATTTTAAATAGGTTTTAATTTTATTTATATAGGTAATTGGATAACAAGTGGCTGGCGATGTATAAAATACAAAATACATTATTATTTGTTCATTTTGTTGTTCATGTCGAGTATTAATATTTACTAGCAATACTTTCTCAAGGTTCTCTTCTGTAAGACTTGTTCTCTTTGAATTTATAAATACATCCTTGTAGATAGAAAACGTCCTTTCTACATCGCGCCTAGTTATAGGTGCGTACTGGTAATATTCTTTTATTTCAGCGTATTTTAAAGTTTGATTTTGTGTCATTGTCCCCATACACAACTGCCGCAATGTTATTAAATCTGGATTTCTATTAAAAACTGCGTCTAACTTTTGCCGAAGGCCACATCCGAAGTCACTTCGAATACTTTTGAAATTATTAATAGCGACATCTAATGTGGTTAATCCATCTTCTAGTTTGAGCTTTCGATTTTCAAAATATGTGATTAGTTAAGTCAAATTCCAAAGTGTTCCTGAAGGAATAACAACTGATCTATAAATTTAGGATTTGTGTTAGTTCCTTGCACTCAAAAATACTTCTAGCATCGTCATTTAAACATGTAACGAAATTTTGTAAACTATCGAAGTTCTCTGCATAAAAACTAGGAAGTGCCTCCATATCCGACGCCGGTTTCTGTTTTGTATGCATATTGGTGCCGGCTACGGCATCAGGAATTGCGGACGGCAGCCGGCTTCACGTATCGTTACCGGCTTATCAACACAACCTCTATTTTCCATAGTGCGCGTGAACGGTTTAACTTTTAGTCTTAATTTTCTTTAATTTATCTAAATTCGCAGATATGTTTTTCCCTGTAGCTATGCTGTTTGTTAAAAACGATGTTCTTCTAATTGTAGAATGTTGAAAGTGGGCGATAAGTTTGAAAGTTACGAGAATTTCAACAAGCAGTTACAGAAATACAAAAATGAAGTGTTCAATGATCACTGGATTAGAGATTCTAGAACCATCGAGACGCAGGCTAAAAGATATCAAAACAAGACTTAATTTACCATTATGTAAGAATAGCTTGCATAAAAGGTGGCCGAATGCACACTTTTGGGAATAAAACAAAAAACACATTTACATTTAGGCAGAAGTGCCCAGCCGGTATGTTTTTAAAATTAACTTCTTGTGGGGAAATTTTTAGAGATAAAGGAACTGAATGAAGATCACACTCATCCGGAAGCACAAACTTTATTTAAAAGTTTACCGCAGCAAAGACTGAACATTTCAAAGCAGCTTAAGGTTAATTCAGTAGCAGCATTGCAGGCTAGCGCCAACAAAAAAATCGTACAAAATAATATTATTAATGAATCCGGGTGCCTTGTGACTCTGAAAGACTTAACAAATCTAAACAGAAAACCACAGAACAGAATACAGTTTGATGAATGTCAATCAATTTTACGAAATACTTACAAATGCGACGTTCATATTGACGTTGATGTGGAAGCAAATTTGAAATGCATCTATTTTCAAGATCCTGAGATGAAACATATGTTTGACTCTTATCCAGAAATAATTTTTATAGATGGCACCTATTGTCTACACAGCAGTAGAGCGGCCACATATTTAATTATGGTAGAGGATGCAGAGGGAAGTGGTGCAATAGTAGCAGTTGGTATATTACTAAACAAAACTCAAGAAAATATCGATTGGTTCATAAAAACATTCAAAAATTTGAATCAGAGAACATCAGATATAAAAGTGGTGATGTCTGATAAGGACAACAAAGAGAGAAGTGCTTTTAAAAGAAAATTTTCTTGATGTCTCCTTGCAGATATGTTTATTTCATACTCTACAGATATTTAACAGAGAAGTAAGTGTGAAGAAAATGGGATTGTCCACCACAGAATGTGAAGTCGCCAAAAAGTACTTGCAGAATTTCGCCTATGCTTTATCTGAGGAGTGTTTTCAAAAAATCTATTTGGAAATGAAACAACATGTTCATCAAGTCGTTATCGATTATTTTGTACGTGACATTCGCAAATCCGTCTTTTCTGAACAAAACAAACAACAGAATTGAAAGTATCAATGCCAAATTGAAATCTGTCATTACCAAATTTTCTAATCCAGAGGATTTCATCAAAAATTTTTTTGTTATCCTCAATTCTTCACGAGCAGATAGAAATATCAAAAATTCTAAAGAATATCATAAAGTTACTACCAGGGCATTTACGTCAGGTTCAGTAGAAGATTTGTATTCTAGACTTTTAACGAATTTCACCTTTAAAAAGGTTCAACGGCAACTTGAATGTATGACTAAATGCAAAGATTTTCAATTTATTGAAGAAGAAAAATGTCTCGGTCCTACTAGTGAAGGTCTTCTAGAGCTAACACCTTATAGTTGTCAGTGTATGTTTTGGACCTCCGCGAGCTCCGTCCAATTATCTTGTCGCCACATCCTCAAACTTCGATCTATGTGCAACCAGTCTTTATTTGATGAACACATTTGCTTGCAACGATGGAAGAGAACCTATTTTGAATCACGTCACCCATTTTGTCCATCCCTCAAAACTAGCCAGTTTGAAGAGACGCCAAGTACTAATTCAAAACTTGAGGTTAACTTAGAAGTCACGAATGATAATCCATATAAACGCAGACCACTAACATATCACCAAATGTTCAAAATAATGAATGATGAATGTTTGAGATTGTCCCAGATATGCAGTGAGATTTCATCCGAGACTTTTTACAACAGCTGAAATTCATTAAGTCTCTTGTTACAGAATGGTCCAATAATAGTTATACATCTACTGGAGATAACACTAACGGTGAAATTGAAATTGATAACCTTAGTAGTTTCCCCAGTAATGATGATAATGAGGCTGAGAAGGAAACTGAAAATCAGAGTAGCCCCAAAATGCATATGTATACGAAAAACTTTGAAAATAACAATAACGATAATTCAACTTCGCAGTTAAACCAAATAGTGTGTGTGTTGGGATGTTGACCGAAATAGTGAAATTAATATTATAAATTTAAGCAAAAATCCAAGTACACAAGATAATCAATCTGGTGAAAGTTCTTCGAAATCAAAAGCCATCATAATTTCCGATGTTAAGGTACCTACTTAGTATGTTCAGTGTTTTGGCAATGTTTGTTAAAATTTTATTTTTTAAGATACCTACTGTGAAAATTAGAGGCCGCCCCAACGGATGCAGAAACACAGTTATTGGTTTTAAAAAAAAAGAATATCTACTAAAGAATATATTTAATAATTTTTTTTAAATTAATGTAATTATTGTTAGATTTATATTTAGTTTTGAAAGAAAGAAATTATTCTCCTATATTTATAGTACCTATAATATTTATATCATAATGTGTATTAAATATAGTAAGTATATTATTCAATGAGCGTGTTATGACGGCTATAACCCACGAAGATGACTTGCACACAATGTAAGCATCTGAGTGCGTTATAGCCATAACACCCAAATGGATACTTTATCTACAACTTTCACGGAAAGAAACTGATATTGACATAACGATTGAGTTATGACCATAACTCCATCGCTGTCATTATTATTCAACTGACTGAATAATCACTGCCATAACTTGCCAAAATCACCTTAGTAATTCATAGATATTGCGATAATTGTAGATAAAATTTTAAAATTAGTTGGAAATTTTTAATTATAGGAATTGTAAAAGGGGGTAGAGATTCAATCACATATGCACATAACCGCCGGTAGCGATACGGTATGCCGGTGCCGGCAACCATACTTAAAACCGGCGCCGGCTACGGAGGCACTTCCTAAAAACTATTTCTGTGTATGTTTTAGCATAGCTAAGTGACGAACGTGCGATATTTTGGTATTTTGTAATGATATTTCACAGACCTTGCAATAAATATCGGAATCACTGACAATGGACATACAATCATTATGACGCTCAATCCAACTCGCCATCCTTTCACGATGTATTTCTCGACGTTCTTCCATATCATATCTGAAAAAGTAACATAAACAATGTTCTGGATCTAAATAATTAACTAAAAATGTACGCGTATGTTATTGAATCTAAACGAAATCCAGTGCACACTTACGTCCAGATAATTGGGAGAAGTCGATTCAATGAAACGGGATTAAACAGGAACTATTACATAAATTACGAAGTACGTAATTAACAGTCAAAACAATGAAAAAACGAAACTAACGTAAGTATGAATAGGTATACACATTTTTCTTTTTTCTTAGCCGTTATACCCACTTTTTTTTGTATGCTGTCTTTAAATTTATTTTCTTTAACGATGATCGTTGCCGTTTGTTTTGTAAAATGTTAATATGATGGAATTCCTCTTCTCTGTAGGAAGTTTTATAGAGAAGGATTTCAGGGGCTTCCTTTGTAGCTTTCAAAACAGATATTTTAGAAAGGTTAACTGAATAGCCATTTTCCGTTTTAAACGCTTCTTTCATGCCAATATCCTGAGCCAATAGCTTTAAATCAAAAACCTCGCTGAAGGCAAGTTCATGCACAGTAAAGGCTTTACCGCGCTTTTTTGCCTGCTTTATTATAGACACATATTGTTCAGGAACATAAATTGCGCGTTCAATAAGTGAATGAATGTGGTCTCCTTCGTTTTGGGTATGACCACTCACTAAGAACTTGTGTGTTATTGAGTTAATATTTTCTAACGTGGAGACGGCATAGATGTACAGGGCAAATATAAACTTCTTCTTATTTTGCCCCGCACAGTTATCGCTGTAGAACACAATATCCAATTTAGCCTTTGCTTTCGCATTTAAATTGGACAAATATTTCCACAAACAGGACCCAATTTCATTAGCACCCCTATTAGCATGGCCTTCATGCCATATGAAGCAGAAAGTATCACAAGTGTGCATTTCGTAAAGTGTTAGATTGTATACGTTTAATTTCGACACATAATAGAAGGAGGATGAGTCGCCTTGGGGACAAGGAAGTGCAGCTTGTAGGTCAAAAAGTTTTATTACTTTGTCAGCCGATTTCTTGTCAGTTTCCTTTTCCTGCCTTGAGAGCTGTTTTTCATTAATGTGAGCATTATACTCTTCTTGAAGAACTGACTTTTCTTGTTCAGTAGAATTCTGAAAACCGAGGCAAAAATCACATTGGTCTTTTTTCGGTATATAAAAGGAAATGTTAATTTCTGTCTTAAATATAGTGGAATACATCTGGTAATTCACGTATTTTTTTCCTAATTCTTCACATGTCTGCACGTAATCTCTATGCAGGTCAGCTACTGTCCTCCCACCTTCAATGTAATTTTTTTTTGTGCCCGACCTACAGTAGTGGCTTTCGATTCGAGGAACGGACTGAATGTGGTTTTTAGCATCTTTATTTCTTCCGAAATACTGGAATGATTGCTGTGTTTTCCACGATTGTCGGGCTGCAAAACTCCAGTCAGGGAACCTTCCCGGATATTCTAACCTAGCAATATACCAAGTAATAATTTATTAAAAACAGTTATATCTCTAAATAATACAGTATATCCAAATTAAAAGCATAATAAAGATATTTACCTAATATTCAATACCGGTTGATTTTGAGATGTGATACTTTTCCTCAATCCACATACAATAAAGTTTCTTAATTTCAGTTCAAGACTGGTTTATTTTGAGATGTAACACTCTTTCTCACAACGCGCGCGTACTAACGCTCCAACCGCAGAGAACTAACTGAATTGTGCCGGTTTTCTACATACTTCGCTGCGCCGAACGGAAATGTGACACTTTACCGCAGCGCTCTCTAGAGATTTCTGTGGCAACTATGTTTATGACACTTTTCCATAATAAAATTTAAAATATTTATAGATGGTACATCGATAAATCTCGAAAACACAAATTTTTGAGATGTGACCCTCTTCTTCCGCATTGACGATATATAACTTTATTTATCATGCCAAATATAAGGTAAATATAATAAATTTTAAAAACCTTAGACGCTCCTGTATCTACGCCGATGAAAATAGGATATTTACGAGTTAAGTGGACTTTTTTTCTGTTGTTTTCCGGTCAACATGTGAGTCAATAACAGATGTTGCAGTTCACCATATGAATAATGCGTGAATAATGCTATTCAGTAAATGTGTGTTGTTTACATTATTTCTTTGCTACATTGTAACTCCATCGTAGTTTAAACCGGAGACGTCCGCCTCCTAGTTATGACTATAGACCGGACGTACCAGGTTTAAATTACGACGGAGCAACGAAATAATGTAAACAACACGCAGTTACTGAATAGCACCTATTCATATGGTGAACTGCAACATCTGTTGTCGCGAAAACGACAGCAAAAAAAGTGGATTTCACTTGTCAATTCTTTTCTTCATCGGCGTTACTTACTTCGTAATTTTTGTAATAGTTCCTGTTTAGTACCGTTTCATTGAATCTACTTCTCCCAATTATCTTGACGTAGGTGTGCATTCGATTTCGTTAAGTATCAATAACATATGCATACATTTTTAGTTATCATTTATTTAGATCTAGAACATTGTTTAGGTTACTATGATATGGAAGAACGTCGAGAATGGCATCGTGAAACAATGGCGAGTTAGATTAAAGGTTCACACTGATTATAGGTACATTGTCAGTGGTTCCGAAATTTATTGCAAAGTCTGCAAAATATCGTTACAGAATGCTCAAAAAACGCACGTACAACGTCACTTATCATCGCTAAACCATACACAGAAATTGGACCCGTTGAAAGCTGACAATTATAACGAAAAACTCTGTGAAGCTTTAATGGCGGCTAATATCCCAATAAATAAACTTGACAATCCCACTTTCAAAACATTTCTTCAAAAATATACTGGTCGAAATGTTCCTGGTGAATCCATCTGACGCAAATATTATATTTCTAAGTACTTCACGAATAGTAGAATGCATTAGAAGACATCTTTCAAATCAGTACTTATAGATAAGTGCCGACGAAACTGTCGATATATTAGGACGCTGGGTGTAGTACATCCAACTATTCCATATAACGCATCTACAGTTATAATACAGTTGATGCGGAAACAGTTGCTAAAACCATTGACGAGAATTTGCACAAAATGCTTCATTCGGGCGACAGGTACAGGGGAAAAATACTTTTATTTGTTAGTGACAGTGCCGCATATATGTTAAAAACAGGCAGACTATTAAAGGAAACATATCCTTATATGCTGTATATTAATTGTGTAGCATATGCTCTCCACAGAATCTGTGAATATATCAGAGACACCTATCCGGAAGTTGATAGACTTGTATACCCATTTAAAAAAGTTTTCAGAAAAGCACCATCGAGAGTAGCTCTTTACAGGGAAAAACTTACATCTTTGACATCTTTGTCACTGCCTCCCTCGCCAGTAATAACTAGATGGGGAACATGGTTGGAAGCTACTAGTTTTTATGCAGAGAATTTTGATAATTCACAAAATTTCTTTACATGTTTAAATGACGATGCTCGAAGTATTTCTGAGTGCAATAAACGAACACAAATTCCAAATTTAAAAAATCGGTTGTTATTCCTTCAGGAACACTTTGGGAATTTGCCGTAACTAATCTCATATTTGAAAATCGAAATCTCAAATTAAAAGATGGATTAACCGGAAGTGGCTATTAATAATTTCAAAAGTATTCCAAGTGACTTCGGTTGTGGCCTTCGGCAAAAGTTAGACGCAGTTTTTAATAGAAATCCAGATTTAATAACATTGCGGCAATTGTGTATGGGGACAATGACACAAAATCTATCTGCTAAATACGCTGAAATAAAAGAATACTTCCAGTATGCACCTATAACCAGAATTTTCTGTATCTTTAACGGCTTCTTCTATGGATGCTTTGTACGCTGATATTGGACATTTTACCGCCACGATTACATCTTCTGTTACCAGACCATCTGGAATAGGACCAAGATATGGAATCTCACTATCAATAAACAACCTGATTTGTGTTGCTCTTGTAACGATAGCTGCTACTTTTCCTTTGTCTTTACCATGTTTTATAAAAGCAATAAGTGAAATGTTACCGTTATATAACAATTTTTTAACAATGCTCTAACTATTAGTACTGTGTCTATTTATAACTTTTCCAAAATATTACGCTATTTGTAATTGCCTTCGTTACTCAAGCCATTCACCTCTTTGCCAAATAGTGGCTTCTTGTATCTGTGTTTTCTCTTAGTTCTTCTTCCGTATATTTGTCAAGAAAATGTTCTTTAAATTTTGAAATTCATGTGAAGGTAATCTGGTCCCTGGCAGTTCGCGCCGTAATGTGTAACTATACGAGATTTTGCTTCTGTAAATAAATTCTTTTTGAGACGGACGTATTTGTGTTGTTTAGCATGTTATTCCTGATCCTTCTTTGCTCCAGTATTTTTGATTTTGGGCTAGAACACAAAAGTGATTTTCGTAGTGAGTAGAGTGGTCTTTTTGTATTATAAGACACGACAGCTGATGAACATCGGGATTGATATCAAATGAGTGACCTTAGGTAACATTTATTCTTTTCCCTCGTATGAATTTCGCAATAATAGTATTTAATAGCTCCACCCTATTCTGTCCACGTTGTTTGTTAAACTTCGCGCATTAGAAGCGACAGAACCAACAATAATCAAGATTTTTCGACGTATTAAGTTTTTGTGGAAGATTTGGCCTTTTTACTTAGAATAGTAATAGTCCTCGCAACACTTATGGTCACCAAATGCATGATTATTTGCATCTGTAACCTAGCTGGCTTACTTTTATTATACACAGTGCCATTTGCTTATATAACACCAAGGGCAACCTCGCCGGTTACAGAATTGGTCTTCTGAATGTCGTCCAGACACCAAAAATACGCACTCCTGGCTGCCTATATGTTCAGGCTTCAATGTTATGATCTGGTAAAAGTACGGCCGTTGACCTTAATGTCAACTTGTTCGGGCGGTTTAAAATAAATCAAAGTTATGGTGGTTTTAGAGTGGTGCCTTGGGACGAAAGACCTATTGCTCACAGCTGACTCAGCGGAGAAAAATAACGTGAGTACTTCTTATTGTTTTAATATGATTCGTTACTCTTGAATATACTACTTTCTCTATCTCACTAGCAAACGGTAAAGGTAAGCAAAGAAACACACGGTTAGAAATTCATTTGAAAAGTACATAATAATTAACTTTTATTTCTGTTAACACATTATAAAATCATATCAAACGAATAAACAATTCAGCAATTAAATTATGGTCACAATTGATACACTTTATGGTTTAATATTAATTATATATTTACAAAATCTATGTACATAAATAGAATACAAATTAAATACGCGTCAACGACCTCTATATGTCGCGTATAAAATCAAGCAAGAACGTTTGTACGTTCCTAGTCCCTGAATTAACAATTACAATCCCAGAATATTCCGTTAAAGAAAAACATAAATAAAATGGTGTTTGAAATAAAATACGGATGATCAGGTTTGCTTAAATTATATTACAACTAAGTTTTTGTACGTTACCCTGCTCGCAGAAGAACCTTATATATATTTCGTCGCGGAGAACAATTTCAATCGGTGCGGACTTTCGCGCGTCTATTCGGAGAATTATTATTATATCTTTGTTTATGCTACAAAGCGCGGACAATGTATTGAATTTATACGCGCGTTACAAACAAAATTTGAAATCTAACGTTTCTGAAAATGAAATACATATATTAAATACAGAGATATATACATAGTCATGACATTTATAGTCTGACTCGGACGGGAATTATAGGTAGTAGCGGTAAAAATGTCTATTCCTTCACGACCCCTGGTCTGAATGAAACAAACACTTTCGGACGGATTTTAGCGGACTTTGAAACGATTACTCCACGGCGCATGAGACCTGAATGTAATACGTTTCTAGGATAAACACCTATCTTTCCCACGCCATCAAGGCTGAGTAAAGAAAGGTAAAGGCAGCAGAAGGATAGGAAAATAAAATGGAAGAGACACACTGGGTGGTGTCTTTATATATCCGTAAACCCCCCTATTTCTGTAGGAAAAACTCGTTTTAAAATATACAATTTGCGCGCGACTACGAGCATGACGTATACATCCTTATATTGAAAAATAACAAATAACTTGAATGATCGTTGCACATGAATACATATACAGGTCCGTCCAAAACATTTTATACAATATTTGAGCAAAATAACTTACATTCTATTAATTTAATATTGTTAAATAAATTAATAATGGACTAAAAATGTTAATTTGAGCAATTAACGAGGAACTTCGTTACAGCCCCCTCCTTAAAAGTAAACAACGAACCCTAACAACTAAATATCAAAAGTACAGAAACGGAAAATTAAAATTTAAACAATTAATTCTTGAAAGTCTATCATCTTAAAATTAAAAAAACTAAAACTCGTCAGTTTATCATCACTCACGATGTCTATGACGCACGCACTATCACTGCTTGTTCTGTCTTTTCAGATTCGCGTGGTGGATCTCAGCTTCCCTGCGAGTCATCACGACGCTCACTCCGTCGACCCGCACATGGACTCGCTTGTTCCCATGTCGCCTCTTACGGACTCCTTTCCCCAGCGAACCTTCCTTCCTCACCCAGGCCCCAGGATTTGCCAGACGAGGTTTAACGGTCGGCGGCGGAATCGTCGGCAGCGGCGGAGGGTCTGAGCAAAGGAACGGCATGTCCAAGGAAAAATGAGGCAGAAAAGGAATAACTGGTAGATTTGAGGTACCATGTGCGGGAGGTGGCGAAGGAATTGAGATTGTCGGAGGGGAGGCATTGACAAAGGGTGCTTTCTTCGCTTCAGGCGTTGCTGGCAACGGTGACAATAAGTCGGGCACTGGAGAAGCACCGAAAAGTTGTAGAAGCCTGAAACCCAGATAGGCTTCTGCGTCGGGACTGTGTAACGTGGGTCCCACATCGACTGTTGTCTCATCGGAGGGCGGCACGGAGACTACTGGCTTGGGAGGTGTCCTGCAACAATATGTCTGATATTTCTCCTCCATGAGGGCAACGGTCGCTGGTGACACCAGATAGCGAGGCGTTATTGGTCGTTCGGGCGTCTTCAACCCAGGCGGTGTACCCCACAACGCTCGATATCGATCATCCATGGCGGATGGCGGCGGAGATACCAAGGGACGGGGAGCGGTCATCTTGCCTGGTTGCTTGGAAGTGCCCATTGCGTCGACTGTGTATACTGGATGGTACGTACGAATTTATATATCCTCCTGGCCTTCCCCCACTACTTCCAGCGGATTTGGAGGTGGAAGATCGGTTTGGAGTTCGTCTGCGGACGGAATCTTTACATCTTTCACATGGACTTTCACGGGTTTTCGTCTGTTTGGTACCTGTAACATAAGAATAGACGGAGACAGGATCTGGATAACTTTAGAGGGACCTTCAAATTTCGGAGCAAGTTTAGCGGTAAATTTCTTAGAGGCGTCGGATAAATTATGGGTCTGGTGATACACCCATTGTCCAATTTGAGGGCGGTAAGGACGATGTCTCAGATTGTAGGGCCTACTTTGCCTCTGGAACGCTTGAGCCAACTTTATCCTGACAATCTTGAAAAAGTCGTCCAATTTCGACAGTTCTTGAGCCAATTCTTCTGTGTTCGGTCGAGCAGGATCCATTAATTGCCCATCAGCGGTTCTCCGCAGAGAGCTCGGCGGCATGAGTTCTCTACCAAAGTTAAGAAAGGCAGGTGTGAATCCTGTAGACTCATGTTTAGCGGTGTTGATGGCGAAAACGAACTGAGGTAGGTATTGGTCCCATTCTCTATGATCTTTATTGATGTATTGCGCAATCATAGGTCCTAATACCCTATTTGTCCTTTCCACAGGATTCGATTGCGGAGCATACGGAGCATTAAACCTTATCTTGACACCTAATCCATTAAAATAACTGGTGAAACTGTGACTGGCAAATTGCGGACCATTGTCAGCCAACAGGATCTTCGGACAACCAAAACGATAGATTACCTTTTCCTTCAGTGCCTGGATGATGGTTCGTGATGTGGCAGAGCGTAGCGGCTGGCACTCTACCCACTTCGTGAATCGATCATGTATTACCAATAATGAAGTATATCCTCTCTTGGAACGCGGAAAAGGTCCGAGGAGGTCCACACTCACTTGTTCCCATGGACAATCAACGGGTGAGAATAACATCTGGCCTAGAGGTTTTCCCTGATTAAATTTATAATGTTTACAGGATCGACATCGATTGACGTAGCGGCGGACATCTCTGAACATCCCTGGCCAATAATATAACGAAGCGGCTCTCGCTATACTTTTGGCGACCCCAAGATGTCCAGCTTCAGGAGCGTCATGGATTTCCTTCAGGACGTCGTTTCTGTCAGGCGTAGCTACACACAATTTCCATGCGCGCACTCCCTCGGTATGTTGTGTATCAGGTATGTGTCTGTACAAATTACCATTCTCCAATCGGTATTCTTGAAATTTTTCAGGATCTGACTGAACGTCCGCAGCCTTCTTGTTATACCAAGAACAAGACGTTTCTTCTAACAAGGCACAGGTATCTTCATCGGTTTCGTGTTTGAAAGGAAGCGGTGCTCGGGACAGAGAATCGGCTAAGTTATTCATCGCTCCTTTACGGTATTGAATGACAAAATCATACTGTTGTAAATCAACAGCCCATCGACTGAGTCGTCCTGACGGATTCTTCAAGTCGTTCAGGAATCTTAAACATTGATGATCGGAAATAACGGTGAATTGGTAAAATTCTAAATAGTACTTAAATTTTTTGATACCCCAAACGACGGCAAGAGCTTCTTTCTGGGTCGTCGAATAATTTAATTCTGCCTTACTTAAAGTCCTACTGGCATAGGCAATCACTCTTTCGGCACCCTCTATTATTTGTATTAAAACGACTCCTAAACCTTTCTCACTGGCGTCGGTATGCAATTGGAATGGTTTGGAGAAGTCCGGACACGCGAGAACTGGGCTCTCTGTTAATGCTTTCTTTACGGCGGCGAATGCGGCGTCTTGTTCCGTCGTCCATTCCCAGCGCACATCTTTTTTAATTAATTTTATAAGCGGAACGGTAAGTTGTGCGAAATTCGGTACGAACCGACGGTACCATGACGTTTGTCCCAGAAAACCACGTATTTCTTTCTTGTTTCGCGGCGGCGGTACATTTAATATAGCAGCGATCTTGTCCGGGTCTGTACGGATTCCGTCCGGTGTTACAACATGACCTAAATATTTTATGTCTTGTTTGGCAAAAGTACATTTGTCTGGTTGTAGTTGAAGGCCTGCTTCCCGTAAACGCGCGAAAACATTACTTAAATTTTTCAAATGCTCCTCAAAAGTCTTGCCTAAAATAATGATATCGTCCAAATATACAAATGCGTACTCTGCCATTTCGGGACCTATCACCGAATCTAATAGGCGTTGGAACGTTGCTCCCGCACTATGCAATCCATACGGTAATGATACAAAATGAAATAGGCCCTTTCCTGGAATTGTAAAAGCTGTCACGGGTCTGCTATCCTTTTCTAATTCCACTTGCCAGTACCCACTTTTAAGATCAAGCGTCGAAAAATATTTACTGTCGCGGAGTTTATCAAGAATATTTGAAATATACGGCAAAGGATATGAATCTTTAATCGATACAGAATTAATTTTTCGGAAATCGACGCAAAACCGAACGCCACCGTTCTTTTTCGTGACCACGACGATTGGAGAACTCCACGGACTGTTACTGGGTTCTATTATACCGTCTTGTAGCATCTTGTCCACTTCGGCGTCGATTAGTGCTTGCTTCTTCGGGTTGCACGGATAATAACGTTGTTTTATTGGGGCGGTATTCGGTTGCAAACGGATTGTGTGACGTATTAGATTCGTCCGACCAGGCACGGTAGTAAATTTACTTAATTCCTGATCAAGGAATTTTTTTAAGGCGGTCTCGTGGCGGTCCTGTACTCCGGAGATCCCACAGCTCGCGGCAAAGACTGCATTGTCTCCCTTAAAGTACAGTTTCCTTTCGGAAAAATCGAGAACAGCCCCAATTTCCTTGAGAAAATTAATTCCGAAGATGACTGAGCACGGGCTCTTCGGCATAATTATAAAATTTACGTCTGTAGTTCGGCTACCCATGCGGACCGGTAACAAAACTGAGCCAGGCGATTCTACAACGTCTCCATTTGCGAGGCGGACTTTAGATTTTCTATTTAAGACGCGTTGTGTATTGTTTTCCAACAACCGGGCAACTAGCGATTCGGACAAAAACGATGAAGTCGCTCCGCTGTCCACGAGGGCTCGTAAATTCTGGTTATGTATGTGTACGCGGATCCAGACGCGATTGTCTGGCACTGTCGAGTCTTTGATACCTGTGTTTGCGGATTCAGGCGGCTTTACTGCTTGCGGACGGTCTTTGCCTGCAGACCGCCCTTCTCGGCGTTTCCCTGGCATCGGCAGTCAACGGAACGCACATTTAACTTGCCACACCGTGAACAAAACATTTTAAATGGGTTACGGCAATAACCACGCGTATGCCCCTCTCTGCCACAGCGCCAACAACGGTTTTCCGGGTGTGATAATTTTTGTGACGGCGACGGCGGTACAGGAAATTGGCGAGGCTTACTATCCTGGGCGGCATATGACAAATGATGCGAACGCGAAGTACTCGGTTTATCGCTGGGCGGACGTTCCGGTGCTGATAGCGTACTTTCTTTCTTACAAAAGCGCGCCTGCTCTTCCAGCAGTAATTCGTAGTCGGCAGCGAGTTTAGATAATTGTCGGAGGGATTGTATCGCGTCCCTACGTATATACATCCTGTAACTAGGTGACATGTTACCGTATACACGTTCCAATTTATCACCTTCGGACATATCTTGGCCGCGTCTCATCAACGTCAATATGGCGGTTAAATAATCTTTAAAAGATTCTTTTGGTTTTTGCAACCGAGCGCGTATTTCTTCTTCGATTGAAAAATTATACCGAGGCGGAAGATATTGAAGTTTGAAATCCTCTAAGAACTCGTCCCATGTACCCCATAAAGTTTTATTATTCCGGAGCCAAAGCAGTGCTTTGTCTCTAAAAAGCTCAGGCAATGCATGTAGCATATGTTCGTCTTTAATCCCATAGCATACTTGGAGTTCGTTGACTCTTTCCAGGAAAAATACAGCGTCCGAGCTGCCATTAAAATGAATCCCCCATTTCCTTATTTGAGCACAGATTTCCGCGGAAGAAATCTGAACGTTAGTGTCCCTTTGCGGTGGAACGTTTCCCTTATTCGTTGAACCCGTTTTATCCTCTTTCAGAAAGGTACTAATGCGTTTACGTACGTCCTCGACATTACCGGTAGCGTCTAACCCTAAAGATTCTGCTGCGGCATTTAAATCCTCTTTTTTCAAAGTATATATCCACCCAAGAGGGTTTGGATTTTTGCCTTTGTCCTGATCGGTCATTTTATAATTTATACTGTACAAAATAAAAATAAAATAAGAATAAAATGAAAATGTATTGTAGTTGCAATTTTATTCTCCTATCCTTTTACTCCCTCACAATTAATAAAGAATATGTACGTTTTACTATCCTTTAATAAAAACTTATCTCTATGTATGTACGTAAAAATGTGTATCAATTTTCCTATCTTACTATTTACAAAAAATAATTATACATGTATATCTAGCGGAAAACTGTGAAATTATTCAAACAGTTTTATTAAACGCGGCGGAATTTAATTTTTTAAATCTCTTAAAACACGGCCAAACGTTCTGGGCGCCATCTGTAACCTAGCTGGCTTACTTTTATTATACACAGTGCCATTTGCTTATATAACACCAAGGGCAACCTCGCCGGTTACAGAATTGGTCTTCTGAATGTCGTCCAGACACCAAAAATACGCACTCCTGGCTGCCTATATGTTCAGGCTTCAATGTTATGATCTGGTAAAAGTACGGCCGTTGACCTTAATGTCAACTTGTTCGGGCGGTTTAAAATAAATCAAAGTTATGGTGGTTTTAGAGTGGTGCCTTGGGACGAAAGACCTATTGCTCACAGCTGACTCAGCGGAGAAAAATAACGTGAGTACTTCTTATTGTTTTAATATGATTCGTTACTCTTGAATATACTACTTTCTCTATCTCACTAGCAAACGGTAAAGGTAAGCAAAGAAACACACGGTTAGAAATTCATTTGAAAAGTACATAATAATTAACTTTTATTTCTGTTAACACATTATAAAATCATATCAAACGAATAAACAATTCAGCAATTAAATTATGGTCACAATTGATACACTTTATGGTTTAATATTAATTATATATTTACAAAATCTATGTACATAAATAGAATACAAATTAAATACGCGTCAACGACCTCTATATGTCGCGTATAAAATCAAGCAAGAACGTTTGTACGTTCCTAGTCCCTGAATTAACAATTACAATCCCAGAATATTCCGTTAAAGAAAAACATAAATAAAATGGTGTTTGAAATAAAATACGGATGATCAGGTTTGCTTAAATTATATTACAACTAAGTTTTTGTACGTTACCCTGCTCGCAGAAGAACCTTATATATATTTCGTCGCGGAGAACAATTTCAATCGGTGCGGACTTTCGCGCGTCTATTCGGAGAATTATTATTATATCTTTGTTTATGCTACAAAGCGCGGACAATGTATTGAATTTATACGCGCGTTACAAACAAAATTTGAAATCTAACGTTTCTGAAAATGAAATACATATATTAAATACAGAGATATATACATAGTCATGACATTTATAGTCTGACTCGGACGGGAATTATAGGTAGTAGCGGTAAAAATGTCTATTCCTTCACGACCCCTGGTCTGAATGAAACAAACACTTTCGGACGGATTTTAGCGGACTTTGAAACGATTACTCCACGGCGCATGAGACCTGAATGTAATACGTTTCTAGGATAAACACCTATCTTTCCCACGCCATCAAGGCTGAGTAAAGAAAGGTAAAGGCAGCAGAAGGATAGGAAAATAAAATGGAAGAGACACACTGGGTGGTGTCTTTATATATCCGTAAACCCCCCTATTTCTGTAGGAAAAACTCGTTTTAAAATATACAATTTGCGCGCGACTACGAGCATGACGTATACATCCTTATATTGAAAAATAACAAATAACTTGAATGATCGTTGCACATGAATACATATACAGGTCCGTCCAAAACATTTTATACAATATTTGAGCAAAATAACTTACATTCTATTAATTTAATATTGTTAAATAAATTAATAATGGACTAAAAATGTTAATTTGAGCAATTAACGAGGAACTTCGTTACAATGTCTATGTATAAATCATTTATTATAGCTTGCAGATCTTCGGTCTATGCAATGGCATAAGAAGGGTAGACCATCCCAAAAAATTTAAAGTCACTCATCTGCCGGGAAAGTCATGGCCACAGTGTTTTGGGACTGGAATTTTGCTTATCGAGTACATGAAAAAATGTGAAGTCACAAACGCAGCATCTCACGCAACCACTTGCGTAATTTAAGGAAAGTAAAGAAAAAAGGCGAGCGTGTGTTGTTTTCTCACGATAATTCTCTGAAGAAATCAACCACCCATCCTATAGCCTCGACCTGGCCCCTAGTGATTAATGTTCTCAAATTTAAAAAATGAGTTGTGGGCGCCACACGACTTCTTATATGTACCGGGTGGCCAACTAAGAATGGCCGCCGGCTATATCTCAGAAACCAGTAGTCATATTGCTTCCGGGTAAAAAAATTTCAAGTAAAAGTGCCCAAGAGAAAATGCTGGAAATTATTTTGGAGTTAGTAAAATGTCCACAAGGGGGCGTAACAGTCAGGATCAAGGACTAAAAATTATACGGGGAATACAAAAATGCAATAATATATAGGGTGTTCCATTTAAAAAAACTATAACTATGGTTAGCCACCAAGTTATGGAACACTCTGCATAATACAAAATATTTTTAAAATGTACTCCTAATGAACAGATATTACAAGGAAAAAACCGGTTCGAAATATCTTTACTCATAAAGGCATAATCGACCTTACCCGCTTAGATGACTCACCCTGTATATATTAAGAAAATAAAAGTACTTTGAGTTGGAATTGGTATAATTTCGGTATAAAAAATTTTAAAATTCGGACTGGAAGTAACACTCTTACTCAGAGGTTCATTTAATTGAGGAATACAGAATTTAAAGTTTAATTTGGAACAACTTCTGTATACACATTTCGGAATGCACGTACCGGGTGGCCAACTAAGAATGGCCGCCGGCTATATCTCAGAAACCAGTAGTCATATTACTTCCGGGTAAAAAAAATTCAAGTAAAAGTGCCCAAGAGAAAATGCTGGAAATTATTTTGGAGTTTGTAAAATGTCCGGAAGGGGGCGTAACAGTCAGGATCAATGTTAAAGTTTAGAATTTCTTCCTATTTTTACTAATTAAGGGGTATTGAAAATGTCTAAACTTTATTCCTTACACATTCTTTAATACTTTTAGTCTTGCAGATTTTTCACTATCTATTGAAATAAAGTGGTGGGGGCAGTTCAGATGGTTTTTTAAATAAACTAGGATTACTCCCGTTTGGCTAAACCGATTTGAATAAGTTTGATCTCATTTAAAAGAGCCTTGTTTGCTCTACAAACTGAACTTGTGTTTTTGTATCTCGGACTTTTGCTGTCAACGGTAGATGGCGTTATCTGAAATGTAAGCAAATATTAGGCTTTTTTCAAAAAAGTTAAATACAATGATATGTTTCTTTTTACATAAGCTAATAAAGAATTAAATCCTCTACATTTCGGTAGAAAAACCAAATTTGTATGTTTTTTAGAACAGGCGATATTGACAAAAATAGATCAAAATTCATAAGTTCTCCTGTTTTACTGTCCTTTTTTTTATAAAGCTAACAATTTTGAGCTACATATATATTATTATCTAATATATTATTATTATCAAGAAAAATGTTATACCATTTTGAAAGACCCTGTTTAATAAAGCAAGATTATTTTTAATACTTATTTTAATCCAAAAAATATACCATTGAAAATAAAAAAGTAAGCTATGAAAAAATAAAACAATAACTCTGTGTTAAAACGACCAATTGTGAAAATAATAAATATTATTGTCAGTTTTTGATTGATTCCGTTTACTTTTTTGTGTTTGGGGAAAACTTCTCTTTTCGTGAGATGCGGTTAGCGAATGAAGAGACATTGGATATGATTGGTGTCTATTTCGAATGCATGCGAAATGCTACATTTGCTTCCAGAGTGTATGCTACGCCGTTCCCTGGAAGACGACATTACGCGAGCAGTGTTTTTCGTAGGTTAGTGGAAAGGCTTAGGACCACCGGAAATATTAATCTTCCGGTGTATAGAAGGCAACCTACTGGTCGAACCGAAGAAAATGCTATAAAAGTATTAGAATATATTGAATTTAATCCACATGTAGTGACCGAAACCACAAGTAGAGAATTGGGCATTTGTAGAACTACGGTCCCAAATATATTGAAAGATTTAAATTAAAAATAAAACAAACTTTATTTCGAGATTTTTTGTAAGGCCTTTGTTAGATTTGCTTTATCTCCTACAGGTTGTTTTAATACTTTTAAGCATTAAGCATAACAATTGTTTTTAACGTTCCGTACTCGGTTCCCTTAAGTTTAACTTATACATTCATCTGCCTATTTATTGTCTGTTTACCGGTCACGGCCATTTATATCCGATACCGTTTATATAGACCACAGTAATACTAAGTTACCTAAAACAGTGTCTAACAAGTTTGGATAAATTTGATCTCACAGTTTCGTTCACGTTTGCCATATTATTTTCAGGATGTATCCTTATTACATCGTTCTTCATCAAGCTTTAACGGCTGAAGATTTCGATCGCCAGATTGACTATTGTCAATGGCTATTAAATATGGTAGCGGAAACCCCGAAATTCTTTCTCGCGTCCGATGGACGGATGAGGCAATATTTAATTGCAATGGTGGTGTGCAGGAAGTTTAGCATCAAGGCCGCTGGTCGGTAAACGTGTGGTGCGGTATTGTAGGTTGTAAAATTATTGGACCGGTTTTCTTTAACCGACATCTCACTGGAGAGGTTTATTTAATTTTTTTATGAATGAGCTGCTCCTTCTAACAGAAGACGTTCGTCGTGATAAGTTTTTTCAGCACGATGGGTGCCCGGCGCATTTTGCGGCAAGCATCCGGGATTTCTCAGATCAGACATATCCTGGCAAGTGAATTGGACAGGTAGTATATTTCCCTGGCCCGCCAGGTCACCAGACCTCAACATCCTAAATTTTTATTTTTGCGGGAGAGTTAACGACATTGTTTTTGAAAACCGGCCTACAACAAGACAAAATATAATGAAGAAAATTATAGCAGCAGTACGAAACATATCGGAGGCAGAAATTGAAACTTCTGTTTTATCCACGCGGCAAAGGTTGCAGGCTTACATTAACAATGATGGGCGCCATTTTGAACAATTAGGCCGTCATTAAAAATTTTGCAAACCAATCTTTACAGTAATGTAATTGTAGTTATTTTAGTGTTTAATATTAGTTTTATTCTGATAGTGTTAGTATTAATTGTTAGTATAGTAAATCATAGTATAGGAAAATTTGAAATACATGATTTTCGAACGTTTACATAAAATTACATTTATGTATAGCTCGGTTAACATCTGATAGCACCTGGGATGCGTAAAGGTGTGGCTTAAATATGTATCCTATGCGTTAAAAACATCGGTATCGAAAGCATATGATAGACAAAGTTGCAACTAAATTAAATACGGACTAATGTTTTCAAGTCGGTCCTTAACCCTTCATATGTAGCGAAATCTATGTCTATCTCACTCGTTTCATGCTGCTTTCTCCTTGTTTGTCTCAAAATCATCATCCACGCAAGTGCCATCAGGTCTTAACCGAGCTATAATTATGGTTTCTTAAACAAGAACTAACGAAATGTTATACATTTTTTTTATTTAATATATTTTTATATATTTTACATCGGTATTACAGGAATGCCTTTCAAATTTCTTCCGCTTTTGTGACATTTTATTATTTGGTCTACGTGTTAGAATTTTACTGAATTTATTATATATATATATATATATATATATATATATATATATATATAAAAGAACAGTCGTATCCTTCAAAATTTTCTATTAATAGTACGCTGTCGTCGGTCTTAGGATAATTATAACAAAATAAAACTGACAATTACATGTGCAACGTTTCGTTTATTCAATTAATAAACTTCTTCATAGCTAAAACATAGAATAAAAATACATATAATTCTGCCTACAAATTCTCTTAAGTTATCATTTGCCTCTGTAATTTCTTTCTTATTGTTAAATACATAATACTATTAACAATTACATGGCATCAACAAACAATTTTGCTATTCACACGTGTGTGCGTCAACTACGAAGTGTCTAATGGGTTAGACACACCTGTGTATTTTATACTTTTTTAAAAAACACATCAAACACCAACAAAACCACAACGTTCCTTTTTATAGTGATAGGTACAGTACTGAATGTATACGCATATACATATACACATACACACACACATACATATATACATACCATAAGACCGCGTGCGTCTGCATTATCGCGATACCTGTAGAGTAAGCGAAACAGATAGAGATGCCTGTGTATTAGAACGGTAAACAAGTAGACGCAGTGTTATACTGGATTACAACAGAGCTAGTGTTTCGCATATGCCTATGATGCACTCGTATTTGTCCAAAAAATCGACATTTATACGGTGTAGTCGGGCAGTCGTTTCCACATATGGGCGTCAGTTCGAGTTTTATTATTGCTTAAGAATAACATTTTGTTAGCTAATTACAGGTTAATTGCAATGTTGAATTACAATTCTGTTTTAAGAAGTAAATATTTTATGTTTCAGTATTTTATTATAGTTGAGTTTTTAGATCATAATATTTGTTGAAAAATATTATTTTAGTTAAGAAGTTTTTTTTATTTTAAAGTCTAGGAGTTATTTATTATTTATTTTTGCTCTTTTATGTTGTTTATGAAGCTGTGATGAGTTACTTCACTGACATATTATCAGTGATTATCTGATGCTTCAAACAACTACAAATAATTACTTACAACGGGAACGCATTACCTATTACACTGCTCTTCACTTGATTTGCCTACGAATACATTATACGTATAACTTATACGCCCGCTGTCGGTGTGGCAATTCAAGTTGGCACGCCCATTTATAGTCGACCAGTAGTTACTAATACATGCATCGCGCTATGAACGGCGGCCACACGGTATACAGCGGCAGTCAAAACATGTAAAATGTACAAAAATTAAAAAACTAATACAAACTTAAGATGACTGGAAGAATACAATTACTATCTTATTATCCCTGCATATATGTTCAATATTTGTAATGCTGAATCGTCTTTGATATTAATAGCATTTTCAGACTTATAGATATATATTTTTTCGAGAAACAATCTCTTAGTGAGATTATTTTCTCTATCTAAGATTCTGGGGTTTGCAAAATCAAACCCATGACCAAATTCAAAATGATGCCTTGATAAAGCTGTTTGTTCTCTTTTATTCTCATTCTTATCAAAACAATCCTGTTTATGATTTTGTACACGTCTGGACAGGTATTGTTTTGTTTGTCCCACATAAATTCCTTCACATTGTATGCAACTCATTTCATATACAACATTAGATCTATATAGTACTGGGACGGGATCCTTCAACCTTGTAAACAGATTCGCAATGGTTTTGGAGTTGTAAGTGACTAGTTGGGTGTCGTTATTTTTCAAGATTTTCATCAAACTAGGGGTCAAACCGCTTATGTATGGCAAACTAAAATATCTCTTATTTACATTTTTTACACACTGAACAACTTCATTCACTTCCCCACCCATAACAGCAAGAGTTTTTGAAAATCCATCATTATTACTGTATAACATGTTATTTATAAAATTTTTAGGATAACCATTCTTTTGGAGAATATCAGTAATCAAATCATAGTTTTTTCTGCGAAATCTTTCATGGCTTAACCTACTTACTCTATTTTTCAATTCCAAAATG
>OY720684.1:61417951-61426493 GCA_963170755.1 Amphimallon solstitiale | reverse complement strand
TCAGTACAATTAAAGGAGTCAAGACCGAAAGCCCGTGGTAGTGTAGTGGATAACACACCTGACTAGTAATCAGGAGATTTCGGGTTCGATTCCTGGACCGCTGGGTAATTTTTAAAGATTAAAAATTACCTAATTAACAATTAAACTAATTTTAAATTAATTTGAAATTAGTATTGACCTCTAAATCGTCCAAGAAATTTAATTATATATGCACATGAATATGTGAATAAGGTCAAGAAAAATTTAGAATTATTTATTATATATATATATATATATATATATATATATATAGATCTTTCATACAAAGTCAGGCCAACTATAGCAAGATGAATGCACAATCTTGAGCCAGGAAAACAAACCTGAGCCATATATATGGTTCAGGATCGTTTTCCCAATATAACTTCTCTAGGTCAAGTCGTAAAGTAAACATACCAATACAATTTGAAGTGACCTTCAATTTCGCGGTCACCCAGCAGGCTTGTCTTTGTTTAGTACTTGCCGGTTACGAAAAAAATGGACATTTATGATGGTTCAGCTTTGTAGGAATAACCGTTTGTTTAGTTCTAGGTTATGCCGCTTGAAGTCGTTGTGGTAATATACTGTATATAGTTGGGTATTCACAATTCTGAGCCAATTAAGCCTGGCAACAATGCTTGTTTTCTAACATAAAGGTCTATATGCATCGTGATTGTTATCTACTACCTGCTACCCTCACTTTTACACCATATGATTGCCGCCGTTTGCCATTGTGTGGTATAGTGTATATTTGGAACATACGAGTATTTAGAAATAGAGAAGTTTGTCGTGCGGTTAAAACACCGGGCATTTACGTTCTTTTTTTTAATTTATTCACATGCACGCGGTATTTGTTGCGCGGTGAAGAATGTTTTTATCGAAAATGTCATTATTAAATACCTACAAATCACTGAAATTTTTAATATAAAATCTTTTAAAACAGTTTTTAAAGGAAAGCTTTTTATTTTAATTAAACAATATTTTTAACTACAAAAGGAGATTAAAACATGAATCATGTTTTTATTGTGCAAAATGACATTATTTGACATTTAATGATTTGATAATACAATAATGTCTTTCTTAATATTGCCTGGACAATTTAGAAAAACTTTACATATCTCTACATGATTATCTTGAGATTTTGGACCTATTTTAATAAATTCGTTAATACATACATATGTAATTGTCTGTTCATTAGAAACATTTACTCTTCAGCAAATTTTAGACGCGATGTGCAATTGTGTGCAGAAAAATCGCCTACACTTCAAAATCAAGCAATCAACTTTTTAAGTATTTTGAACTTTGTAAATGTGAATCTTGAGATTATATTTGCAAATAGGTTATAAACTGTCAGTGAAATTGTCATTTTTTTAATTTGAAAGCCAGTAAACTTACTTATTAATTATTATTTATTGAAATCAATTTATAAAATCGTTATTAGGTAAATAAAAACAACCAACAATTTTAATAATATATTTTATAAAGAACTGTGGATAAAGGTCCCTTCAATAATTTTCATCCAGACACAATTTCTCTCTCTCTCTCTCTCTCTCTCTCTCTGTCTGTCTGTGTGTGTGACCACAATAGTGGTCAAACTGCTGCAGATATCAATTCCAAAATTTGTATTTACGTGTATAGTCTCCGTCTTGAAATCTGACTAGTTTTTCAGCAAAATCGGTAGACCGGAAGTAGTAGTTTATTTCAGCGAAAAAATTAAATTTTGCCAATAGTTGATCAATTACTAAGTTTAAACGAATTTATAAAGAATTTAAATGTTCTCAAAATTACATTTGAGAAAAATTTTATTAAAAAGGTTTTTTTTAATTCCTTCCGAAAATAGGTCTTTACTCTTATCGAAAATCAGTTTTTTGCGAATCTTTCGCAAGTTATGCTTTTTAGACAGGTACGTTACAAGAACAAAAGTATTTAGAACTTAATTTTCAATACCTTTTGTATAAAAAAAAATTTAAAAATTAGGACCGGAAGTACCACTTTTACTCTACCGAATAGCGATTTTTTGCAAATATGGTAAATTATGCATTCTATATATATTTATCAAAAGTACAAAAGTATTTAGAGCTGGATTTGCAATATTCTTTGTATATATGAAATATCAAAATTCGGCCTGGAAGTAACACATTGTCTTAGGGAGTAGCACTTTTTTTCGAATATCTTGCAAAATATTCGTTCTATAGAGATTTATTAAGACATTGGAAGTACTCAGAATAGGATTCTGAGTAACTTCTGTATAAAAGTTTTTTAAAATTGTATAGTTTAAAACGCTCATACGTATAAGAAAGTCGTGTGGTGGCCACACCTCATTTTTTTCCTATATCGTACTCAAAAAGTATATACTAGAAGAAAGGCGTCTACTTCTTGCATTTACTAACTTGCGATTAACACCGGTAGGAATTTCGAAAAACTTTTTAAATAAAATTGTTCTCAATTTTAATTTTAAGTACATATGAATTATTTATAAATTTGTTTCAGTTTTTTGTAAACATTTCAGAAGTCATGCTTTTTAGACAGGTACGTTACGGGTATAGAAGTATTTAGAACTTAATTTTCAACACCTTTTCTATAAAAAAGATGTCAAAATTCGGACCGGAAGTACCACTTTTACTCTTACCGAATAGCGATTATTTGCAAATATGTCGTAAATTATGCGTTCTATATATATTTATCAAGAGTAGGTACAAAAGTATTTAGAGTTGGATTTGCAATATTTTTTGTATACATGAAATTTCAAAATTCGGACCGGAAGTAACACTTTTACTCTTAGGAAGTAGCACTTTTTTTCGAATATCTTGCAAAGTTTCGCCGTTCCTGAAAAAGATGTCAAACGACAAGATGCGTCCGAACACAAGCTTAAATAGTAGCTTTAATTGCAACCGGACTTTGTGCAAAATCCTAGAGTTTGTCTATATGTTTATTATGGAAGTGCCTTTCGCAACCGCCACTAGTTTGACGAGCAGAACAGAACACACCATAAATGATTGGTACTATATGTATCGACAAGTGTGCACCAAAATTGTATCAGTAAAATGACGAGGCCCACTAATTGGTACGCCTGATGATATAGCATATTTTTCTGCTAGAAGGAAATACCATCGAGGGCGAATGCTACAAGGTGATAGACCTCCTGCTTCTGAAGAAAGTGACGCCGAAATAGATAATCATCAAAATCATGGGGCTAGAGTTGACGGAAAATAGGTGCTTAATTGCTACCAATTATTGCAAGAGAAATACAACCTGGATCGACGATACATTCGGACGAATGTATATAGTATTTTAAATCAAAGGGGTTTTATTCGTCATACAGTAAACTATCAAACTGAATTAAGTGAACCCGCACACTCGGGCTAACACCCAACGTATAAAGAAATTATGGCCTAATGTGAAAACTCTCATTCGGCAAAAAATGAGAAGCCTTCCATCGCATAATTTACAGTCACACTTAGAATATTTCTGTTGGAAGAAATACGGAGAAAAGAACCTGACCCACTTCTAACTTTCTTACACAATATTCGAATTGTATATAGATAAGTTTTTTGGCACTAGTTATTGCAATATGTACTTCTTAAACAATAATTAACTTTTTAAAATTATTTCAGTACCTATGAATAAAAATTACTGGCAAGATTAAATATAAGGTTTAGATGAATGAGATTTTCTATACCTTCTACAGAAACGTTTTTGAAATAATTTTTGTAATTATCTATTTGTTCTTTCATTTCAAAAAATAATGCATTATTATGTAATATATGAATCAATAGCCTACACAGTATTATTATAATTTTTACGACGTCCGGAAAATACTTCTACATTAATTTAACACAGAGTTTAGGAATAATTATAGCTTGAAAAGAACCCTTTAAGATTTATGGCTCTCCTCGCAGGGAGTCATACATTTAAAAAGGTCAGAAAAAAACATTGGCGACCGTTTTTTTTTGTAAATTCAGTTGCAAGAAAAAGATCATAAAACTACTTATCTAAAGTACGACATGACAATTCCTTTATATCTATTAAAACAAGAATGTTTTTTATATTCGCCATTCATAAATAATTACGTTAGAGTAGCTCGACTTCAGAAAAAGTAGTATTGTTTGGCATAATTGTACACAAGTGTATTTGTTATTGTTTCTATACTGTAACCAATTTTGACTTACAGTGTGGATATCTTTCTATTATTTTTCAGAAGGGTTGTTTTTAAGTTATTTAAGGCGAAAATATTCGCTATTCATAAATAATTACGTTCGACCAGCTCGACTCTAGACACCAGAAAAGGGCGTATTGTTTTGCACAGTGGTACACCAAGTGTATTTGTTATTGTTTCGATACTATAACCAACTTTGACTTACAGTGTGCATTTTTTTCTATTATTTTTCAGAAGGGTTGTTTTTAAGTTACTTAAGGCAAAAATAGTCACACATCTTTTTTTTTAAAGAGTGGGGGTTAAAAATACTGATGTGTATGAATCGCCGACACTCGTAATGAATTTCGGCACTTTGTTAAAAAAATGTTGCGATCTTGCCTATATTCATTTAATCCAAATTGCTGATACTAATGATCAAAGAAAGGATTTGAAAGTTTTAAAAAAATTAATCGAATCACAATGGGCAGATGAAATTTCAGCCCAAGCAGCCGCGAACTTAAGCGACAGCAAATGGAATAAAAATGAGCTTTTGCCTTTGACTAGTGACCTCAAAAAGTTAAGTATATTTTTACAGAAAGCTGCCGATGAGGCTTTTGAAAAATTACATTTTAACGAAAAGAACGTTGCAGCTTACAATACACTGAAGGAGGTTGTGTACACACAAATAATATTGCTGAATAGGAGACGCCCTGCTGAAGTTGCACAACTAAAAGTTGACAAATACACTGCAATTGGTAACTTAAATAATGACAATGAAAATGTTGAATTCCAAAACTGTCTGACTGAGACTGAGAAGATTTTGCTTACACATACAGTAGAATCGTTATAAGAGGAAAAAGGGGAAGAGGCGTGCCAATATTAATGTCACCGGGAATGAAGAAACATTTTGATTATATTATTTCGATACGGAATACATTTACGAAAGATAATAACTATGTCTTTCATACAAGCGGACAAGGTTTCCTAGATGGAACTAAAGTTTTATATAAATATGCTGAGAAGTCCGGGGCAAACAGACCAAAAAGCATAAGCGCTACGAAATTACGCAAACATCTTGCAACTATTACTCAACTTCTGCATTTCAGTGGAAAAGATCTTGAGCAACTGTCTCAGTTTATGGGACACACACTAAAAACTCATTGCAAGGTTTACCGTCTGATAGCATGTATCAAACAGCTAAGGTATCAAAATTATTGTTATTAATGTCGGAAGAAGGAATCGAGCGATTTAAGGGAAAAAATTTGGACGACATTGACATAGATTTATCTCCAGTAGCTGAAGAGGAGAATTTATTAAGGCAAATAACTTCTCGTGAAGAAGACACCGAAGAAACGAACGAAGAACGATCGAAGAAAAACTTCAAACGCAACTCCTGCGACTTTGTGTAACACCCGAATATCAGCAGTCAAACAGCCTTGGCTTACAGAAGAAAAAAATATTATTTCCAACCACTTCTCTAATCATATTAAAACTAAGCGGGCTCCTACTCGGGAAGAGGTTTCTCAATTAATGAAGTTATATCCCGATAACTTTAAAAATAGGAAATGGACGAGTATAAAAGCTGTAGTATATAATATTTACACAGGGAAATTGAAATACTAAATGTTTCCTTTATTTTTATTTAGAGATTAACATTTAACATTAAATTCTAACTCAAAATACTTTTTTCAACTCCATCCGAGGACAAACTCTATATATTGCACGTTTAAATTGCGACTTTGTTTAAATATTAGTTAAATTTGTAGTGGTAGATTTGCAACTTTATTAAAGAAGGTCATAAATACTTCGAACATAACTAGTAGCTATGATTTGTAATAAAAAAAAATGGCAGTGTCTGCTAAACCTAGTGTTACAATTTCCCATCAGATATACAAATTACAAGTATAGTATACTAATGTTAAGCTGCAGTACTCATTTTTGAAATCCTTATCTACTAATATTCGGACAAAACGAAAGCAAATTGTAATAATTTTGTACGTAATTATAATTTATAACCAAATGTTTTACAACTATAATAATATTAACATTTTTTTATCGTGAAAGTATCTACAAGTAAATATATAAAACGATTGGCTTTTAACACGTTGTTCAAAATTTTTCATGTTTACGATGCTAAATATCCTGTCCAAAGTGAACATGTATGGACTCTTATTCAATAATCTATCTTTAAAATAAAAAGAGAATATGATAAACACTATCCATAAATTATGCACTTACTTAAGGTATTAGAGGAAGATTGAGGAAGTTGTACTTTTTATATTTATATTTGTTAAAGTTTAACATACTAATTTATGTAATCTTAAAATCAACTCAACCTTAATAATGTTATTGTTCAGATTAATAGTTTCTTATTGGTATTGTTTTAGACATTGTGAATTCCTTGTATGGAAAATCTTAGCAAATACATAGGGCTAGTATTATATACATATATTTTGTTAGTTTTTAAGTTAGGATATTACAATATTTTATCTGTTTAAAACCAAGGCAGCTATCCTTAGTAGTATTTTTAGTTTAATTTTATTAGCATATATCATATTCATATTTATTAGAAAAGTCTGATAATAAAATAAATATATTATGCAACTATATGACTATACTATTATTTCATAGCCTAATTTTTATTTTACCTAAACACTACCGTAAATTTAAACAACATGGTAGTACAAACAACCACTGAAAATATCTACCTCACTCTGTAGGACTGTAAAACTATACCTTTTGCAGAAATGCTCCATAGGAACAAGACTGTTGCAAATAAGAAAAATGCTGCAACAAAATATGTCTGTTTTTACTTTCTTATACGTAGTATAAGGAAGTATTGTGATGATGAAAATTTTCGACCTCGAGATTTTTGCAGATGTCCACGTTTTGAGGTCCCCTGATACCAAAAAAGTGGTTTTTAAAAAATGTCTGTGTGTCTGTGTGTGTGTCTGTCTGTCTGTGTGTGACCACGATAGCGGTCAAACCGCTGTAGACATCAATTCCGAATTTTGTATTTACGAATATAATCTCCCTCTTGAGAACTGATTAGATTTTGAGCAAAATCGGCAGACCGGAAGTAGTAGTTTACTTCAGTGAAAAAACCGAATTTTGCAAATATTTCGTCAATTACTAAGTTTAAACAAATTTATAAAGAATTCAAATGTACTCAAAATTAAATTTGAGAAAAATTCTTTTAATAAAGTTTTTCGAAATTCCTACCGGAAGTAGGTCTTTTACTCTTATCGAAAATCAGTTTTTTGCGAATATCTCGCAAGTCATGCTTTCTAGGCAGGTACATTACGAGTACAAAAGTATTTAGAACATACTTTTAAATATCTTTTGTATAAAAAAAATTTCAAAATTCAGACCGGAAGTATCACTTTTACTCTTATCGAACAGCGATTTTTTGCAAATATGTCGTAAATTATGCATTCTATATATATTTATGAAGAGTACAAAAGTATTTAGAGTTGGATTTGGAATATTTTTTGTATAAATGAAATTTCAAAATTCGGACCGGAAGTAACACTTTCATACGTATAAGAAAGTCGTGTGGTGGCCACACCTCATTATTTTTTTTTTATTTATTTTAGCCTTTTCAGTAGAATTAAATTTATTTTTTATCTTGTGAAATTTATTTAACTGGAGTAAAGACAAAAGAAGTTTTCAACGTTTTGATGATTTCATATTGTATTGTCTCCCTCTGGATATAAAATTAATTTGTAAATCTCCAAATACTAATTTGAAAATTTCATAAAATATAATTTAGAATTCATAGGAAGACAATAAATACAATATAAAATCAACAAAACGGTGTAAACTTCTTTTGTATTCAAAGTGGCTCAATAGTCCAAAAAATAATTTTAAATTCTTAATTTAGGTTAGTATATTGAATCCGTGTAAGTAAATATTCTTTTATATTAAATAAATATTATACTTCTATCAAGAAAGTACGTTCCTACAACAAATCGCCAAGTTACTTAGTTCAAATGTGTAATTGAATTGGCGCAAATAAATAATTCCTGTTAGGAAATAAATCCCATATTCAATCCAAGAAAACCATTTTTTTAAAGTGATAACCAACTTATACTACTGAAGTAACTTATTTACTTAAACCAATTTTACCATTTTCTTAAATTGAATAAATCTATTTCTCACGCAAGAAAATCATTTTACTTACTTTAATACCAATTTTCTTATATCCATGTGTTTTTTTCTTAATTAAAAAAAAATTTCTTAATTTAAAAAAACGAAAACAAAAAAATATTTGTCTTTGTCTAAGAAAATATTTTCTTTCGTATATACAAAACTTTAATTTACTTAACTTTTATTACAAATAAATATTTCTAACAATGTACTTTATTTATATAAGTATTTCTCCTATAAATA
>OY720684.1:60526524-60682751 GCA_963170755.1 Amphimallon solstitiale | reverse complement strand
TTAAACAGTGCATTATTTTTTGGTAAAGTATTTATAATAACAAGAAATTATAAGTAAACTATACAAAATAAAAGTCAAATGTCAACAATTGAGTTATAAAATGTATAGTAAACGCCAAATTAGATCGGCATCTAGCGATGGGAATAAGTCTGCGCAACATTAGAAATAGTGGGACAAATAGATCCAACAATCTGACTACTACGTCAGAAAGTGGGCGTACGCGTTTTTAAGGCTGTTCTCTCACAATCACTTGCATTGGTTGGCGGGGCAAGTGTGCGGGGAACAGCAATCGTTGTCTCATGCGAAGTGTCGTTACGTTAACGTTTGAACCCCTTTTAACTTGAGACAGAGATAGTTCGATGTGGAGGAGAGTGGGGTGAATATGCGCTCAATACCTGCGCACTGTAGTTTATGAGAGTGCTTGACAGATCCGGACCGACCGACTGAGGGCTATTTCTTATTCTTAGCAGAGAGAGCGTTTTAATTCGTAAGATTATGGGAAAAAACGATTCTAACTACCGTAGGGGTAACAAACCTCGTCTGCGACTAAATGCGTCAAGAATAAAACGTAAAACATTTCCATTAAAAAGAAAGGTTTGTTATAAGCTTTCGTTCTGAATTACCTTTTCCTATTTTTAAACTAATTTTGGGTTAGGACGTTGAAAAAGATATTGGCGAAATCGAACAACAGGTGTTGTCGTTGGATGGATGTGGAAAATCACGCACTTTCGAATCAAAATCTCATACGGTAAGCATTTGTGGTTTTTTGATTAATGGTAGAAATTATCCTGGGTATGGATCTATATGTATTAGCTAAGGTACGAGAGCAATTAGAAAAATTTGCGGCCTAATGCAGAATGAAGTTACTTACTTTTTTTAAAGGCAGTTTATTTGTCTACTTAGTCTCCCTGAACTGTACCGCTCTTTGCCAACGATGACCTTTCAACAAATATTTTTAAAAAATAAAGTATTTAATATATTTACATTAAGCTTATCAAATTACCATACAAGAGATTGAGGTTGTAGTGCTGTGAAACTTTTCGAAACATCTTGACCACTGTAGTGTTATATAAACCATACTTTTAAAATGGGTAAAATATTTGTGACTATAAAAGTTTATTTAAAAATGTAAAATTTATATAGACATATTATACAAATGTGGACTCCGTTTTGTTATAAGGGAGGATAGGAGAATTAAAATAACTAGACTGTACCTCTACTCTACCTGTTTTGCGTTCTTTCCTAGCAACGAATGACGAATTCATGCATCCCCAGTACAATCTAAACTATAATTTTTTTTTTATTTTTTTAAATTTACTTGTTTTATTTTAATTGTAACATCTATTTTTTATTGCACTGCCATAATTGGAATAATTTTTAGCTTCCAAGTGATATAAAATATGCTGTGGTTTAGTGGTAGATAGGTATAAGTAGAAAATCTAAAATTTTCTAAAAGTAGTCTAAATTCAAACCAACTTAACAATAAATTTTTTTGTTGTATAGTAATTCTATTCTGAAATAAATGTTTCCTTCGCCAATGCGTGTAAATGTGAGAAATAGGTTATTTGGTGGTTTTTCTGGTTCGGCAATTGTTAGGAAGCGGTTTCACTTTAATGGATAAATTTGATAGATACCGCCACCTTTGACAGAAATGTCAAAATTTTCAGTAGAGACCGAATATGAACTGAAAAAGAATGAATGAATCATATAAATGGTCAAAGTTTCAAAATTTATTTTAGGTATTAAATAAATGCCGGGCTGATACATGATCTCGTTGACACCCGGTATATAGCTTATCATTATACATATATGTATGACTTGTTTGTTTAGTTGAAAATAAACATCATGAAGTCTCTTTTTGAGTTGCACAACCACTTGTCCCAAGTTTAACTGCTCATTAAATAATTAATTTGCGATTGATAAAAGATGAAATCACCGGTTTATATTGCAATATGTGCAATAGAACATTAAAAATACATAGCTCTGACGACAATAATGACGAAGTAAACAAAGACGCTGTGCTTGAGATTATGACAATAGAGTCTGATTTTTCACATTTGGAACAAATTGCATCTTCCTTAGACTTGCCTCGCATGTCAGCCCGTATGTAAAACACTGTTCATGATAAGATTTCTGATGCGTAGGAGCAGAATATTTGGAAAGTATGAGACCAGCAGCTGAGGAAAAGAGGGAGTTAGCCATTGCCGTTGGAGATGTGGGTCAATATGGCACTCCGATGATTACTGTCGTGGCAGACGGCTGTTGGCCCAAAAGATCACATCGTAGTAAATATGATTCTTTGTCGGGAGCTGCTGCAATTATGGAATATCGAGGAAAAAAGTTCTCTTTCTTGGTGTTCAAAATAAATTTTGCACTATTTGTAAGTTGGCAGAAACGGCGGATTCACAATTCTGCAAAAGCTCACAAATGCTATAAAAAATGGATTGGATCTTCTTTAAGTATGGAGGCCGATATTTTAGCAGAAGGTTTCGTTAAGAGTAAGGAAATGTATAAACTGATCTACCATCAAGTAATTGCTGACGGAGATAACAACTGCTGTAAGAAAATATTGGAGTCAAATCCATACGATACTGTTGTCGTCAAGAAAATTGAGTGTAAAAATCATTTGATGCGCAACTACTACAAGAAACTCAGAGAATTATATAAAGACACTACTGCAGGACCATTAAACCTTCGCCAAGAAATTCAGGAAAAAATGTTTCATTGCTGTTTTATCAAGACGTACATACGTGAATTCTCTGCGTGTCTGTCTTGTACATTGCTATGAGCCTTCCTTGTGAAGGGGTAAATCAAAACGCGAATGATATAAAATTGCGTTACGGTCATTGGATATTGAGGCCACAGCAAAAAAAAAATTAAAAATGTTAGCAATGTTCAAAACAGAATCGTCAACAGAAGCACAGTAGAGATATTTTTCATTTTAGAAAAATCACTTAAGATTAGGTTGGGCAATAAGTAGGGAGCGGAATCGAGCGAGTCATGACTCATCGCCCATGGGCGCGCTATTGAAATGTTGTATTTTTAAAGAGGTTTTAATTTTATTTATATAATTGAATAACAAGTGGCTGGTGATTATAAAATACAAAATACCCTACTATTTGTTCATTTTCTCTTCTGTAAGACTTGTTCTCTTTGAATTAAGTACATCCTTGTAGATAGAAAACGTCCCTTCTACATTAGCATACACAATTGCCGCAATGTTATTAAACCTGGATTTCTATTAAAAACTGCGTCTAAGTCACTTTTAGTTATTAATAGCCACATCTAATGTGGTTAATCCATTTTTACTTTCTTATACGTAGTATAAGGAAGTAATGTGAAATTGTCGACTACGCGATTTTTGCATATGTCCACGTTTTGAAGTCCCCTGATACCGAAAAAGATGTTTTTAAAAAATGTATGTGTGTCTCTATGTGACCTCGATAACCGCTGTAGATATCAATTCCAAATTTTGTATTTACGTGTCTAATCTCCCTCTTGAGATCTGATTAGTTTTTCAGTAAAATCGGTAGACCGGAAGTAGCAGTTTACTTCAGTGAAAAAATTAAATTTTGCCAATATTTCGTCCACTACTAAATTTAAACAAATTTATAAAGAATTCATATGTACTTGAAATTAAAATTGAGAACAATTTTATTTAAAAAGTTTTTCGAAGCTGCTACCGGAAGTAGGTCTTTTACTCCTATCGAAAATCAGTTTTTTGCGAATATTTCGCATGTCATGCTTTTTAGACAGGTACGTTACGGGTATAAAAGTATTTAAAACGTAATTTTCAATATCTTTTGCATAAAAACAATTTCAAAATTCAGACCGGAATTACCACTTTTACTCTTATCGAATAGCGATTTTTTGCGAATATGTCGTAAATTATGCATTCTATATGTATTTATCAAGAATACAAAAGTATTTAGTGCTAGATTTGCAATATTTTTTGAATATATGAAATTTCAAAATTCGGACCGGAAGTAACACTTTTACTCTTAGGGAGTAGTCCTTTTTTCGAATATCTTGCTAAGTATGCATTCTATAGCGATTTATTAAGAGAACAGAAGTACTTAGAATAGGATTTTGAATAATTTTTGTGTAAAAAAAATATAGTATAGTTTGAAACGCTCATACGTATAAGAAAGTCGTGTGGTGGCCACACCTCATTTTTTAAATTGAGATTCGATTTTCAAAATATGTCATTAGTTTAGGCAAATTTCCAAAGTGTTCCTGAATGAATAACAACTGATTTTTTAAATTTGGGATTTGTGTTAGTTCCTTGCACTCAGAAATACTTCGAGCATCGTCATTTAAACATGTAACGAAATTTTGTAAACTATCGAAATTCTCTGCATGAAAACTATTTCTGTGTATGTTTTAGCAAAGCTAGGTGACGATATTTTACAGACTTTGCAATAAATTTCGGAATCACTGACAATTAATTTTTATCTCAGAAAAAGTAACATGAACAACGTTCTAGATCTAAATAAATTATAACTAAAAATGTATGCGTATGTTATTGAAACATACATATTATATTGCGAAATATAAGGTAAATATAATGAATTTTAAAAACTCGTCACCCTTGTACCTACGCCGATGAAGAAAGGATTTTATTCATAAAATTCCTTTCAGCAGGCAGTTTTTTCTCTGATTCTCTGGAGTAAACAGATGTTACAGTTCGCCCTATGAATTAGTGCTATTCAGATATAATGTAAACAACACGCAGTTGTTTACATTATTTCTTTTCACGGCTGTGGCTCCGTGGTAGTTTAGCTCGCTCGATTCCGCTCCCTAGCAATAAGCAAAGCAATAGCATTCAGGAAAAACGAAGAACTTCCACTTAGCGAAAAAATAAATCGCTTGAAGGTGATATTGACAATTGACATTCGTTGACAGATTGGTTACTTCTGCGAAGAGTTCTATGTTCCTACGAGCTGCGTAATGTCATCCATTAAAGGAACAAGTATGAAATTCACATGATTTGTAGGCTTAGGCTTGTTTATGTTTAATATGCTTTTTTTAGATTTATATACCAAACTACTGACTTATAAAAATCATCTTATAAGACATGCATCAAGTCTAATTTATGACGTTAACAACAACATCGTTGAACAATTCAACTCAGTCATTGCTAAGTTTGGTAGTGGTAAAAGAATTAATTTTTGCAAGAAAAGTAGGTGCGCCGCCGCCGCCGTGGTAAGCCACAGCACAAAGAGACCAACATATAAAATGAAAAAGCATCTTGGATATGGAATCAGTCCGGGAAAATTTGCAACAGAAATAGAAATTCGAAATAAAGAAAAAAAGCCAAATGGAAATCCACGGCCGTTCGAAAGTACTTCAAAAATAACACAAGTGGGGAAAAACTAAAAAGTTGTGATAAGTATTATGGTGAAAACTGTGAAAAACCTGATATGCTTCCAGGACAGTTTAATTTAGAAAAGACGGCATTTCTAAAAAGGCTACACTAATCTGAAGGTGAAATCAAAGAAATTCAATTTACTAGTCGAGGTCAGCAGCAGTGTGAAGTGTGGTACCTCGAAAGACAAAAAGACTGACAGCATCGAGATTTGGCGAGAAACAGCTTACGAGTTTGTTTACCGTGTTTGCGAACACGGTAAACAAAGTAAGGAGGTTGCCAAGAAAAAACTACAAGAAATTATTGGAAAGCAAATACAGCCGTGCGGTTTTTTCATACACTCAAAGATTCCTTTCTTGGGAACATCCGCAGAAGGCCTCATAGAAGAGAGGAGGATTGTGGAAATTAAGTGTCCCTGGTGTGCGAGAGAGGTTACTCCTGAAGAAGGATATACGAAAAAGAAAATATTTTTTTTGACAAACAACTAGCTGAACACCAGTCACAAATGGTACTATCAGATCCAGGGACAGTTACACGTTACTAAGTGGTCATATTGCATCTTCGCAGTATGGACGCCTCAGGCCTTAAAAACAGAAACTATTTCTCGAAACGATTTTTTTTTTGAAAACAGAAATGGGACTTTACCTAGTTTCGTTTTATAAAAATTGTGTTTTACCTGAACTTGTGAATCCAAGAAAAACGAGAAATATGCCTATAAGAAAACCCGATTGCAGAGAACAGGCGATAGAGGACAAGAAGAAGGAGGAGAAAGGCAACGTAAATGTTGACCATTTACAAATATAGATTGGTAGTAGGTAATTTTGATAGTTTGGTTGGCACGTAAATAATAATAGACGTCTATAATTTGAATTTAAGTATGACAACTATCATAATTTGAAGTTTTCAAAAGCTTAGCATGTACACCAAAATTGATTACCTAACAAACTTTAAAAACAGCCTACTCTAATGAGGAAAGTATTTGAAGGCACGGTATATGTGATTTATTAACTAAGAAAGTATACACTCAATGTATTTGTTTTGTAAATGTGAATCTCTTTGGGATAATATAGAAAAGGCGTGGGAAGAATTAGTGGCAGATGAAAATTAACTAATTCAATGCCCATCGTTTAAATAAAGTCGTTGAAGAAAACGGCAGTATGATTAATATTAATGTTTTCTTATTTTGTTTTTGTATTTATTTTTATTTGTATTTTATTTTGCGTGTTGATTATTAAATAATTATATAATATAATAAGTTTTATTTAATGTTAATATCTTTACAAACAATAATTTCAAATATAATAATAATCAAGATAAAAGATAATTAGAGCCAATCATTTTGATGACCAATGTCAATAATGAAGGCATTATTGAACCTTTCAAATACAGGATAAAATAAGCAATTTTCACATTGACAAAATAATTACAAAATTAGCAATAAGACATGTACACCACTTTATTGCACAGAACTGTACATGCATACATCAACAGCCGTTAATGTAAAATAAAAAGAATTTTGTATTCCGGTTTGCCTGGAATTTACTAGTTTCATATGTAAAAATAGCAGCATAAATAATGAACGACACGAAAGTTTATCTTTTGGGCCCCTTCAATTTCTTTTAATACTTGCAAAAGTAATTTCTGGCGAACTCTGCTTTGCATGCAGGGGGCGCCACTTCCCAGTGCCTAAATACTGCCTTGCAATGGGTTCGGGGAAAATTGATTACTGGCTTACTTTTGCAATTTTTTCAATTTTTATTTTGGATTCTTGAACAGCAAATATGAAAGCATGATTGTATAATTTTACTTTTTTTCAAACATATTTAAAACTGGCTTTTTTAATTACACGAAAAACGTTGATTTCCGGTTGAATATCGCATTAATTCAGTTATTAATATTTAAAATCTATCGTTATACAATCATCCATTGATCTTTAAACAACATATTAAGACCAACTAGAACCAAAAATTCACAAAATTGAGTGCACAATTAGTTTTCTTCCAAACGCTTGCAACGTGGTAGCCAATCCGAGCGTAAGAACAGCCTTAAAGAGATATATTACACTCTGAGTAATTCATTTGGGGACATTAGAGAGGGAGTTAAGAAACAATAAACATTTTACGTCGGACATTTCAAAATTTTGCCGTGGCGGTTTTCTTTTCAGCTCCCCTTTTTTCCCCACTACCCTCCCTGGCTTACTCATCCCTTAAATCATCCCCCACGGCACGTCGGTTTCGTCCGAAATCTGTATAATTCCGCGAAGAAGAGATTTATTCTCTCATTAGATGTTTTTTCTTTTGTCTTGTGTTTTTTTTTCGTTTCCTCTTCTTTCTTTTTTTCGTGATGGCTCTCGTTTTTCCAGTGGTCCTATTACTTAATTAAAGACCGCGGTGGTTTTCAAAAGGAAGGAGATTTAGGACGGTCGTAGAAGATGAGAACGGGATGGGGGATTGGAGATGGGAGCTAGAAGAATTCGTTTGGGTTTTTCGACGTGTTTCAGAAAAGACAACGGCTGCTGAGAACAGAAAGGATGAGGAAAATTTTAATATTAATTGGGAAGTTTTGAATGACAATGACCGTACGCTATGCCTACTAAATGTAATATGAGTTTCCACCCCCATCCAAGCCCCTCATCTTCCAGTTTGGATTTTTATTACGATTCTGACGTAAAATTTTATGAATAAGGAAATTAGTTTTCTTTTCGGTTTCAGAGTGGATTATGCATATATATATATATATATATATATATTATTTTTGTTTATTTCGTGGGTAATTTCGGCAGGTAAAATGAAAATGCTCCTGTAGACTAGGATGTAAATTCTTTTATTTTACGTTTCGACCTTTTATTTTCGGTCTTCCTCAGAAATTTTATTTAATTCTGTAAACAAGTCAATTTTTGGTAAAAGATAGTACAATTACATCGATTTTTCTAAAACTCAGCATATTATTTAGTGAAATGGTCAAATTATTTTTTTAAGTTGAATTCCATATCTAACATTGATCACAATTACATTAATTAAAATATTAAGAACATTATAAAAACACAAAAACTGTATATAATTACTACGTTAACACATTATGTTCAAAATAATAAAAGAATTTTAAAAATGTTAAACTAAATCATTTTTACCAAACTTTCCTTTTCAATAAAAGGGAGGGTCTATTGTTACAGTGACTTAATATAATTCTAATAAAATTTTAAAAAACATAGCAAGACACCTACCTCTTAAGTACAAGGATTTTTTCTTTGTTGTCAGTTTCCATATTACACTTAAATAAAATTCTCATCACAAACACCACATCTGCCACATTTCTTATTTTTTTATTTAAATTTAAAATGTGAAAGGTTTGTGTAACTCATTTTTATTTTTATTTCTAATTAATAAGCTGTTTACAATATAAAAGATACATTCGTATGCTTTGCAATTTCGTTGGAATGAACTGGCTAAGCTGTAAAGGTGTCGAACAACTTTTTGTCATTTTTCTTTTCCTGTTTCATGTTATTATATGTGTATTGAATCGGTTTCCAAAACTTTATCAGTATTCGGGGGTTTTTAAAAAAATCTTTTAAAACAGAAATTATTATTGCAATAATAGGGAATATATTTTTGATAAATTTTGTATTTCATTTCGATCGTTCACTGAGTTTTGCTCTTTTTTAATTTCAATCATTTCAAGTACGTTTCTTGCTTTGGTGTTTCGTTCTTTCCCCAGAATTGATACGTTGTCATAATTAAATGTATGGGAAAATTGATTAGTATGCTTTTTGAGTGCTGTACTGTTTTTTGAGTATTTGTGGGCTTTTATTCGCTCCTCTACGTATTGCTGGGTTTGTCCGATATATACCCCTTGGCAATCATTGCACGGAATCTTGTAAATGACGTGTGTTTGTTTTTTTATTGGGATTCTGTCTTTAAATTTTGTATATAATGGTTTGAGGGTGTTATTATTTTTATGTGCTATTTTGATGTTATATGGTAAAAGTATATTGTTTAATTTTTGTGATAAATGATTGACAAATGGCAGAGATATATATTTCGTTTGGTGGTTGTTTTGTTGACTGTTTTTGGTATTATTGGTGTTATTATATATTTTGTGAATTTGTTGTGCAGTTATCTTATTAATGAATTTTGGAGGGTAATTGTTATTTTTTAAAATGGTTTTTGCTTTGTTAATGGTTTCTTTTCTGAATATTATATCGCTTAATTTTACTGCTCTATTTATTAGGTTACTTGCAATATTTTTTTTAAATGACATAGGTTGTGATGAATGGAAATTCAATACTCTGCCAGACGTAGTATCTTTTACAAACCATTTCGTTTTAATACTTTCGTTTTGGTGGATTAATGTTATGTCTAAAAAGTTTAGTGTGTTGTTTGATTCAATTTCTGTTGTAAATTGTATACGTGGGTGGTAGCTGTTGAACTGATCCAGGATAAGTTGTAGTTTTTCCAACGGGCAGGCTATGATACAGTCATCCACGTAACGTTTATAAAACGAGATGGAAGTGTCTAATTGTGGAACAATATTCTCTTCTAGGTCTTCAAGGACAAATTGTGCGATTATGCTGGATATTGGCGCACCCATAGCAAGACCAAATTTTTGCTTGTAAAATTTATTTTTAAATGAGAAATAGGTTGTGGAAAGAGTTAGTTCTATCGCTTTTATAAATTCTTCCAACGGTAATTCAGTGAATTGTTCTATCTTATTCCATTTCTTAATTATAAGTTTTTTAGCAAGATCTATGGGGATGTTGGTGTACATGGATTTTACGTCTAATGATACCAGTTTTTCATTATTTTTTAATTTAATAGTGTTTATAAAGTCTTTGAAGTCAAACGAGTTTTTTATATAATACCTATTTTGGTTTACGACGTTTTTAAGTATATTTGCTAGATATTTCGATAGATTATTGAAAGGACTTTGTATACAGGAAACAAACACCCTCAAACAATTATATACAAAATTAAAAGACAGAATCCCAATAAAAAAACAAACACACGTCATTTACAAGATTCCGTGCAATGATTGCCAAGGGGTATATATCGGACAAACCCAGCAATACGTAGAGGAGCGAATAAAAGCCCACAAATACTCAAAAAACAGTACAGCACTCAAAAAGCATACTAATCAATTTTCCCATACATTTAATTATGACAACGTATCAATTCTGGGGAAAGAACGAAACACCAAAGCAAGAAACGTACTTGAAATGATTGAAATTAAAAAAGAGCAAAACTCAGTGAACGATCGAAATGAAATACAAAATTTATCAAAAATATATTCCCTATTATTGCAATAATAATTTCTGTTTTAAAAGATTTTTTTAAAAACCCCCGAATACTGATAAAGTTTTGGAAACCGATTCAATACACATATAATAACATGAAACAGGAAAAGAAAAATGACAAAAAGTTGTTCGACACCTTTACAGCTTAGCCAGTTCATTCCAACGAAACTGCAAAGCATACGAATGTATCTTTTATATTGTAAACAGCTTATTAATTAGAAATAAAAATAAAAATGAGTTACACAAACCTTTCACATTTTAAATTTAAATAAAAAAATAAGAAATGTGGCAGATGTGGTGTTTGTGATGAGAATTTTATTTAAGTGTAATATGGAAACTGACAACAAAGAAAAAATCCATGTACTTAAGAGGTAGGTGTCTTGCTATGTTTTTTAAAATTTTATTAGAATTATATTAAGTCACTGTAACAATAGACCCTCCCTTTTATTGAAAAGGAAAGTTTGGTAAAAATGATTTAGTTTAACATTTTTAAAATTCTTTTATTATTTTGAACATAATGTGTTAACGTAGTAATTATATACAGTTTTTGTGTTTTTATAATGTTCTTAATATTTTAATTAATGTAATTGTGATCAATGTTAGATATGGAATTCAACTTAAAAAAATAATTTGACCATTTCACTAAATAATATGCTGAGTTTTAGAAAAATCGATGTAATTGTACTATCTTTTACCAAAAATTGACTTGTTTACAGAATTAAATAAAATTTCTGAGGAAGACCGAAAATAAAAGGTCGAAACGTAAAATAAAAGAATTTACATCCTAGTCTACAGGAGCATTTTCATTTTACCTGCCGAAATTACCCACGAAATAAACAAAAATAATAAATAATCATCAGGCAACGAAAAAAATCCACAGAATATATATATATATATATATAAATCCTACTAACAATATAGCGTCCTTACGGAACTCATGAATGTAGCGTCCACCTTCGAAAAGTTAATTAGTTCGTTAATATTTTCCATATACTTTGTGTTTTTGATCAAAACAGGTATAGTATTATCACTAAATTAAATATCAGATAAAAAAAAGTTAGTTACATTTCACTTTAATGGCGAAGTAGCGCCCTTTTATTTTCTCGTGCATGAAGCGCCTATAATATACCATTTAACTTTCACTTCTTCGCTATTCTGGCTTCCATCGGGTATATTACATTACATTTGGTAGATATTAGAGAGTCCAGCAATGTTGCCACAATGTGTCTGTATGCTTACTTTATAAAAATATATGTACTTTAAATCAAGAGGAGCAATACAATGAACACATTTATCTACATTCGGCGACACAGTGGGTTATATTGTTCAGAACAGAAAATAGTAGTAGTTTCTGTTTGTTTTTTTTTTTTTTGCGTCATACATAGAGAAGAATATTCCCTCGAGAAATTAATGTCTGGAAATTCATAATAACCATTCGATAGTCATTCAAGATAAAGACTCGCTAAACATAAAATTCTATATTTGGAAAGATTTAAAATTTATATAATATTCAGTTCTAAATATTTAACATTTTTATATAGGCGTTATTGGCAATTAATAATTACATATTTAGTCTTTTTATTAATATTTGAAACATACATTTTCTGATTTAAACTAATTTATCTGACGACCAGCTGTATGAATAAATTATATTATGCCGATGCAATAGTAAAAGAAAAAAATGAGGTGTGGCCACCGCACGACTTCTTTTTATACGTATGAGCGTTTCAAACTATACAATTTTAAGAATTTTTTACACAAAAATTATTCAAAATTCTATTCTAACTACTTCTATTCTCTTAATAAATCGCTATAGAATACATACTTTGCAAGATATTCGAAAAAAAGTGTTTCGCCCTAAGAGTAAAAGTGTTACTTCCGGTCCGAATTTTGAAATTTCATTTATACAAAAAATATTGCAAATCTAGTACTAAATAATTTTGTACTCTTGATAAACATATATAGAATGCATAATTTACGACATATTTGCAAAAAATCGCTATTCGATAAGAGTAAAAGTGGTACTTCCGGTCTGAATTTTGAATTTATTTTTACACAAAAGATATTGAAAATTAAGTTCTAAATACTTTTATACTCGTAATGTACCCGCCTCAAAAGCATGACTTGCGAAATATTCGCAAAAAACTGATTTTCGATAGGAGTAAAAGCCCTACTTCCGGTACGAATTTCGAAAAATGTTTTAAATAAAATTGTTCTCAATTTTAATTTTAAGTACATATGAATTCTTTCTAAATTTGTTTAAATTAGTAGTTGACGAAATATTGGCAGAATTCCAACCGCTATCGTGGTCAGAGAGAGAGAGAGAGAGAGAGAGAGAGAGAGAGAGAGAGAGAGAGAGAGAGAGAGAGAGAGAGAGAGAGAGAGAGAGAGAGAGAGAGAGACATTTAAAAAAAAACACTTTTTCAGTATCAGGGGACTTTAAAAGTGTACATCTGCAAAAATCTCGAGGTCAAAAATTTTCATCATCATAATACTTCCTTATACCATGTATAAGAAAGTAAAAACAGGATGCATACTCCTGTTATGACCTACTCGTAATCAAAAATATACTTCTAGACATTTTCCGATAAATCCAAAAAAAATGCTCCAAAGAGACGGTTAGCTAAAAAATGTGTTTACATATTAATTAGGCGGGATCTTCTTGAATCTCGTTATGCGGAATAGTGTGATGTCGAGATATAGCAGATATCCAAATTTCGAAATTACTTGATATAGAAAAAGTGGTTTTTGCAAACATCTCTCTCTCTTTCTCTCCTTCCTATGCTCTTCCTAACTCTCGCTTTGTATGACCACAAGACTTAAAATATCAAACTTTATATTTAAGAGTATAATCTACCTCTCGAGATCTGGTTAGAGTTTCGGTAAATTCGGTAGAGCGTAATTAGTAATTTACCTCACTCGAAATATCCAATTTTACCAATATCTCGGCAACTACTAAGTTTAGACGAATTTCTAAAGTATAGAAAAGTATTTAAAACAGAATTATAGAACAAGTTTATAAAAAATATCGAACTTCTTACCCGAATACAGTTATTTGTGAATATCTCCCAAAATTCTGCATTCTAGACAGATAGACTACAAGCATAAAGGATGTAAAGCTTGATTTGGAACAATACTTTTACTCTTATCGAGTAGAATCTTTTTGTAATTACCTCGCAAATTGTGCATTCTATACTAATTTGTTAAGTTGTTAAAAGTATTTAAAACTTCATTCAGAACAACTTTGTAAAACTAATTCGAATCACATACATCTATGACAGTCGTGTGATGTCGACGCCTCATTTTCTGAGCCAATATTATCCTAACAGATGGTTTGGTAGAAGCTTTTGAATTCAATGGCCAACAAAGGGAATATATCTAACAAAACTTGATTTTGTGACTCAGTATGACTATCTTTATCAATATTTACTATTGCCGGGTAATTTGTAAATTTCTGTCTAATGATGATTTAGACATGACAGAAATAATAGTAGGGAAATAATAAAAACCATATATCACACATATAGAAGTAGCGGATTCTTAATACTATTTAATAAGAATTCATTGTTATGACTAGATATATGGTGTTTGTTGTACTTAAAAAGAGAAGACATGTCACTATGTGCATTTAAAATTCATTGCGTTTGAGCGATGGAAACAAAGATCATAAAATGCGACTATAATCAGATCGGAGGATGTAAACATTAAGAAACTTCAAAATTGGATTTACTTATTTTAAAAGGTAACTGCTTCTTTCAAACAATATAAATGTTAAAATTGTTAGCAAATAAAAATATCTTGAAAATCAGTTTAGAGCTAGAATGATGTTTACTTTTGATCAAAATGCATTGTAAAGTTCAGAAATGAATTTATATTATTGACTTGAATTGATATAATTGTACTTTTAGTGTCATTTTTTTTATTCAAGGACAACTGTACGTTTGTGATGACTTAAAGAATTCGTAATGTTGCCCACTGTGTAAAATGTACTTAGAAGTTGGAGAGTATTAATACTTGGTCCTGCATAACAAGCAGATACTTCATTAAAAAAAAAGGTGTGGCCACCACACGACTTTCTTATACGTATGAGCGTTTCAAACTATACAATTTTAAGAATTTTTTACACATAAATTATTCAAAATCCTATTCTAAGTACTTCTATTCTCTTAATAAATCGCTATAGAAGACATACTAAGTTTAAACAAATCTATAAAGAAATCAAATGTACTCAAAATTAAATTTGAGAAAAATTGTGTTAAAAAAGTTTTTCGAAATTGCTACCGGAAGTAGATCTTTTACTCTTATCGAAAATAATTTTTTTTGCGAATATCTCGCAAGCCATACATTCTAGGCAGGTACAATGCGAGTATAAAAGTATTTAAAAGATAATATTAAATATCTTTTGTATGAAAAGAATTTCAAAATTCGGACCGGAAGTAGCACTTTTAATCTTACTGAATAGCGACTTTTTGCAAATATGTCGTAAATTATGCATTTTGTATATATTTATCAAGAGTACAAATGTATTTAGAGTTAGATTTGCCATGTTTTTTGTATAAATGAAATTTCAAAATTCGGACCGGAAGTAGCACTTTTACTCTTAGCGAGTAGCACTTTTTTATAATATCTTGCAAAGTATGCATTTTATAGAGATTTATTAAGAGAATAGAAGTACTTAGAATAGGATTTTGAATAATTTTTGTATAAAAAAATTCTTTAAATTCGATACTTTGAAACGCTCATATGTATAAGAAAGTCGTGTGGTGGCCACACCTCATTTTTTTCTTTATGACAACGTTGTCTCTTATTGTAGTTGTAGTTAACTCAAGAAAAGATTATAACTTGTCCCACTGAAAAATCCAGTTCGACTGCATTGCCAAGAAATTTGGATTTTTCCCTAATTTTACTTTCTTATACGTAGTATAAGGAAGTATTGTCATGATGAAAATTTTCGACCTTGAGATTTTTGCAGATGTCCACGTTTTGAAGTCCCCTGATACCAAAAAAGTGGTTTTTAAAAAAATGTCTGTGTGACTGTCTGTCTGTGTATGTGTCTGTATGTGTGTGACCACGATAGCGGTCAAACCGCTACAGATATCAATTCCAAATTTTGTATTTACCTATATAAGCTCCCTCTTGAGAACTGATTAGATTTTGAGCAAAATCAGCAGACCGGAAGTAGTAGTTTACTTCAGTGAAAAAATCGAATTTTGCAAATATTTCGTGAATTACTAAGTTTAAACAAATTTATAAAGAATTCATATGTACTTAAAATTGAAATTGTGAACAATTTTATTAAAAAGGTTTTTCGAAATTCCTACCGGAAGTAGGTCTTTTATTCCTATCGAAAATCAGTTTCTTGCAAATATTTTGCAAGTCATGTTTTTTAGACAGGTACGCTACGAATATAAAAGTATTTAGAACTTAATTTCCAATATCTTTTGTATAAAAAAAATTTCAAAATTCGGATCGGAAGTATCACTTTTACTCTTACCGAATAAAGATTTTTTGCAATATGTCGTAAATTATGCATTCTAAGTATATTTATAAAGAGTACAAAAGTATTTAGAGTTGGATTTGGAATATTTTTTGTATAAATGAAATTTCAAAATTCGGACCGGAAGTAACACTTTCATACGTATAAGAAAGTCGTGTGGTGGCCACACCTCATTTTTTGATACATGTTGTTTATTAAAGTAACAATCTGCGTTTCTACAGAGAAAACGTCAATGAGTCATAATTATTATGATCAATCAGAATTCTAAACCAAATTTTTTTTTTTTACTATGAAAACTTGACCTACGTTTAACAATAATGGGCTATCCACTCACTGGCTCTGGATCATCTATTTTATCGTCCATATCTACCTTTGTTCTTTGTTTTTGGAAATGATTAGTGTGTTACAATTGTTCGTCGTTTTTTACTTTCCTTTGAGATAGACAGTTTGGAAAAATTGTTTTGATTGCACTAACTCTTAATTTGTTTGCATGAAGTTGGATCTGCAATAATCGTTTATTATAGTTTAAACATTTATCAACTGTAAACGCCACAGTAAAAGATATTTAATAACATTACTAAACTATAGGTTTTTCAACTAAAGGACCTAATTAACTATGTAAACTTTTTAATTCGCAAATAATATAATTTGCATTAAAATTAATTCAATACACATAGTCTTTTTAGGTAAGTTCTTATTCAGTACAAGGATGCTTTTTGTAATTTGCTAAAGTTGTCCCCGGGAATTTTAAATAATTACATTTTTCCCTTCTTGGATTTATAACCACTGTTACACATAGGTACAAAACATGGCTTTCAAAGTGTACTCAGTTAGTCAGTTATAACAAAACACTCAATTATTTAACCGAAATAATTATAACATAAAAATGGAACAAAACTGCTTTCTAGACACTTGCTAAATTTACATTCAACCAGCGCCTGACGAGATAACCCAGTAGATGCTCCGCTACCTCTCACTCACGTTCCACAGATTCGGCTTATTGCATTCAACGAAAATATTATGCCACTAATTTTAATTTTCTTCCTGGTTAATTAGATTTTTGTGGTCATGTCTGTATATAAGAATTTACCTCATTTTTGCCAACAATATTTTTTAAATTTCTACAAAAAGTATTATTATCAAGTATTAAAGTAGAATTTTTCGCTTTTATAACTTCCATTATATATAAACCAGTTTTTCGGTATCAGGTGACTTCAAAACGTGGACATCTGTAAAAATCTCGAGGTCGAAAATTTTCGTCATCACAATACCTCTTTATACTACGAAGAAAAAAGTAAATAAACAGCTTAGTTTATGATACATGCATGTTTACGTATATACATATCTACCATAAAGACCAGTTTACGAATTATTCTGTGTGCGTTGCCAAATTGTCCGGACGCTCGATTATCGAGAATATAAAAGACATGTGTATATTTCAAAATATACGGCACACGATGCAGCGCCTCGCGTAGAAATACCCTGAACTAATAGTATACGCAAAATGGTTATATTACATGCATATTGTCGACAAAATAGCGTCTTCCGAAATTTTGTTAAACAGCATTATATCACCATGTAAGCTTGTTAACGAAGTTTTACATGGAAAGTGCTTAGAGCGTCCATATACGGGCGCTTTATGTAGGCGGACGCTCTATTGAATGGAAATTCACAATGTACGGACGCGCTAATGATAGTAGGATATATATATATATATATATATATATATATATATATATATAATTAATATTTTATATGTGGTTAATGTATATATTAAACACATATAATTTGTTTCTTTGCCGTATATATTTTAATTGTTAATGATTTTAAGGAAAAGAAACACATTGATCCGAGGACCAACACATATGCATTAGTTTCATTTAACCACTACAACGTGAATACTCATCAGCTCGGCTGTGTAATTTATTCATTTTTCCTTTCTACCGAAGTTTGTATATATAGTTACGGAGAGGATCTTTGCAAGCTTGAGAGATAATTTCTTATCATTCTCATTTAATGACGGAACCATATTAATTACTATGTTTTTCCTTCTACAATATTACAGCACATTCAGTGCACTCTGTGTTGGAACACAGAAATCCAAATTTCATTCTGGATAATTACAATTAATATTTTATATGTGGTCAATGTATATATTAAACATATATAATTTGTTTCTTTGCCGTATATATTTTAAATGTCGTGAGAGATTTCTTGAATTAGCGGCATTTTTAATTAATTGATGACAATTACTTGCATTATTTTAATTGTTAATGATTTTAAGGAAAAGAAACAAATTACTACGAGGACCAAGACATATGCATTAGTTACGTTTAACCACTACAACGTGAATACTCATCAGCTCGGCTGTGTAATGTATTCATTTTTTCTTTCTGCCGAAATTTGTATATATAGTTACGGAGAGGATCTTTGCAAGCTTGAGAGATAATTTCTTCTCATTCTCATTTAATGAAGGAACCATATTAATTACTATGTTTTTCCTTCTACAATATTACAGCACATTCAGTGCACTCTGTGTTGGAACACAGAAATCCAAATTTCATTCTGGATAATTACAATTAATATTTTATATGTGGTTAATGTATGTATTAAACACATATAATTTGTTTCTTTGCCGTATATATTTTAAATGTCGTGAGAGATTTCATGAATTAGCGGCATTTTTAATTAATTGATGACAATTACTTGCATTATTTTAATTGTTAATGATTTTAAGGAAAAGAAACACATTACTCCGAGGACCGACACATATGCATTAGTTTCGTTTAACCACTACAACGTGAATACTCATCAGCTCGGCTGTGTAATGTATTCATTTTTCCTTTCTACCAAAATTTGTATATATAGTTACGGAGAGGATCTTTGCAAGCTTGAGAGATAATTTCTTATTATTCTCATTTAATGTAGGAACCATATTAATTACTATGTTTTTCCTTCTACAATATTACAGTGCACTCTGTGTTGGAACACAGAAACCCAAAATTCATTCTGGATAATTACAATTAATATTTTATATGTGGTTAATGTATATATTAAACACATATAATTTGTTTCTTTGCCGTATATATTTTAAATGTCGTGAGAGATTTCTTGAATTAGCGGCATTTTTAATTAATTGATGACAATTACTTGCATTATTTTAATTGTTAATGATTTTAAGGAAAAGAAACACATTACTCCGAGGACTAACACATATGCATTAGTTTCGTTTAACCACTACAACGTGAATACTCATCCCCTCTCCTTAAATTAAAAAGGGCGGCATAAGAAATCTTATAAACTAAAACCACACCTGTCGTCTATATACATGGACCAATGAGAAATTTATACATATTGCTTAAAGGCAATATATTAGTTCGAAGTCTGTCAAGAGAAATGAATATACAAGTACCTTTAAAAGAATGCATAAATATTCGTTAAGGGAAAGTATAAGTGTGTTAAATAAAGCTGTTACGTGTGAGTGATATACGCAACTGTTGGCACCAGCCACTTTAAAGCAGACGGTGAGTAGATATCCGTTACATGAGTTTCAAGTAGTTTATTATGGGGTGGTTTGGAAACTCTATTGTTAAAGTTGCATAAATATGTCAATAGTCATTGGTAATGCGGAAAGTATGTAGAATTCTGAGTGGTAACAGAGCACAGACCACACTCGAAAAAGAACATGTGTTCGCAGCAACATTTAGTCAAGTGTGTTTTAGACATTCTTACGTCTACTGAAAAAATATTAGATCACACACAGTGGTATCTAAATTATATTAATGACAAGACCAAAATAAGAAGGTACATGTAAAAGGCGTACTTTCAACTAACATATAATAATAATATATCTTTATTGCCCAACAGATTTTTTACATCTAATTACAGGACAAGAAAAAAAAATGCAATAAATGATAACTACACAATATAAAATCAAATAAAATAATTAAAGAAAAATGTACACATATACACACATACACATATATAAATAACCCTACTAATTAATTAATTAACTGCGATAATGGTGAAAAATTAATATCGAGATCATCCCCACAAGTGGCATTGCAACGACTACAACCTCTATAGACCGGCGATGCGAGTGAAATATTTGTTCTGACCGTTGAAAAATAAAATACATTCCTTGTGCGACATGGGTACTGAGGTACAGCAAACATGATTTTTGCCAAAAAAGATGGAACATCTACATTATTGTGCAATACATCATAAATGAACTTAATGTCTGTTTTATGCCTTCTTATCTCCAAAGATTCAAATTTAAATTCTTCAAGAAGGACATCATAGCATGTCCCCTGAACGGGGTACAAACCATGCCTCTTGAAGTACAGATATTTCAAAAAGCGCCTTTGAACCCTTTCGAGTGTTCCAGAATAAGTTTTATATGTTGGCGACCAAACGAATGAAGCATATTCGAGGCGAGAGCGAACAAAGGAAAAGTAAAGAGTAGTAATGGCCTCCATGGATGCAAACTGCCTGGTATTTCTAATAACAAACACTAATGTTTTCAATGCAGATGAAATACTGCTACTGATGTGGTCAGAAAACGTTAATTTAGCGTCAAAAAGAACGCCTAAATCCCTCACAACTATACAACGATGAATAGGAATTCCGTCAACGGCGTAATTAAAGCAGAGAGGTTCTTGCTTCCGACTAATTGTCAATACATTACATTTAGAAATATTCATGGGCAAATTATTCACCGTACACCATGCCCCCAAAACATCCACTTGCCTCTGCAGAAACAAGCAATCCGTAGTGGTGCGTATTTTCTGGAAGAGCTTGACATCATCTGCAAATAAAAGTCTATGGCAGCCCAATTCAGAGCAGATGTCATTAATAAATATTGCAATTAAAAGTGGACCTATATTGCTACCATGTGGAACTCCGGAGGTGGCAATGAAGTAAGATGATTTGTGACCAGCATTTCATCAGGTAAGTGTTAAATAATGATTTCAATTGAGGTGAAAAACCAATAGCATCTATTTTACGTAGCAATATGGCGTGATCGATACGATCGAAAGCCTTGGAGAAGTCAGTATAGATGATGTCAACTTGCTCGTTATCATCCAGGCATTCTGAGACAAACTGGGTCAACACTGCAAGATTGGAAGTTGCAGATCGCTTACTCATAAAACCATGCTCGTCGTCCGAGAGTCTGCACCGAATTTGTGAGTAAACATTGGTGTGCAGACACATTTCGAACACTTTAGCAAAATTATTAAGAATAGCTATCGGTCGGTAATTCTCGATCAAGGCTGTGTCACCTTTCTTGTGAATTGGAAATAGTTTGGTTATTTTCCAGCACTCAGGGAAGACAGGCGTTTTAAGTGCCAAATTAAAAAGGAGAGCGAGAGGTTTAGCAAAGATGCACGCACAATCACGAGCAAGAAAACTTGGTATATTATCCTGACCCATAGTATAAGCATTCTTTAACTTTTTTAAATTACTAACAACTTCCGACTCAGACAGTGAAGACACACCAATCATAGGAAAGCATACCGTAGATGATGAGGAAGTAGTATCCAAATTGTGCACCGAATCGGTATAAACGGATTGGAAAAAATGTTTGAAACCATTCACTATAGATGTGGCGTCTTTTAGTTCACATCCATCAACACCCTTCATTGAACCAGGCATACCCGGGCTTTGTCGCTTAGAAGCAACGAATGACCAGAACTGTTTCGGATTTTCCTTCAGTTGCTGTTCAGCATTAGTAATATAGTTACTGTACAGGACTTTTGAATTCGCTCTGACTAGTTTGCGTTGCTCTTTAAACTGAAGGTTGTCTGCGTCACAGCCAGACTTTTTATAAATATTGTGAAGCATATGCTTTCTTTTAATATTGATAATATGCTCTTTAGTAAACCAAATGGGATACGAAGACCTCTGAGAACTCTTCAATGGTACGTGATCATTAAAGATATCGTATATTTTCTTATAAAATTCAGAACAAGCCTCATTAACATCAGTAAAAGCACATAGACAAGTCCAATCAACCTTTACCAAAGATTCATACATGCCAAGATAATCCGCTTTTCTAAAATTATAAACCTTAGAAGCTGGATTACCCAATGTATTGGTCGAGCGCGTACATTTATATTTACATATCGCCAGCAAGGGGGGATGAGCCAGATCCACCCCAACTAGGGAGATGTCTTCTCTAGTAACATTGAAATCATTCAGGTTTGTAGTGACTAGATCAAGAAGACGGTTATTTGAATTCAATATATCCAAATTAACTTCGACCAATAAGAACTAAAAATGGGCACGTTAACTGTATACAGGGCGTGAAAGATTTAGACCAAGAACTGATAAAACTAGGTGCAGAATAAAAATAAGGAGAGTTCCGGCAGAAGTTCCAACAGTTCGACAGGATCTCAACCTCGACTTGAGTCATCCTATCAAACAATCGCAGTTTTAAGTTGTGTGTTAAGAAGTCGATCTAATAGAGTATGAACTGTCTATAATTGTGTAACCAGTTTAATTCTCTTTTTTTGTAAAATTGTGTTTTATAATTTTTTGTATGTTTCTCTTTTCTGCGTTATATAAATTACGTTCAAGCTATTGTAATAAATAATTAAATTCACCAGTGAGTGATATTTGATTTGTGAGTTTGGTTAATTTGTGGTGGTGTAGGCGATAGGCTGGATGACAATAAGGTCGGTAAGTCGTTAATATATTTTGTTTTGTTGTGGTTAATGTTAAATTTATGGAAAATCATCAGCGGGATGAATATAGCTTCGCGTAAATAAGATTTCCGAGGCCGAGATAGCGCCAAGTACATTCTTTTAGTTTTGTTTATTTGTTAAATGTTTTAGCGCATTCTGTAATGTTTTTGTATCATAACAAAAGTACCGTAGCACTATTAAATATTTAGTTTTATGAAAAAATACATGTTTTCTTTATCTCAATCTCGTAACACCCCACGCTCGATGAGATCATAGTTACTTGACCAGCTCGACGCGTTACTCAACAGCACGTGACACCTGAGTGGAAAAAAATTAAGATAATTATTATATCTAATTAATGTAACTATAGTTTACATTTGGTGGCAGGGAAAATGTAAACTATATTAGTTGATAATTTACTTTTGCGATTTACTAGTTTTTAGCTTCCTTTTAGAATTTGATGGATTTTGATTTATCTTTATATATGGGATTTTGAATTTACTTAATAAGTGAGAATTAAATAAATAGAGAGATTAATTAAAACATAAGAAATTTTATTGAATTTACATAACAGATATGTAATAGAGTTAGGAAACAAGATATTCGAAGCAGTATTTTTTTCTCTTTGTGTATAAACAAAAAGGTATAAATATCTATACACGTATAATTTTAGTCTGCATAAACAATTAAGTATCAATCAATAATCTGTTTAGGCGCTCTGCGACTTACAGGACTTTTGTAATGATCTTGACAAGTCAACATAGATTAGACGTATTTGTTTTAAGCAGAGTATATATCAGTATAGGAATTTATTCGCATTAAATTGAAGTATATCCCTTTTTTTTCTTGTCTTTTGTTTTTTGTTTGTATTATCAAGTATAGTTACGGGTACCGTATAGGTAATAAAGAGAGATAAAGAATAATTATTAGTTTTGAATAAGTGCAAGGTACTTGAACAGCGTTATATTATTGCATAAGTTGATTTTTTTCCCCCTTTAGGTGTTAAGAGAGAAGCATCTGGACCTTTTACTAAGGGTCAGCTACCTGACATAGTGTGACAATTATAATTTATGGTCTAACGTCTAGACCGAAATATTGTTTTGAAAAGTGAATTATAATTTAGACAGAATATGTTTGTTTACGTCTTTTGTTAAATATTTAATGTAATTATATATATAATTGTTTCTTTGGTAAGAGTGCTATTGCTTTTTTTTGTTTTGTTTTGCTGTTTGTTTCTTGATTGAAGTATTTGCAAATAAATTTCATTGTAGTAGGTTCATTTTTAATTTTAAAGATTACTTGAAGTAAAAGAAAAAATTCCGTTGTTTTTTTTTAAGAAAAAAAAAACTTTTGTTCTATTTACTAGTATAAAGTTGTAGTATATCTCTGTAGTTAACTTTTCGTGAAAGGTTTGTGAAGCGTATTAAAATAAATAAAATTCACAATGACGGACTCAAATGCATCAACTACTATGAATCTCTTAACACAAAACACACCTATCAACGTCTACACTAAACCTAATGTAACTTTAGCAGGTTTACCAGTATTTTCTGGAAAAGCTGGAGAGAATGTTAAAGAATTTTTTTCGAAAATTTCCCAACGAGCAATTATTGATGGCTGGACGGAAAGTCAAGCTATAGCAATTACAAAATATCAACTTACAGGTAGTGCCTTTGAAATATTAGAATCTGAAGATTCCCTAGACAGAGCAGATGCTACGGTTAAAGATATTGAAAAGTTTTTCCTCGACAAATATACTAAGAAAATAATACCGGGGCAAGGATTATTAAAATTAAACAAATGTATGCAGCAACATAAAGAAACAGTATCAGAGTATGCAACGCGACTTAAAATAGTTGGCGCAGAACTCTTAAAAGAAAACCTTGCGGGTATGGATTCAAAGGACCTGGCGGATATTAAAGCTACCAAGAGAAGGCATGAAAAGGATCTAATTCAGCAGTTACAACGTGGACTTAATGCCGATATAGCCAAAATGATAATGCTGGAGTTGCACAAAACACATACAATGACATTCGTAAAAACAGTGGAATTGGCTCAACAAGCGGAAATTAGTAATGAAGTATTGCAACAACCCAAGCGGCAAAATTAATGGCGTATTTGTGAGGCATTTGAAGGAGAAGTTTCGTTAAGAGGACAACCTTCTCATGCAAATTCCACTAGTCCTCGTAGAATACGTTGTACTCGATGTCAGAGAGAAGGACACATAGCTAGATATTGTCAAGCTACATTCGAGTTGAAGTGCTATAACTGTGGTAAAGTGGGTCATAAGCAATATGAATGTCGTTTCCAAACGCATCAGAGTAAACAATTTCGAGCAAACTTCGAGAAAACTCTGCAGTCCCATACAAATCGCCAAAATCAAGGATGGAATGCATCCACATCTAGGAGAAACGATTTAAACTTCTAAAGGCCTCCGCCGATGCCCCATGCGGAGTGCCTTCATGTATAAATATTCCATGGATATCAGGTAGAAGTGAAGACGAGGGGTGTCAAGTACGAATAAACGTAAACTGTAAGCCTATACTACTTCTGATTGATACAGGTTCTGCAGTTACGATAATAAAAGAGAGTTTCATAAGGAATTTCTTCTTCTTCTTCTTCTTCTTTTAATAGGCGTATCGCCTGTTTAGTTCCGGTTTCTTTGCAATGGTGATTCTTGCGATTTTGATTGCCAGCTGCCACGCCATCGCTTTGGAGGTCGTCCTATAGGTCTTCTTCCATGAGGTGTGTTATTTCGAACCATCCTGACCATTCTGTCGGGGATCATTCGGCTAACATGGTGGTTCCATTCTCTTCTTCTCTTCCTCGACCATCTGACCACGTCGTCCGTTAGGCACTTCTCTCTTATGTCTGTGTTTCTCTGCCTATCCTTCAATGTATGTCCCGTTATAGTTCTTAAGGTCTTCATTTCCGTTGCCCTTAGTAATCTCTTTGTTATCGTTGTTTCCGCTCTCGTCTCAGCACCATATGTCATCACTGGTCGTACGCATGCTTTGTATATTCTTGATTTGCATTCTGTACTTAGGTGTTTGTTTCTCCATATTGGAAATCTAAGATGTCCCGATATTGCTGCTGCTTTGTTAACTTGTTTCCTCACCTCGTCCCCCAGGAAGCCGGCGCTTGTAATTTTGCATCCAAGGTATTCGATAAGGAATTTGAATATGAAAATATATGATTATGACAATTCAGTGTTAGTAGGTATATCGGGTGAAGCAATACCGACAGTAGGTGTGACAAGAATAAACATTGAGGTTGGTAAGGTGATACAATCATTTAAATGTATAGTGTGTCCAGACACATTGTCCATTACGACAGAGGGTCTTCTAGGACGAGATCTACTAAGTGCAATGAACGCTAAAATAGACTTAAAAATAAATATATTATATTAGCAAATGTTAAAATTGATATGCTAAGACATAATGATATTAATACAGTTAGTGCGGCACCAATATATAATAATAGATGTGTATATAAGACAAATCAGAAGTTTAATCCGGTTATGAAAAATGGTAGTGCGTGCGGGGGAAGAGAAGATTTAGAAACGAATTATGTAAAAAAACGTGTAACGATATTCAAAGATACAATCGGTAACATATTAAGTGCACCTAACTATTATTCATTAGTGACTTACGTCGACGAAGATATAAATTTAAAGTGGGGTATACAGAAGCAATTGGATAAAAAATTCGGTAGGCGCGATTTATTATTAAATCAAGGAAGAAAGGTAGGCCAATGCGCAATGCTGCACATCTCTAGAATATGGTTAACAAATGCAGCTTTCAACTCTCCATTGAGTAATGATTTTAAGGAGCTGAAATGTTTTTTACAATTGCTGCTATTTTATTTTTGTTAAGATCTCGACGACGGAGTGTGGCCGTAGTTGATAGCTCGCTCTATGTCTGCAACATTTCAACTTCTCCTTGTCGTCTTTATTTTGTAGGAGTAAACCATCTGAAAAAAAAAGTAAAGAAACAGTGTTTATAGTGAAATATTGATATGAAATATTACTTTTCTTAGAGAAACAAATACTCATAACACAGATCACAGCACACACTCCCAGCTGCACTCAGTACAGCATTGCCAATATTTACGCAAAGAGCTCATGACTAGGGAACTGGAAGGTGATAGATTTTTTTTTTGAGACAAAAGTTATTTTTCCTACTATGTATTTCCCCAAAATGTTCTATATATTAAATGATTAGCTGTAGGATAAGTACAAACAACCTTTTTAATCATTTAATACAGTGATGAAAATATTTTTGAAAGAATACACAACGGTATATTTTTTGCCTCTCTATATACAAGGGAACCCCAGTATTACTTGAAAATGAGTGATATTCTTGTTATTTTCTGCAATCTGTGTTAATATAGGACGAAGAAAAAATCGATACATTGCTAGTATATGTTCTTGCCATGTAAACACATGTGTATATAAAGTTTATACGATGCCACTGATCATAGGAGGATGTTTCCTATCTAAAACTGACTTTTCACACAAGTAAGTAATCATAATGATGGTTAAATTGGATGTTTTCTAAAATCCAGATTTCTTTTGAGATTTCGTTTCGTAGGGTGTTCTTTTTTTTATTATTTAAATTAAATTCACACACAAGAACATGCTTTTTTATAATCTTCTTGTTTGGACAGCATTTTGTTTTAATTTAAAATATTTTAATTTATTTCTTGTTTGCCCTTTTGCATGAAGTAGAAGGCAAAATAACGTTTCGATTTAGATAGGGTGTTTTGTATCGGTAATTACTCATTTTTATTTTAATGTTTGGAGCCTTAAATAAACATTAAACTATCTAAAGTAAAATTTGATTGTTGTAACATACCTTCCTTTTTGTCTTCACTTTCTTATAATAATAATAATAATAATAATAATGATAATAATGATAATAATGATCATAATGATGATAATGATGATAATGATGATAATGATGATAATGATGATAATGATGATAATGATAATAATTATAATAATGATAATAATGATAATAATAATAATAATAATAATAATAATAATAATGATAATAATATTTACTTCACTTCCTCCACAAGTTACATTTTTTCAGATTGTTAATAAAACAATCTATTCTCTTCAAAATACTCTTCATTACAATTAATAAATTTGTGCTTCCACTGTTTGAAACATTTTTTATAGTTATCTTTAGAAATGGCTGACAGCTCCTCCGTGGTTTTTTTCTTGATCTCTTCAATGTTGTCAAATCAATTTCCTTTCATGTCCCTTTTCATGCGTGGAAATAAGAAGAAGTCGCACGGAACTAGGTCAGACAAGTAAGGTGCGTGGGTCAGCGGAAACGTGCCATTTTCAGCCAAAAACTGTTTAGCAGAGATTGCTGTGTGTGCAGGAGCGTTGTTATGGTGGAAGAACCATTCTCCTGTGTGCCACAAATCAAGTCTTTTTCGACGAACACGGTTGTGTAATCTTCTTAAAATTTCCAAATAAAATTTTTAATCGACACTTTGACCTGGAGGAGCAAACTCTGAATGAACTACGCCCTTGGCATCAAAAAAGCAAATCAACGTTGTCTTGATGTTTGATATGACTTCACGACATTTTTTTGGACGGGGGATAATGACGTCTTCCATTAGCTTGACTGCTGCTTTGTTTCTTGGTCGTAACCATAGTACCATGACTCATCACCAGTAATGACCTTTGACAGAAAATCTGGATCAGTTTCAAGCGGTTGTTGAAAACACGACATGTTTCAACTTGAAGTTCCTTTTGATTGTCAATAAGAACCCGAGAAAAAAACTTGGCAGCAACCCATGGTCATTCCCAAAGCTTCCGTTAAAATTCGCTGAACCAAGCTGCAACATAACCCACTAATCTTTGACAGTTGATCAATTGACTGTCGACGGTCTGTGAGCACAAGCTCTCGAATTTTTTCGCTTTAATAGACCTGACATGTGTTGAGTGTTTTTAAACGGCTCCTAGTATAACTTCTTTTTATATGGCGAAAACTTGTAATTATGAGTAAGTTTTTACACTAGAATGTTTAGAAAATTACGAGCTATTTTATGGTATGAAATTTATTAACTTAGTCGCACGAAAAGATGACAAATCACTAAATTTTATGTCTGGCTTTCTCTCCTGCGTTTCTTATATGGTAAGGATTAGCTGAATAAAAACGAAAGAAAAAAGTAAAAAAAGTATTGAATAAACTGAATTGTGAAGAACTTTACTAACAGGTGAGAGTTAAATAGTTGAACTAAAAAGAAAAAATGACGAATCGGCCGCTAACTAGACTGCAACAGAAAAATTGTAATTTATTATCTAATCAAAAGGAAAATATCTGCAATGATGGTAACAGAAAATCCATAAATAGCAGTTATATTAGTTTAAAGTTGGAAGATGAAGGCGTTGATGGGAATGATCGCAGTGAAATTGAAATTCCAGACATTGTTACTGATTTACGCAATAAACTGGCAGATTCGGAGAATAATGCAATGGATTTACAAGTAAAAACTGGAGAACTTGTTAGAAGAATTGAATTTCTAGAAAACAAAATTGATAAATTCAAAACCATAATTGAAAATCAAAAACAAACGATAGAGTGTTTATCTAGGAAGCAAGCTGGGATTTTATGTACCGCAGGTATTCAAACTTGTCCAGACTTGAAAGAGAGTAAAGCGTCCTAAACTGACTGTGGACTGGAGAAATCTGGATCAGTTTTTTCGCACAGCTGAGCACTCTGGGTGATGAGGAAAAAATAGGATCAAATGATACATGCGGGAGGGTAAAGCGTCGACCCGAAAACTGCAACAATTTTTTCCACCCAGCTAAACACCTTGAGTAATGAGGATAAACCAGGCTCGAACAACAACAGCAGGAGTCAGAATATTCTTCTTCTGAGTGATAGTCATGGCAGGTACTGCAGTGAATTAATAAAACAGCTCTATGGGGTGAATGGCGTTGCTCTTCAATTGTTTCAATCTTATTTAAATAATCGAAACGGATCGTTAAGATAAATAATTTTAATTCATCAGCATGTTCGTCACCATCAAATATTGTACAGGGAGTTCCACAGGGATCAGTTTTGCATCCGCTGTTGTTTTCGGTCTATGTTAATGATCTGTACACTGGCTTTAATATCAAAGACATTTATCAATTTGCGAATGACACAACTGTTTTAATATCGGCTAATAACGTTGATGAAACAACGGACATTGACCATATTTACACTAATAACATGTTGGAGTGGTGTGGTTGTAATGGATTAAAGTTAAACCACTCGAAATCTAACCTTATATTATTTTTATCTTCTAGACGTGAGCCTGACCACTCATTGTTGGTAAGGCTGAATTCAAAGTCTATACCTAATGGATCCAGTACTAAATTTCTGGGTTGTACTATTGATAACTTGTTAAGGTGGGAATGCCACATAGCCTCTCTTTGTTCGATTCTGTGTTTGTTGAATTATGCGATTTATAAACTGAAAGCAAGTGTTGATACTGAAGTATTACTTGCATTCTATCATGCACATGTGTTGTCTCGATTAAGATATGGCATAATCTTCTGGGGCATGTCTGCCTTTTCTACTCGATGTTTTGTCCTACAGAAGCGGATACTAACGATCTTTTCACTGAAAAGAACTGATTCCGGTGCACCGATATTTAAGCGGAATAACCTTTCGTCTTTGCCGTCATTATTCTTGTATGAGACTGCAATGTATGTTTTTAATCATCGTGCTCAGTTTGTACGGAATGTGGATATAAATACGTATTACAACACAAGAAATACTAATGATTTGAGTGTTCCCCTACACAGACTATCACTGTATGAGAAAAGCCCAGAGTACCTATTGCCGTGATCCTTATAGTTTAAGCATTTTAAAATAGTTAGACAATTAATTATTAGAATAAGAAAATAAATTTTTAGTTGTAAACATAATTGCTAAAAACGAATTATGAGTTGCATAACCTCTAAGGCGCAACATTGAGATTGAAATAAATTTATATGATAAAAGGTATAGAAATAAACACAAAAATAAATTCATGTATTCTATATTTATAGAAACGAGGAGCACAAGATGTGTTCATAATATACAAAAAGAGAATCAACGAACAAAGGTGAAACATGAACGACATGAAAACATCTTTCAAAGTGAATAGATGCAGTAAATAAATTTGTAAAAAATTGTTATCTGTTAGACATTTTATGGTCACATTTAACAATACAATAAATACCTGATACTTATATTTAATAGTATTTTTAAAAAGGATATACAAATAGTGTTCTTTATTCGACACGATTTAAATAAAGTAAAGGCTTCTGAAATAACAGGATAAATCGGGTTTAATCCGGAAAAGCTTCAGAAATAATAGGATAAATCTGGTTTAATCTGGATAAATCTACAAAGAAAAAAATAATGATAACGTTATTGACAGCTACGTGCAAATCAACCTACACGAAGATGAGAGAAGGTGGCTGGAAAACAGGAATAAAGCTGTCGAGGTCCGTGTTCCTGATAATGTAATCATAAAAGGAAGAATCTCATCTGTATTCAATGTATTTCCGATTATTTCCAACGAAGATATCTACAAAAAGAAAATACGGATAGTGTTAAATACCTGGAAAAGGAAGTATTTAAACAATGATGAAAGAAGCAACAAATTCATTTACAAATACAATGAGGGATGGCGTCAATAGAAGAAGAATATTCCTACTCAAGACAAAGAATCGCGAATGTGCACGGACTTTAATAATAAACAATTTGTGTGTGTACATTGTGTGCATTTTTTAACTGTCAAAAACTGTATAGGTATAGTTCAACCTGGGGGAAAACTTGAAGAAAACAAATATGAACAGGGCACCACCAACATAAACATTAGTGTGTGAGTTGTGGCGCTGCAGACGGATAGTCGTGTTTTGTTTCGAGGACCGAGGTGATACAAAAGGCGTGAACGACGATAGAAGCGAAGAGTCATGACTCCTCTGAAAGAGAATATAATTAAATCACTCTAAATCAAGATCAACCATAATAAGACTAATAGTAAAAAGCGTTAGCTTGACTAATTCAACCCAGTAAAGAAGAAGAAGAAGAGAAGCGAAGAAGCTGCCGATCTTTTGAATTGACCGAACGTATAAATTTTGTTTCCATACGCAAATGATTGCAGGCGTACTAATACACTGCATAGAATCATTTTAGTTGAATGTATTAAGTTATTTTGATTTCAATAAGTAGTTTAGTTTTTCACATTATAATTAATTCATTATTACATTGTTTAATTTCATACTTTTTTTTATTATCAAAATGGTAGATATAAGCCAACAGGAATTTGATAATGTATATCAGTATTATAAGTAAGTTTTTCTTGAAATAAATTAATGATAGATAATTGATGGTATATGGCGTGTGCTAAAAATGCTACGTGCAAATGTTCATTTTTGGTAAAGCGTTTAACATCGTCAATATTTTGAATAAAATATTATTTTCTTTGCTAAAGTAGATTAATTTTGTAAATCATGGGAGAATTGTTAATGATGTAAAAGGGCATTGAAAGTACTACGTGAAAATGTGTGCTAGCGATGTTTACTGTGCATTATTAACAATTTATTAGATTAAATTTAATAAAAATTTCAAGCATTTTGAATACGTAAAGGTATAAGCATTTTTGATGGACAAATAGCCAATTTGTGGTATGTACAACGTGCGAATATTTGCATATGGCAATTGGTGGGGGTCTTATCAATATGTTTTCTACTTTGCGAGATTTTAGATCTCCAGAGGCATTACGTGCAAATGAATGTCTTTGTTGAAATAAAATTCAGCGTCGTAAGGGAAAATTTTATTTCTTTGAAATTATACGATATTAAAAGTTTGAAGACAGCAAAAATAATATTTTTCTTAAATCCATGTAATAGATTAAAAGCAATGTGTTTTTCGCATATATATATATTTTTGTTTGTGGTTGGAATAATAAAAGGACAATTTTTTTTAACAGCCACATGTTGCAAAAGAATTTCTTTACTGTTGTTGTTATTGAATATTGAGATCAATACAAATATTTTATGAGATTTAAAATATTCTTTTTATTATTAACCTTATCCTATTTAATTTTAAATAAGAAATGTTGTTGACGAATAAAGGAAGGATCACTGCTAGAACCTACAAGAATGGTATGAATGTCAACAGGGATTAAGATTAAAATATTTGTTGGAGTAGTTATAATTTAAATGATTATAATCTCTGCATTCATAAATAAATATATATGGTTTTTGTATCATTAGTGCAGGATTATAGCATAATTATCGTCATTATTCAATTAATACAAAACCACTGCATATATTTTATGGCAGTGCCCAATGTGTGGCAATAATACATTTATTTTATTCATATAATTATGCTGCTAGTGCTACTGCAATATGTATTAAAGTATTTAATAAGCTGCCAACTAGTATAACGGGTATTGCTAGTGTTAGGTTGTTTGGGTTGACACTTAAAAGATTAAAGAATAAACAGTTGTGTTTATAGTGTCAGGGATTTTCATGTTGGTGTCTGAATTGGTGGCATTGTTGTTGTCCACTGGTTGCCTTGTTCTCATGTATGTATGATATTGTGTGTGTGCATGTTGGAGTATATGTCTTCTATTAATATGATATATGATGTATTGTGGTTCTGTTATATATTATTTTTACTTGTATATTGTGATTTTTGTTATATATTATTCTTTACTTGTATATTTTTGACAATGGCCCATATCATATGATCAGTGGCATATAAAGTATATTATTATTATTATTATTATTATTATTAATTTTTTCAATATTTTCGTCGATTCGGGCAGTTGATGGACGTCCAGAACGAGGTTTGTCATCAATCGACATGCCGCCATTTTACAATCGGGCAAACCACTCGTGCACTTGAGTTTTTCCTATAGCGTTTTTCCTGCGCTATACACGCCTAGAAGAAGAAATGCGTAGTACACAAGCATGGTAATGTTATTCCGGTTTTTTTTTTTGGGGACCCCCTTGTATAAACTAAATACAAACCGGAGAAACCGAACCCGCAAGGCAAAGTTTGGCTTTGGGTACATAGTACCAGAGCCATTCTTACACTTTACCTTATTTTTAACAAAGAAATTTAAGAACAAAGATATATAATGCTTAAACTACCTAAAACAATTATGCTGTGATAGACATAATCAAAAAGAAACAACAAATTTGTAATGCCATTAGTAAATGTGACTATCACAGGAAAAATAATCCTAGCTGCTGCCTGCTAAGAATGTAGTGGGATGATTTGTTTCTAAATGAGATCGAGGATAACACTTAAAATTCGACAGGGACTGTATTGTATATTCTGTATATTAAATACGAAAAGGAGCACTCGAAGAGTGATGTCCGATGGTGAAATTAATCCCCACGTCCGGTGGTGTAATTAATCTCCATGATCTAATATTAATGTGGTGAACATCCGTTCTAAATGCAACCAAATTATATGTAGTATAAGGGTGATGAAAATTTTCGACCTCTATATTTTTGCAGATGTCCACGTTTTGAAGTCACCTAACACCTAGGGAACCGCCGAAACTGTCAATACCAAACTTATATTTGCTAGAATAATCTTCCTGTTCAGATCTGATAAGATTTTCAGTGTCACTGTCAGACCGGAAGTAGTACTTTACTTCAGTAAAAAATCAAATTTTAGCATATCTCCTCAACTACTACGTTTAAAGTGTATTTTAAAAAAAAATATCGAAAAAGTTTTTCGAAATTCATACCGAAAGTAGCTTTTTTACTCTTATCGAAAAGAGATCATTACGACTACTACAGTCTGTCTTACGCACCACGCTATAACTCTGTTATTAATAATCCGATTTGTCATTCAAAAACCACATAAGACTGGTGTATAAATACTACAAAATAGTATAATTTTTATTTTTTTTAATAGGCAATTTTTAACAAGCGATAGTATTTTTTTTTAAATAGCAACACTATTTTTTTACAGTTTGGTAGAGATACTTTTTCTGAATACAATGGTGTGATTAAATTTGATTTTGTAAAATATTCTTGGGAAATAGTTTTATTTTTTAAGAAATGTTTAAATGTGCCGTGAAATACAAAGCAATGAAAAATTTTGTTAACGGCAAAAATAAAACATCGTAACAAATCATAATTATTATAAATATAGCTCAAAATGCCTCGCACCTTGCTGAATATAAAGCTGACACCTTCCAGTTACCCCATATGTAGCATTCAAGATTAAAGAAGGAGGTAATTCTCAACAAGTATGAATAATTGTCTGTCTTAAAACATGTTCATTCTCGGGGGGTGTTAAATAGACATGGTTTTGAACATAGCTCCATAGCCAAAAATCGAGCGGCAATAGATCAGGTGAACGAGTACGCCACTGGTCTGACCCGAATGTCCCTATACCTTTTTGGCCAGATTTAGCATTCAACGATTTAACATTTATTCTGGCATTATGTGGTGTAGCTCCATCCCGCTGGAAAACAACACTCTATTTAACTCTGCAAGAGGTAATTCATCCAAGAAATTATCCAAATTTTCAATTAGTATTTGGTGATATTTGTTTTGATTTAGGGTGCTATCAATGAAAAAGGGTCCAATCAATCTGTCACTCAAAATACCACACCACACATTTATGGTGCATCTGTGTTGTCGGATTGGTTCAACAATAATTCCTGGACTTTGTTGAATCCAATAACGGTGAATATTACTGTTGGAAACGACATTATTGCTAAAAGTGCACTAATTGGATCAAATCATATCTTTGTAGAACAGCCCATCTTAACGTAACATGTTTAAATAGAAAACACAAAATTGGTATCGTCGATTTGGATCGTTTTCATACAAAACTTGTACTTTTTGTGGAATGTATGGCTTAAATGTGTGTTTTTTTAAGATTTTATGGACAGTGTTTTTTGACGTGCCAATGTTATGTGCGATTTCCCGGGTTGAAGTTCTTGGATTTTCTTGAACACTGAGAATGGCATCAATTTCAACATTTTCACAAAATTTGCGTCCATCTTGCTTAGGTTTCTTAAAAGCCTCGTAATTTCTTATATTTCGTTGAATTCTTCTAAGTTTCTGACGGTCAGGAAGTTGTCTATGGGGGAAGTGAGCTGCGTAAATACGTACAGCTTGACCAGAATTTTTATGACATTCGACAAACACTTGCACCATATCAGTTAATTGATTGTTATCCGTAATAAAATATCAATATAATCACAAAATAATAATAAAAATGCAAGAAATAAAACAACCAACAATAAATGGAAACAAGCTGATAATTCATAAATGACAGTTATTATTTTGTGCGCTATCATTGGATTCCACAGGACACTTAAAAATTTTAGAAAAAACAAAATTTTTTAACAGAAACATTTTACAAAATGAAGTTAAATCACACTTCAAAAAAGAATATCTCTACCAAACAGTAAAAAAAGATTCTTGTTATTTAAAAAAAAAATTGACTATCGCTTGTCAAAAATTGCATTTTAAAAACATATATAAATTATACTATTTTGTAGTATTGATACACCTGTCTTATGTGGTTTTTTTAATTACTGAAATCGGACTATTAATAACAGACTTATTCGTAGGAATGATTTCGTTTTGGAGCCTAAATACGGCCAACTATGATTAAAATACAAAATAGTATTTCAAGTAAAGTCATAGTAGCGGTGAAGATAAAACAAAAAAGTTATTGCTAATTACTAAAATCCTCCAAATAAAAAGTTTCACTTCAAAATATTAAGTTTGTAAATTTTCTACATTTCTGTGTAAACTCATTGAAAAAATCTTATCTCAAATAACATACATGCACCGCACAATCAAAACAATTGAAAATACATTACACATTGGATTATAATTTTGTAACACTAGAAGATTTTTCAACTTATTTCACTGTGAAGCAGAATACAACAAAATTATAATTTAAAAGTAAAAATTGAAATAAATTCAAATTGAGTTCAAAACAGTTTTATTTAATTCACAACAATTGTTTCACCCTACTAGGGCTTCATCAGGTGATGAGTATTATAATACAAAATATTTGGAACGGAGAGACAGTTAAATACACTTCATAAACATATTAACACTTTGCATGATAATATTAAATTCACCATAGAATTAGAAGAAAATAAAACAATTAGTTTTCTAGACCTTCAAATATCACATATTACTGATACACACGAATTCGCTATTTACCATAAACCCACCCACACAGATATTACGATACATTCTAACTCTTTCCACCCGATTAGTCATAAACTTGCTGCTCACTCAATGTTATAATTTATATAATGTTCCATGTTCCTATGAATAAGATTAATTTTGATAAAGAATTAGATAGAATTTACACCATAGCTCAGAATAATGGTTATTCAAAAGAATTAATAAATAATCTCCTTCATAAAAAACAAAAATCAAAAATCATATCCGAAATTTATCCTATAGTTCCCCAAACTTACTTATCAAAATTTGCCTCTGTGACTTATATAGGTACACCTTCCATAAAAATAAAAACATATTTACAAAAAACAACAAACACATTAATTTCATTTCGTACAAACAACAAACTACAGAATCACATTAAAAATAATAAAGATAAAACTGACAGAAATTTAAAATCTGGGGTCTATAAGTTAAATTGCGAGTGTGGAAAAGCTTATATCGGACAAACTGGTAGATCCTTTTCCACGCGCATAAAAGAACATGAAAGAAGTTATAAATTACAAAAAACCGATTCCACATACGCAAACCACTGTATTGAACAAAAACATAAATTCAATAACAAGTTTGACATACTACATATACAAGACAAGAGTAAAAAATTAAATTTATTAGAAAACCTAGAAATAAATAAATTAAACAAATTAAACCTTATTTTAAATGACCAACTAGATGTGAATAATTCACCGTTGTTAAATTTAAATATTTAAAATCAACTTAATGATTCTTATAGTTACATATATATTTATAAATTGTTTAATTTTATAATAACAGTAAACAATTAGTTTTCAAAAATTTTTAATATTATTAATCATATTGTTATGTATATATATATTAAATATTACATTAAAGATATAAGTTACTCCCGCTCTTAACCTAATGTCACAAACTCCCCCCTCTTCATTTAGGAAAAGACATAAATAAGAACGTCTACAAATATTTTGTATTATAATACTCATCACCTGATGAAGCCCTAGTAGGGTGAAACAATTGTTGTGAATTAAATAAAACTGTTTTGAACTCAATTTGAATTTATTTCAATTTTTACTTGTAAATTATGGAGTTTCAACACGTATCTCCGTCTTCAATCAATTATTTAAAATCAGCCAGTGATGGTGAACAGGAGTCATGGTTTTTTAAACTAAAATTAAAATACAGAATTACGGAACAGAATATCTGGTTCCTACACAAGTGCAAGTTTTATGGAGTAACACCTAAACACATCAAGCTGAAGACCAATAACAGCAGTAGAGCAGCATCCAAAGCCTCGAAAATAGGACATATTATATGGTTAAAGGAAGAATTAAAAGAACTATACTACAAAAGAGATGTCTTGTCAGCTCACCTTCTATTAATACATACACAACTAGTTGGTAAATATAATAACATATTATTTGATCTTGTATATGATAGTATTGTCAACAAAATTGCACCTATTATTCATAAAAAATGTGTTATCCAAAAATCTAAATTATCTAAATTAATCACACAAAAGAAAAAGGAGTCAGTAAAAAATCAGAAAGAAAGTTGTCCCAAAGATAATAATTATAATCATATTTTTTTCGATAGATTTATCAATTTAACAGATAGTTCATTTACACAAATGGAAAGTACTTTGTTATCTAGAGGCTTTAATTACAACATCAAACCCTATTTACAACCTTCAGATCTAGAAAACTTAGCTATAGAATCTGAATTAATTCTTGATAGATATAATAACAACTTAGAACAAAAATTTGAAATTAAAAAAATAATTGAAACTAAAAATAATACTAAAATCAAACATAATATAGAAATTAATACATTAAAATCTATTAAACAAAAATCAATTTTAAATGATGTTGTTTTTACAAAAGCAGATAAAGGGAACTCAGTAATTGCCATTTCAAAAAACGAATACAATAGTAAAGTAGAGGAGTTCCTGAATACTAACGCGTTCATAAAACTAAAATCTAACCCTACAGAACGGTATCAAAAACAAATTAAAAGTGCAATAAATAATACCGAATGTTTATTCAATAATGCACAAAAGTTCCAACTACCGGTTATGAACCCACAACCTCCAAAATTATATGGTTTATTAAAATTACATAAAAAGAATATACCTATTCGTCCTGTCGTTTCGTATGTAAAAGCACCAGATGTGAATCTATGCAAACAACTTATAAATATCATTTTAGAATATACTAAATTCAAACCTAAATATTCGATAAAAAACTCTGGAGAATTAATAAATAAAATTAGTAAATTTAAATTACCAGATAATTCAAAACTCATTTCATTTGATGTCACTAATTTGTTTACGAGTATTCCCCCAAAAGAAGTGTTAAACTTAATAGAAACTAAATTAGAAAACAATAAAGTTAACCCTGTAATAAAATCTGAAATTTTACAACTTCTTAACATCTGCCTAGAACACAATTACTTTGTATTTAACGGGACCTACTATAAACAAACCGGAGGGTTAGTAATGGGAAATCCACTAAGTCCCTTATTATCCGAAATATTTATGGACAACCTTGAAGATATTATTAGTAAACATTCGTTATTTAAAAATTGTATATACTGGGTGAGATATGTAGATGATATTTTGGTGTGTTTTAAAGGAACGGAGAGACAGTTAAATACACTTCATAAACATATTAACACTTTGCATGATAATATTAAATTCACCATAGAATTAGAAGAAAATAAAACAATTAATTTTCTAGACCTTCAAATATCACATATTACTGATACACACGAATTCGCTATTTACCATAAACCCACCCACACAGATATTACGATACATTCTAACTCTTTCCACCCGATTAGTCATAAACTTGCTGCTTTTCACTCAATGTTATATAAATTAATCCATGTTCCTATGAATAAGATTAATTTTGATAAAGAATTAGATAGAATTTACACCATAGCTCAGAATAATGGTTATTCAAAAGAATTAATAAATAATCTCTTTCATAAAAAACAAAAATCAAAAATCATATCCGAAATTTATCCTATAGTTCCCCAAACTTACTTATCAAAATTTGCCTCTGTGACTTATATAGGTACACCTTCCATAAAAATAAAAACATATTTACAAAAAACAACAAACACATTAATTTCATTTCGTACAAACAACAAACTACAGAATCACATTAAAAATAATAAAGATAAAACTGACAGAAATTTAAAATCTGGGGTCTATAAGTTAAATTGCGAGTGTGGAAAAGCTTATATCGGACAAACTGGTAGATCCTTTTCCACGCGCATAAAAGAACATGAAAGAAGTTATAAATTACAAAAAACCGATTCCACATACGCAAACCACTGTATTGAACAAAAACATAAATTCAATAACAAGTTTGACATACTACATATACAAGACAAGAGTAAAAAATTAAATTTATTAGAAAACCTAGAAATAAATAAATTAAACAAATTAAACCTTATTTTAAATGACCAACTAGATGTGAATAATTCACCGTTGTTAAATTTAAATATTTAAAATCAACTTAATGATTCTTATAGTTACATATATATTTATAAATTGTTTAATTTTATAATAACAGTAAACAATCAGTTTTCAAAAATTTTTAATATTATTAATCATATTGTTATGTATATATATATTAAATATTACATTAAAGATATAAGTTACTCCCGCTCTTAACCTAATGTCACAAACTCCCCCCTCTTCATTTAGGAAAAGACATAAATAAGAACGTCTACAAATATTTTGTATTATAATACTCATCACCTGATGAAGCCCTAGTAGGGTGAAACAATTGTTGTGAATTAAATAAAACTGTTTTGAACTCAATTTGAATTTATTTCAATTTTTACTTGTAAATTATGGAGTTTCAACACGTATCTCCGTCTTCAATAAATTAATTATAATTTAATTTTTAACGTATTTTCAATTGTTTTGATTGTGCGTTGCACACTTGATATTTGAGATAAGATTTTTTTTCAACGAGTTTACACCAAAATGTAGACTAACTACAACTACAACTCAAAATTAAAAATTTTCAGCAAAACTTCGTATTAGGATTAGTGATTAACAATAACTTTTGTAGATACTTTTTTTTCTATCTTTATCGGTACTATGACTTTCCTTGAATATTGCTTTTTTTAATCATAGTTAGCGGAATCTGGACTCCAAGAAATGTATTCCTACAAAACTACTAATCGTAATGACCTCTATCGCTGGTAAAGTTTTATACTAATTGTGTTATTAATAAACATGTATTATTTAAGTGTCTTCATATAGAGTGAAACACACGGTATATAGTAAGAATTTTTTGTGAAACAACTTTATCAGCTTACCAGAGAGTAATTGTAATTTATATGTAATTATGAACAATTTAATTAAGCATAAAATCTGACTCGAATGTCTTGAATCTTTTGAGCCCACCTTTATGTTTAATATTAATTTGTGGGACGATTTCTTTTATAGAAGGCAATTTTTAGTCTCTTCAGATGGCAGTATTCGATGGTCTTCACTTTATTTTAAGAACGCCGAAGAATAAAATAGTTTACGATACTGCATACCTGTATCTCGTAGCTATATGAGTCTTAAGTTTACATTTTTCTACTCGTGTTTTGTTATCCAGTGTAATATTATATAAGAGCAATTTATTGGAGATGTATAATGCAAATTGTTTGCTATCCGCAAAAATGTATTTTTTTCCATATTAATCTTATGTCAAGATGCATGCAAAAATATTTGGTGTAACAAATTTTTTACGTTAACATTAATTTTCCATTATTATATTCTAATATAACATTATTTTTTTAACAATTTTAAGGTGTTGTACTAAGACTGATATTCATTATTCACAAATGTTGATTAGTTTGAGGAAATAAACAGTTTCGAATTTGACCTACAGTTCATGTGATTTTCACCTCGTTTTACATGACTTTTTGATACTTCATTAATAACACATTCATGAGAAAGCTTAGTAACATATTGCTGTAACTGTTACACTGTTATAAAATGGTAAATTTCTTATTTGAAATGAAAATGTAACATTGCCACACGTTGGGCACTGCCATTAAATATATATGCTGTGGATGCAACAATGCTGATGAATAATAAAAGAATTAGAATAGTCTACTTGTAAGCTTATTCCTTAACGCCGTAGTATTTTAAGAGTTCTTATGAGTTCTTGCAGTTATTTGCTTCTTCTTTTCTGGTATATCTCTTATTCAGTTTTTGTTTGGTATGAGGTTAAAAATTAAACGAAAGGCCTAAATCTCATATAGAAATTATATTTATATTTTATTAGAACATCAATCGTAAATAGCATTGCTATACTGTATCTATATCTATTTTTGTTTTACAAATAATGAGAAAGAAAACATTTCTACCCATTTTTTGAGTTATAATGCTTGTGTAAGGCTTATACATCTATAATGATAGTTGTAAGAATAATTATCCTGTTCCTTTAAATAAAAGAAAATCATTGATTCTTGATGAGAAATTTTATTAATACAAAGCTGATTCTATTTCACCAAAACATACATTTTCACATAGTGCTTTGGTAATCTAGAACTTCGCAACGTGAATACTCTGAAACTGGCCTATACTAATCGCTAGCTGCAAACTTTCTCACATTGTACCTCTAGCAGCTTAGCACTTGCCCACCCAAAACATCCCCGTTTATTCGTATTTATTTTGTTTGAAATATTAAATTGAAATGACTATATAACAATTAATGATGCCTAATGATTTACTGAAAGCAAATATTCTCACATAGTACTCTCATCACATCCAACACCATTAACTATTCTTTCATTACTTTAAAAAAAATGAATAATTATTACTAAACAAGATAATATTCATCTAATTAATAATGCTCAATGTTTTACTAAAAGCAAATATTTTCACATAGTACTTTCAGTACGTCTCACACCATTAATTATCCCCAAATTGAATCAATTATTTCATAACTTACTTTATTTCGTCATATATTTTATCAAATTCAGCCTTATTCATATCCTCCATCTTAAAAATTAGTAATACAAAAAAATTAATTGAATGAAAATTATTTAAAGAGGAAAGCTAAATTAAAATTGAACTCTAAATCTTATATCGACCCTACTCTCACCCTCGCTATCCCAAAAATTTATTCTTTTTAGAAAATTTTACGTCTTTCTAGCTCGAAATACAAACTTAATCTCCAACAAGTCGATTCTTGTTTTTCGCTTATATGAAAAAAACAATTGCTATCAGCAATTTGTAGCGCCTCTCTCGTCAAACTAAAATTTAGAATGGCATTGATTTTTTTTAAAACGTTTGTGATAAAATCTTTCTTGTCTGTTTTCTTCAAGTTGCCACATTTGCACCAACACGCACATCCTCTTTGACAGTTTATATACTGATGGCGGCACCTTGAATTGTTTGTTATTAAAAGTTTTTCACAGACTTATTAGTAGTTGTCTTCGGTAGGTATATCTTCTCTTTCTTCTTAGTATTGTCCCTCATTGTACTTGTATATGAATGCATTACTTTTTCATCATTTGTTGTATATTTCTTCTTATGGTGTACTAACATTTATTCTAATTTTCTTTTTAGGAATTCTTTGTTCTGGTGGCACACGAAAAGCACTGCAAAGATCGGTGGTCTGTCTCACATTCTCTCGGACTTTTCAACCATATTTTCTCAAGTAATACGTCGATTTTCAGAATGCTATTAACAACACTGTATTTTTCTTTTGCAAATTCTTTAAACCACACATGACCATTTCCATTGTCTTTGAAGCCCTTGTGTTATACATACAAGAACTAACAAGTGTATTTTTAATTTATACAGTTACTGTTTACATAAAACATTCTTATTTACGATCTGTCGCGTGGCACTAGAAATGTTTTGATTTACATCCTTTTTATACATTTATTTATAAGTTACAGGTAATTACTATATCTTGAGTATTATTATCAAAAACTTTCTTATGAATTGGTACCATTATTTATATTTAAATTCACATTTATTTGTCTAATGTGTATCAACAATTCATGTTTATTTTTTGGTACAGCAGTTCCTCCTTAAATGTAGGCAACTTATTCTACTTACTATTACATGTCTTAACTAATGCTTAAATCTTCAATAAACGATTTTAAAAATAAAATTAGTCTTCTTTTTCAATAACTAAACTAATTCTTAATATTATTATATCAATGATGTGAAGATCACAGCAATATATATCCTAGATTCCTACTCATATCTTGCCTATAGAATTAACTTTTTTAAAACGAATATGTTAAATTCGACTATTCCAAAGACCACTCAAATGAAGATATTTTGATATCAATCGACGTGTCTTGAAATGAGGGTTATTTGGTATCATTGCGCCAAAATGCTAATGGAAACACTTAAGCGGTGGAGGTAGCCCTTTATATAAAAACACTATAAATTATCTACATGGGTATATTCAAGAGATTTAAATTGATGCTTAATCATATGAAATGGAATAGTATTTAGATAAATGTCAAGGAAATAAATGTGTCTCTAAGTATGTTTAGGAGAAGAAAATGTATAAATTAAATTAAGAATATTATATTTTTATATATAAACATTTATGTCAGATGGTGTAAATCTTATAAGTATGCCATGGGTATGACAAGAGATGAATATAGAAAAAGAAGTGAACACACACGAAGCCAAGAAAAAGTGGAGTAGATAAAATCGAAGTATTTAAACCAACATAAATCAATAAATAACTGCCTACGAGGTCAAATATCTAAAGTTGGAGAGAAAATTCTTCGGAGATCATACTACTTCCAACCATAAGGAATATTTGATCATCTTTCACAGACGACAAAGCAGTCACATTGGCTTCAATAGAAACTGGACCAAAGCAGGAGACACAATCCATTCTGGAAATTAAAGAAAAAGGTAAACTTATATATGCAAGTTCCTTTGGTAAAAAAAATAAAAAATGAGGCATACTCATCCAGATATGGGTGTAAAATGGAAACAAACATTTGATCTAAAACCAGATAAAATAATAAAATTAGTTTATAGCGTTGTCTTTTTCACACGCCATATTTGAAAATGATCACTATTAATTCTTCTTATGTAGAATTACCTTATTCAATTCTATAATAAAAAACTACGTTGAAAATATGATAAATGAAATTAACTTACTTAATATAATTAATGAAATAGTCACGTTGTTCAAAATTAATAAGCTTTGATAAATTAAATATGTATATATATTTAACGTGGTTTATAAATTAATATATAGTTTTTAAATTCTGTAAGAATTAGGGGATTTTCATATTACGAATATACGGTGCGTTTCAAAAGTCTGGAACTATTGAAATAAAATTCTAACAAACAGCTTTTGAGAAAAACCCTCGCACAGGTCAACTTTAGTTTTAAAAAGTAGGTGTGGCCACCACACGACTTTCTTATACGTATGAGCGTTTCAAACTATACAATCTTAAGAATTTTTTTATACAAAACTTATTCAAAATGCTATTCTAAGTAGTTTCATTCTCTTAATAAATCGCTATAGAATGCATACTTTGCAAGATATTCGAAAAAAAGTGCTACTCGCTAAGAGTAAAAGTGCTACTTCCGGTTCCAATTTTGAAATTTCATGTATACAAAAAATATTGCAAATAAAACTCTAAATACTTTTGTACTCTTAATAAATATATATAGAATGCATAATTTACGACATATTTGCCAAAAATCGTTATTCGGTAAGAGTAAAAGTGTTACTTCCGGTCCGAATTTTTAAATCTATTTTATACAAAAGATATTGAAAACTATGTTTTAAATACTTTTATACACGAAACGTACCTGTCTAAAAAGCTTGACTTGCGAAATATTCGCAAAAAACCGATTTTCGATAAGAGTAAAAGACCTACTTGCGGTAGGAATTTCGAAAAACTTTTTAAATAAAATTGTTCTCAATTTTAATTTTAAGTACATATGAATTCTTTTTAAATTTGTATAAACTTAGTATTTGACGAAATATTGGCAAAATTAGATTTTTTCACTGAAGTAAACTGCTACTTCCGGTCTACCGATTTTACTGAAAAACTAGTCAGATCTCAAGAGGGAGATTATACACGTAAATACAAAATTTGACCGCTATCGTGGTCACACACAGACACACAGACACACAGACACACAGACACACAGACACACAGACACACAGACACACAGACACACAGCCGGACAGACACACAGACATTTTTTAAAAACCACTTTTTTGGTATCAGGGGACCTCAAAACGTGGACATCTGCAAAAATCTCGAGGTCGAAAATTTTCATCATCACAATACTTCCTAATACTACGTATAAGAAAGTAGAAAACACATCATTTTGTATCAATTATCGTTTTTTTTTAATTTCAACTCAACTATAAAAAATAAATAAATAAATAAATAAATAAACTTTTTACATTTTTTTTTATTTTACTGCAAAAACGGGCAAGTTAACAATCTAATTATCATAAATAAACTAAATAAGATGTTCAAACTGATTCCCATTCACTTCTTGGCAATATCCCAGGCGATATTCGAAATCTTGTAGAAGATTCCGGAGGGTTTCTGAACGAATTGCTCTAATTTCGGACCGAATTCTGTTCTTTAAATCGTCAACTGTAACTGGCCGATTGAAATAAACCTGGCTTTTCAGGTAGCCCCGCAAAAAGAAATCGAGTGGGGTGAGATCGGGGACCGTGCAGGCCACTCAATTGGTCCCCTTCTACCAATCCAACGATTGGGAAAAACTTGATTTAAATAATTTCGCACATCTAACGAAAAATGTGGAGGCGCTCCCATCTTGTTGATACCATAAGTTATTATTTGGCAAGTCTGGATCTTCTTCATTGGAAGCATCGCAAGAGCGGGTGTCAGGTCATCCCTCAAAAAATCTAATTATTTAGCACTCGTCAACGTCCCTTCTATGAAAAATGGTCCCAAAATTCGATCTTCAACAATTCCCGCCCAAACATTAACTTTTTGTGGAAACTGCGTGTGAACCTCTATCATCCCATGAGGATTTTGGAGAGCCCAGCATCGGCAGTTCTGCCGATTTACTGCTCCATTAAGGCAAAACGTGGCTTCGTCGGAAAATAGTACTCGACTGACAAATTCGGGATGGGTTGTGCATCGAGCCATCATATCCTCGCAGAATTCCATACGGCAATCCGGATCGTTTTCATTAAGTTCATGCACTAAAACTGCCTTGTAGGGATGCCATTTATACTTTTTCAATGTCTTCCACACCTAAGATTTACTGATTTCATAATTTGCAGCCACCTCTTGTGTGGCTTTATGGGGATTTTCTTGCAGGTCTAGTAGAACATCTAACTGAACATTTTCGGAAAGTTTTGGTCGACCACATCTAGGGAGATCCCTTACATGCCCAAAATCTTCAAATTTTCTTAAAATCTTGGATACGGTTGTTCTTGTAATTGGTTCCAGTTCTGGATACTTATTGTTAAAGAGCACGCAAACTTTATCCTGAGTTCTACATCTGTCTCCATATGCCTTCATCATTAAAATGTCTAGTCTTGCTTTTCACTTAAGTATCGTACCATTTTGGTAATAGAGTACTGCGTCAAAAGTGACAGTTCGCATAGTAATTAAAAATTTCAAAGATTACTCAATTTTTTTCTCTTTCAGGATTTAAGGTCCCTTATTACAGAAACTATCAAGGTCTGGGTCATGCTTGTCATATTTCTGTATTCAGAATTTCAAGCTCTATCCAAATCCATCGAAAAAAATATGGGTTGCAATTTAAAAAAAATTCGATGACGTCATAAATTAAAAACAAAAGACGATCGAAAAATTTAGTTGATACAAAAAGATGTGTTTTTTAAAACCAAAATTGACCTATCCCAGCGTTTTTCTAAAAAACTGTTTATTGGAATTTTATTTTAATAGTTCCAGACTTTTGAAACGCACTATACACGGTGGCCAGAAAAATGCGGACAAACGCCAGGTAGAACGATTCTTTGTTCAATTCTGAGGCGATAATCTTAATCCAAAAAAGTTATACGGTCCTTCCTTACGGCATACGAGACCATCAAACATTAAGTTGTACGGCTAAAATTTAGCAAAATTCGTCAAATTTATCTATGTAAAATCATTGTGGTGAAATTTAGAAATGGAATTATCTCAAATGCATTGATGTAACTAATCGATTAATACCAATGGTTTACAACAAAAAAAAAAAAAAAGCACTGTACTACTTTTTTCAATTAAGATTGTCAACTCAGAATTAAACAAAGATTTGGCCTGCGTGGCGTTTGTCCGCATTTTTCTGGCCACCGTGTATAACATTTGCTGTATAACTACTCAGCAGCTGGACTAATATGAGTATATTAGATTAGATTTACTTGATGTTAGCTTTGATAAACGATGCAGTAACGTGTTTTCCACTATATGGAAATACTTTTAGTTTGATGAAATCGGGTTGTTAAGGATAATTTTAAACTGTCAAAAAATACAGGCTATTACAAAGAAAAAAGTATGACTTTGCTATGTCAAAGTTTTTCGAAATATCTGTATATTTAATAGATTTCGCATTTTACCTTACTTATTACTAAGTCAATCAATTTTTGTCCGACTGTCATGTTACCATGTGTACGTAAATTAATAAAACATTTAATACGCATAAAAAGTCAAATATTGCGAGTTTAATATGAATGTTATGATAATGTATTCATTAAAAAAGTGTCTGTTAACTGTTAGCTTAATCGTATTCAGTTCTCAGATGAAACTGCGTGTCGACGTTTCATCGCCTATTTCATTTAATTTAACATACATTGCATGACGATTTTGCACGCAGATTTCCGTCAATATAAATCACGACCGTAGTTTCAATTCTGCTCAGTCTTATTTGAATATATATTGTTTTTTCTTCCAAAACGATTTACTCTAAAATCCGAACAATGCTGTAGAAAAATGTCAATACATAAATATATTTTTGGCATCTAAAAAAGCTTAGAGTACCCACAAGTATGTTCCGTTTGCGTAAGTAGGTACTCACTTTTTTAGATATATTTTACGTTGAGATTTGAGCAATGAAATATAAATACAATTAGAAAAAGCGGTAAACGGAATTTTATTCTTGAATCTTTGTAAAGACAGGGTAAGGCATTTTAAAACTAACGTAGTTTTGGAGACGGTTAAAGAAAATACTTACAGATTATTTTATAATACGCTTTGGAAAATGTAGAGCTTAAAATAAGCGTTTGTGATTGGTTGGAATTGAGAGTGCATTTACAATAATTGACATAGACAAAAATATCTTAATTAACCTGTTGTCTGAACAATTTCTTTACTTTTCATATTGTCGAATTCCGTATCTTACAGATTGTAATATTATTTTTTATTTAATTTGTATGTATGTTTAAGAATTATTTAAATAAAAATGATCTACGACTATCAAATATTTAATTTTATAATATGTGTGTACGTCAATCTTCTGGGTCAAGTGTTTTTATGTATAACTGGAAATCAAATAAGAAATTTCTTTGTAACTCATCAAAAATTTCTACATTTTTAAGGCCAAAATGTAGTTAGAGTCGGTCCATAACTTTGTTTATCCTACACGCAACGTAAATACCACTAGTAATTCCAGTTTAAGGTTCTTCCAAAAAACGATAAAATGCAAATAGTTACAACCTTTGTTAGAGAATAAATTGCAATTGTAAAGATTTTCTGTGGCGATGTTTCTTTTTGTAAATAGCACGCCTTTATGTGGAAAAGGTCGACAACCTCGGTGCAATACCTTGGTTTTTTTCCGTAAATAGACGCATATTATTTTGAAACTAAAATTCCTCTATATGAAAATTATTATGTTTGTATTGGAACGTTTTCGGTTTCGCAATAAACAACTCGTGCAATTTATTTATTTAAAACAGTCTGTATATTTATACACTTAAAATTAATTACAATATAAAAATGTAAAACTAATGTATCACACTTAAACTACTACGATTTAAATTAACACAGGTATTTATTTACCAGTGCTATTTATATGTCTGTAATATTTATATCTTTATTGCACTATAATAAAAACTGCACCGTATTTATATCACTTCTATTTATATAACACTCTAATATTTATGTCTTTTTTTCGGCTACTACTTATATATTTCTTATATTTATCTTACTGTTCCGCACGAGACTACCTAAGGACTTTCTTATTCCGGAATTATTCATCCATCGGTGACCCAGCCTCCTTATATACACATACGAAACATCTGGAAGCATTCGCGTAAACTCCATCTTCCTCTCGATGTTTGTGGAACATTCGATAGACACTCTGTCCCGTTACGAAATACAACGCAAATGAATGATTTATTGCTTTATGATGTTTACCAGTCGCGCCGAGATGATTTACAACCTCTTTTTATTGTCGCTCGGAAGTGTGCCTTTCTTTTGTTGTCGCCCGGATGTCTACTGGTTTCGTTACATTGCCCCCTTCTTAAAAACCGCGTTTCGTCCCGAAACACGCTATTCCATGTTCTTGTCGCTGGCGGATGACGAAACCCACACCGGGACCCACGGGTGCACCCAGCCGTCTTGTGGAAATGGCAATCCACCGTCCCAGGCAGCACAACGGGCTGATTGGGCCGACAGCCGCACACGACCATTTCCATACCAGTATACCGAAACACTACCTCCAGCATGTTTCTTACGGTTCTCCATTCCAAACGGTCTAATCCGCAGCCCAGTTTCGGAATTGCCAGCCTCCTTATATTTTGCTCGAGTGCTCGTTCTCGTTAATCGACAAGGGATTCCCATAAATTGGCTCTCTAGGTTTGCCGGTAATTTGTCGCACATCCGCCACTTCACCGTTGTCACGTCCATGGTATGGGCCAATTGGTTGAAACGCACCACCCCTGGCTCACTATGGGGTGTTAGTCTTATGCGACAAACCACGTCATCTATTCGCTCTAGTATTTCGCATGGTCACTCCCAGTATTGTTGGAGCTTTGGGGACAGGCCTCGGCGACGTTGAGGATTATATAACCAAACAAGTTCTCCTTCTCGGTAACCAGCTCTCTCGGCCTGCACGTCGTAACGATTCTTCGTCCTGTCTCTGGCATCCTGAGTGTGTTGGCGTACTCGCTCGTTGGCATCCTCCAACCTTCGCCTTGGTCCGCTGACGTAGTCTTCTCCATTTGGGTTCTCCACAACACGCTTGAGTAGGTCATCCTCCACCTTCAGTGAGTACCATTGAGCCCAGTAGGATTCCAGTCCCTGTGAACGAGCAGCTACTTCTTGACAAGCCGGCCCGCGACCAGTACCTTTCCAAACCATCAATGAACCAAGGGTCTTCATCAGCTTCTTGATCGATCCGCAATTATCAGGTTGCCACTGATCGTCAACCACAGTAGCTCTGACGGTGTTGGCCGATTTTTCTTCTAGTCGGTTACTATGCTTGCAGTCTTCTGGACGTGGCCTCCTTGCAACAGCATCAGCGTTTTGGTGTTGCAGAGATGCAATTCGCGATATTGATTTTGAGGCTCTACGATACTGGGTCGACGATTGCCTGTTCTCATCGACCCGTTTCATTTTTCGCTGCTCCGCTATGGTTTTATTGGGCTCCTTCCCGCATTTACTATGCACATGGCCCATTTCCATTTCCTATTCCAGCATCGGAGCGTTCTTCTCTTAGGTTGCACCTGATTCACTAATCGTCGGACTACCTGTTCCAGGTGTGCATGCCCATACTTCATCTCAAGACGCTTGATTAATTTAAGGTAGTCTTGACACTCTTCCGGGTGTAAGGTCTGCAGAATGTCACTGGCCTCTCCTCTTAACGACACAATCAGAGCAGTAGCATTCTCCGGGGACGTCCACCCATTTGCTCCTGCAGCGGCTTCGAATTGTTTCCGGTACGTCATCCATGACGTCTTCCCATCGAAGGTGGGAGGTTTTACTTTTGCCTTTGCTGTTCCGGAGATCTCCAGGCTTCCGCTTGAGGCGTCATGGGGACCGCAGTCGTTCATCGCTGGCAACTGAAGCTGAACCCCAAACTCGCCCCCATTCCGAACACGTGCTCCTCAACTTTCTGTTCTCCGGCTTCGATGGCCTCAGAAAATGCCTGTCTCCCATTCGATGAATTCTTTTGAATGTCTTCCTTAAAAGTAGTCTCGAGTTGTTTTGCATTATTTGCAATTTTATCTAAAGCTTTTGAAGTATTTGCAATTTCATCATTTAAAGCTTTAAAATTATTTGCAATTTCTTTTAGTCTCCATAATTAAGCTTGAATCAGCTTGTACTTGAAACAAATATTTCTCGGGATCCTTACCTTCATTTATTAAAAGGTCACGAAGCCGATCCTGGAGAATTGTTTTTTTTCCAGAAGTATCTGCGTCCCTTTCTTCCAATTCTGCCCTTAACTCGGAGACCTTTAATTCTTCCAAACGTTTGGTAGCCATTTATTTATTTATTTGCACTTATATTGTTTATCCCACTTCTGACACCAATTGTAACGTTTTCGGGTTCGCAATAAACAACTCGTGCAATTTATTTATTTAAAACAGTCTGTATATTCAAACTCTTAAAATTAATTACAATATAAAAATTTAAAACTAATGTATCACACTTAAACTACTACGATTTAAATTAACACAGGTATTTATTTATCAGTACTATTTATATGTCTGTAATATTTATATCTTTATTGCACTATAATAAAAACTGCACCGTATTTATATCACTCCTATTTATATAACACTCTAATATTTATGTCTTTTCTTCGGCTACCACTTAAGGAACTATTTATATATTTCTTATGTTTATCTTACTGTTCCGCACGAGACTACTTAAGGACTTTCTTATTCCGGAATTATTCATCCATCGGTGACCCAGCCGCCTTATATACACGTACGAAACATCTGGAAGCATTCGCGTAAACTCCATCTTCCTCTCGATGTTTGTGGAACATTCGATAGACATTCTGTCTCGTTACGAAATACAACGAAAATGGATGATTTATTGCTTTATGATGTTTACCAGTCGCGTCAAGATGATTTACAACCTCGTTTTATTGTCGCTCGGAAGTGTGCCTTTCTTTTGTTGTCGCCCGGATGTCTACTGGTTTCGTTACAGTATATTAACTGCGACAGGCTCGGGCTCGAGGAAAGAAAAATCAATTTTTCGTCACTGCGTGCTCATTGAACCGCGATTTTTTTTGTACAAGCATTACTCATATTTTTCTTTCACCCCTTTTTTTAAGGATGATATTTAAAACTAACCTTAATATAGCGGGTGACCCAGCATAGCGGTAAAGTCCAGGTAGCGAATAATATTTAATACAAAAATTGTAGATAATAATAAGCAATTTAAAAATATTTACATTTATACAGAGTGTTCGACAACGATGAACCAATACAAACTGCTGTTTTTTTTTTAAATGGAATGCTGTTTTCTTACATTTTATGATAGTCCTTGAAGGGCTGATTAAACTGGCATCACTTGTATTTGCCGATTTTTAATTGTTTCTGAGATATGGCGATTTTTCGTTAAAAATGGTACAATATTTGAAAAGTTGCTATGAAATAACGATTGATGATGAAATACGTATTATGGGCTCAATTAGTAGAGATATATTTTCAGTACGTGAAATTAATGTTTATTTCGGCATATCTACGCATGTTCTGTAGAATTACATACCATTCGCTAGTTAAGTTATGAATTCTAAAAAAATATATATGTTATTGAAAAGTACTTAAAATTTACTAATTAAAACTAAAAAAAATTTTTCCACCTGTGGACGATATTGCAAAACTTATAGGGTATTATATCTGAATAAACCTGATTACGACTTAAAAATATGATTTGCTATGACTTGCATTACGACTATAACTAAAATTAATCGAAAAAGTTACTTCTATTTTCGTTTTACAAATAAGTAATTTTTATTAAAATTGTAAACCTCATGAAAAGTTTGGAAGTTCATGAATGAGCAATAATATAAAAAAAAAATCGCAGACGCTGTTTGTCAAAAATTGCTTAAACGTTTAAGTTAGATATATACTATACTATTATCTTACATGTTTTTCAAGATATTGCGAAAGTTATACAAGTTTTCAATAACATACATTTAAATACTTGCATTGACGATTTGCTTTTCAAGTGAATTTATAAATCTAAGTATGACTGCTTTAACTTTAAAGTAATTTAAAACGTAGTCTAAGTATGACGATAAAAAATTTTATGACACAAAGCGACTGCGATATTTTAATTATTGTTAATTCATGAACTTTCAAGCTTTTTATTTTATGAGTTATAAAATTTTAATAAAAATTACTTATTTGTAGGGTGTTTTTTTATAGAGGTATAGAACTTTAAGTTGGCAACACTTTTTTAACTGGCGGCCATTTTGTCAGCTGTCAAGTGATTTATGTTTAGTTTGGTTCGGCATTTCAACATGAATAGACTGACGCCTGAACAACGCTTCCAAATTGTACAAATTTATTTAAAAATTTAAATTATATTTAAAATCATGGTTCTGTTCGAAATACGTATCGCGCACTACGTCCATTTTACGGTCAACATAATCGCCCATCAGAGCAATTAATTCCATTAACTGTGGAACGTTTTCACACCACGTTTATTCTAAGTGATAATACGCATCCACAGAGACGTCGTACAGTGCGTACAGAAGAAGTCATTGCTGCTGTAGAGCGTAGCGTAGAGGAAGACCCGAATCAGTCTATCCGCCATCGTGCACAGGAATTGGATATGTGTCCATCCACTTTATGGAAGATTTTGTGGAAAGATCTTGGTGCTTACAACATCCAACTCGTGCAAGAATTGAAGCCACACGATCACCTAGCAAGGCGTAGATTCGGTGAATGGGCCCAAAACAAGATTGCCGTTGATCCCGATTTTCATAAGCGAATTTTATTTAGCGATGAAGCTCACTTTTCTTTTAATGGATACGTCAATAAACAAAACTGCCGTATTTGGAGTGATGATAATCCTCAAGTGTATGTTGAGACACCGTTACATTCAGAAAAACTGACTGTTTGGTGTGCTTTATGGGCTGGTGGAATCATTGGTCCGTATTTCTTTAAAAACAATGCTGGTCAGAACGTTACAGTCAATGGTGACCGCTATAGAGCCCATGATTTGACTTTTTCGTTCATCAGCTGAACAACCATGATGTGCAGGGGCTAAGGTTTCAACAAGACGCCGCAACATGTCACACAGCTCGTGCCACAATTGATTTATTGAAGGAAACGTTTGGTAACCACATAGTTTCACGTTTCGGACCCGTGAATTGGCCTCCAAGATCGTGCGACTTGACGCCGCTAGACTATTTTCTGTGGAAATATGTGAAGTCGCTAGTCTACGCCGATAAGCCCGAAACGATTGACCACTTCACTGGACCTTCAGTTTAAACTACGTCCGAGCCAGCCGTGGCGGTCATATGCCAGAAGTCATATTTAAATTATAATGCCAAAAGATTATCTTTCGAATAAAGTAAATTTTATGTCAATTTAAAAAATACATCCTTGTTTTATTCCATTTCAAAGTTCGAAGTAACTCTTTTCGAATAATTATTAATTATTATTTCATTATGCTATGTGTAATTAAGTCAAGGCAACTCATATTTTTAAATCGTAATCGGGTTTATTCAGACATAATATATTATAACTTTTGCAATATCGTCCATAAGAACTAGAAATTATATAACTTTATCTAGTAAATTTTAAGTATTTTTCAATAACATATTAAATATACAGGTTGTTCCATTTAATTTTTTTTATAATTTTTAACTTTAGCGAATGGTATGTAATTCTAAAGAACATGCGTAGATATGTCGAAATAAACATCCATTTCATGTACTGAAAAGATAATAAGTATTATTTTCATTACTATATAATAATGGAAATAATAAAAAAAAATTGTACCACTTTTTGTTATATAACGTGTTTATGTTGTTTATTTTGGGTAACAAAATTAACTAACAAAATAAAACCATCAATTTTCTTTGACGTTTTGATGTCAGCTTTATCAAAAAGTCATACAACAAAACTGTAATTAATACAAATGAAAAAAAATGGAAGTAGCAAAAGAAAACGTCGCAGAGTCATATGTGAGCAACTTACGTACGTCGAGACTCCCTTTTAATAGCACAAACGCTCTCAGTTTTCCCACCTTTTCACTAAACAAACGCCGGAAAACAACAAGTTAATCGCTCTGAATTTGACATTAGTTTTTTTCCTCTGCATTAATTTTTTTTTTGCTTACGTTTGTAACTGTATTTGTATAATATGCTGGAATTATTAATATTGCTTTTGCGTTTTCTAGGTGTCAATGTTCTAAAATATATTCATAAACAACTCTACAGATATTCACCACAGCTGTTCTTTGGTTTTTATTTTGTTATTTTCATTTTCGAGACTTTTCAGCTATGTTTTATTGAGAAAATAATATGTTAACATTTGTTTTGTAATACACAGTTTAATTAACAGTAGTAAATTAAATTACTATGTTAGCCTATTTGTTTGCTAAAGTCGCTGCGACGGGCATCGCTAGCGCGGAAGACTTATGTCCCTGTTTATTCCCTATACAACATACATTTTCATTTTTTATTTTTTTTATTAATTAAATTTAATTTTTGATTCTTTTCTAATCACGTGTTCATACATATACAATGCCTGTGTGTTCATGCTGCAGTGTCGCTGGCGACGATCACAGAACATGTAATTGTTGCGTTTGTAATAAGGTTTTTAATATCGATTGCGTTAATGTATCTGCTGCTGAGGCACGTAAGTTTCATTCTAATACTTGTTTTAATTGGTCCTGCGCGAACTGTGCCCTTGCGGGCAATGACTTAACCAGTCTGAAAAGAGCAATTGTATCTCTGCAGGAGGAAATAAAGACTATGAAAGACTATTTCCATAATCATCCCTCTCAGTCAGCTGTCTCAACTATTGATATGGAGAAGATTATTCAAGAAATCCGTGATCGTGAAAGACGTAAATGCTACGTAATTATTTTTGGTTCTAATGAAGCTCCTCGGGAATCTATCCGTGATCAGAATCAACTTGATCAACAGGTGAAGAAAGAAATCTTTTCTACTCTTGGCGTGGATGGTGGTGAGTTTAAGACTCAGAGACTTGGGAAATTTGACGTGACTAAGATGGATAGGTGTCGACCTATCAGAGTTGCTTTGCCATCTGAGTCGATTGTTTCGGCTACACTTCGCTCATTGGGTACCTTAAGGTCATCTTCTAAGTTTGCTGGTCTCTTCATTTCCCGTGATAAAACACCATTGCAATTAAAAATACATAACGATGCAAGACAGGGGTTGAAGAATCGCCTTGAGAGGGGGGAATCCAATTTAAAAATAAAGTACTCCAATGGTATACCAAGTATAACCTCCTCTTTAAACTAGCTCAACCCAACACCACATCTACAGATATAAATATTTATTATCAGAACACTCGTGGTTTGTGTTCTAAGACACATACTTTCTTTTCCAATATTTGTGAGTCTTCCTACAGCATTGTCGTCTTGACGGAAACCTGGCTACATCAATCAATTTCTTCATCTGAATTATTTCCTGACTCTTACACTGTTTATAGATGTGACAGGAGATTTGAACTGGTCAATCGGTCTGTCGGAGGTGGTGTACTGATTGCCTTCGCTGATTCCTCCTGCATAAGATTTGATATTGTTGACACAACTTACATACAGAATTTGGTTGCTTTGATTGATAATGTCATGTGCAAGTGTCAAATTGCTTCTACATTGCTATTTGTGATCTCATTATATATACCACCTGATTTATCACTTACCGATTTCGAACATTTTTCGAAGCATTAGAAGCTTTCCTGGTGGATAAGCCTGTATTGGTGATTGGGGATTTCAACCTACCATTGTTCTGTAATACTTCTCCCTCCTCTTGCTCTAAGAATACCTCTTTACAATGTATGTGCAACTCTCTAAACCTGGTCCAACTTAATACTATTACTAACGTGAATAATAGAATTCTCGATCTGATACTTTATAGTGATGCGTCGTCGGTGGATGTTTCTATAGACACGCTGCCGCTTGTGCCGGTTGATTCTCATCATCCTCCGTTATCAATATCTTTGTCTGTTTTTAACATTGTCAAGTGCAATCACTTTCCATCTAGTACCAGTAAAAGGTACAATTTCCGTAAAGCCAATTATTGTCAACAATATAGTGATATACTTTCGGCGGACTGGTCACCTATCACTACTACTACTGATGTCAATGTTGCAACTGATATATTTTATAACAAACTATATTATCTGCTTGATCATTCTGTTCCCTAAACATCATTTTCGCGTTCACGTTTTCCGCCATGGTTTAACTCAAACATAAAATCTAACCTAAACCTAAAAGCATTCTATCACCGTAGATGGAAAAGTTTGAATAGTTCATACTATCGTGGTGAATTTTTGAGACTACGTGCAATCTGTAAAGAACAAATATCGCTAGCTTATGTTGCTTATTTGGATAAAATACAACAAACTATTAAAACTAATCCTAAGGAAATGTTCAAGTATATTCGCTCAAGACAAGAAACCTCCAGAATTCCTAGTAGTGTGGTATACACCGATTCTCTTTTGGATTCTTCTCAGGATATTGTGGATGGATTTGCTAACCACTTTTTAAACTCTTTCATAATTAGTTCTGACTATGATTGTACTGATGTAAATGCTACTTTGGCTGGATTCTCACTGCACTCTGTCTCAGATCAGGACTTGCTCCAAATTATGGCACGTATGCCGCAAAACTCTACAGCGGGAGATGATTTTATAGCGAGTTTTTTGGTTAGAGATGCTAGGCATATTCTTTGTAAACCTTTAGCCCACTTATTCAACCTAGCTATAAAAACGCACGTTTTTCCTGATATCTGGAAGCGTGCCCGAATATGTCCCATATTTAAGAAAAATGATCCAAAACAAGTTCACAACCACAGACCAATTGCCATTCTATCAAATCTCGCAAAAATCTTGGAGATAGTAATTTACAAAGCGATTTATAACAATATTCGCTCATATATATGTATCTCCATATCAGCATGGTTTCTTACCTGGTAGGTCTACAGTGACGAATCTAGTCTCGCTTACACAATATTATCAGATCATTTCGATGGTCGCAACCAAGTTGATGTCATCTATACTGACTTTTCTAGTGCTTTTGACATGGTTGATCATGGAATTCTACTTAGGAAATTGTCTTCCTCTGGTATGAGCTCTTCGTTCATACATTTGATGCAGTCCTACCTGCACAATAGGATCAATTTGTTTTTTATTCTGGTTAAGCGTCTAGGACATATATCTCTAGCCCGGGTGTACCACAGGGATCTAACTTGGGGCCACTTCTTTTTACTCTTTTCATTGATAATCTGTTAACCTCTCTGACTTCCCCTGTTTTGTGTTATGCTGATGATTTGAAGATTTATTCCAGTATTTCTTCGCAAGATGGTTCACTATTATTGCAGAAAGATCTTGATGTTCTTTACCAGTGGTGCATTGACAATAGGTTGGTTCTCAATATTCCTAAGTGTTATTATATGACCTTTACCAAGAAATTGACAAGTCTTGAATTTCACTATGACATTCACGGACAATCTCTAACTAAAGTAGATCTTGTCAGGGACTTGGGTGTGTTGTTTGATTCTCGTCTTTCATTCAATGACCATATATCGTCTTCATGTCTGGCTGCGTCCAAAACCGTGGGATTCCTGATGCGTGGCTCTAGATACTTCGATGATACTTCTGTCCTTAAGACTTTATATTATTCGTTTGTGGTAACCAAACTTGAATATTGCTCTGTTGCTTGGTCTCCTAATTATATTAGCTATCAAATGTCTTTACAAAAGATACACCGTCGCTTCTTAAAGTATCTTTCTTTTAAGATACAAGGTGTCTATCCTCCTCGTGGCACAGTCTACCACCATCTTCTGCAGAGTCATGACATGCGGTCTCTTGCTGCACGCAGAGACTTATATGCTGTTCGGTTTGTCTGGAAGCTCGTGAACAATAAAATTGATTGTTACCTTAACTTCTTTGTCCCTAGAGCATCTTCACGTTTTTCGGTGACTTTTACTATGCCGACTCCACGGACGAATACTCTCTTACATTCACCGTTTTACAATATGTCGCGATTAGGGAATACTCTGTATGACGATATATTTAATGACACAGTCAGTAACTTTAGGAAGCAGTTTCTTTACATGTAGCATACTCACATCAATTTCATTTAATTTTTTGTTTCTTTATTATTATTGTTATTATTTTTGTTATTATGTATTAGTATTTAAGAATTTATGTATTTGTTATATTTGCTTTTGTACTGCACTCATATAATTTTTGTCCTGTAAATGCTTGATGTTGGGCAATAAATATTATTATTATTATTATTATTATTATTATTATAAAAGAGGACAGTAGATATTTACAAGGTTTTCGGTATCAGCACGATCATTAATAGCGTTTTTTGTTTTATGATGTGTATCATTTCAAGTATTTCCGCGCCTTTTGATTATATTCCTTATCAATAATCTTCATATTTCTAAAATCAAAGCTGTGCTTTGTACTAGCTCTATGTTTTTTTAAAGCAGTGTTACTTTTGCAGAATTAGTGTCCGTTACTTGTATTTTTCAGATATTGTTTGTCATGTGATATTAATACGATTTTTGAACATGCAATTAGCAATTAAAAAAATGAGGTGTGGCCACCACACGACTTTCTTATACGTATGAGCGTTTCAAATTATAGAGTTTTAAAAAAATTTTATTTAAAAATTATTTAAAATCCTATTATAAGTACTTCTATTCTCTTAATAAATCTCTATAGAATGCATACTTTACGAGATATTCGAAAGAAAGTGCTATTCGCTAAGAGTATAAGTGTTACTTCCGGTCCGACTTTTGAAACTTCATTTATTCAAAAAATATTTCAAAACCAACTCTAATAAATAGTTTTGTACTCTTGACAAATATTTATAGAATGCATAATTTACGACATATTTGCAAAAAATCGTTATTCGATAACAATAAAAGTGTTACTTTTGGTCCGAATTATGAAATTTTTTTACATAAAAGGTATTGAAAATTAAGTTCTAAATACTTTTATACTTGTAACTTACCTGTCTAAAAAGCATAACTTGCAAAATATTCGCAAAAAACTGATTTTCGATAAGAGTAAAAGAACTATTTCTGGTAGGAATTTCGAAAAACTTTTTTAATAACATTCTTCTGAAATTTAATTTTGAGTACATCTAAATTCTTTATAAATTTGTTTAAACTTAGTAATTGACGAAATATTGGCAAAATTCAATTTTTTCACTGAAGTAAACTACTACTTCCGGTCTACCGATTTTACTGAAAAACTTGTTTTAATATATACTGGGTGTTTGCGAAGCTTTGGCAGAATAAGTAAATTTCACAAAAGCAATTTTTATTTACTTTAAATAGAACACCCAATTTTTTTTACAGAATATTAAGATCTTCAATAGCTACTTTTATTGTTAAGTATACCTATCTTTGTTATTTTAAAATCTTATCCCTGAAGCAGTAAAAATAATAGTTGCCATGGAAAAACATAGTAGCCACAAAGTCACATCGCTAAGATACAATGTGCTTCTGTAAAACTGCCTGTACAGTGTTACTATTGGCCTCTAAAGTTATTATTATTGTTATTATTATTTTTTCTATGTTGTTGATGTTATTTTTATCAGTTGTTACTTTTAGTTGTTATATCATATTTATAGTTCATCATAATAATAATGAACTTTCCAAAAGGAGAAGTTAATTGACATCTTGGATAAAAGGCAGATAAATTCTTTGCTTGCTTCAGATATTTAAAGACGTGTTACCTGTTTAGACTTCACACAAAAATTTTAGAAATACTTAAAAGTATAATGCTAACGGGAAAGTAAAGTATGAGTTGGAGAGTGCAAGTATTACTGCAGAAACATCTCAGCCCATGATAAATCGCTCGGTATAAGCTTCACCAATAGCGGATAGAATTGTATCAGCGACTAAATCCTCGATATTTTAAAAATAGAATTTGTGTTTACAAAACAATTACTAGGTAATTCAACGGTGATTATAACTCCCTGTCCCTGGTAATGTGGGTCCTACATTATGGAGCACCAGTACACTACCATAACAAACTCCGTCAATTTTTAAACTTAACTTGTTCTGAGAGATGTTTTAGCCCACATGGTTTCATAGAATGGTCGCCGACAAATGTGATATTACCCCTTTGAATTTATTTTAATGGAGATATATAAAGAATAATGCTTATGAGGTATTTGAGCGTTGATATACTTACCAAATCATTCTTTATAAATGCATTCTAATACAAATTATGGAATACGGCACACTAATAGCTAAATTTCATATTTGCCTTATCTATAGATGGCGCGTGAATGGACATCCAAAGGTAATGTACTTCGAGATGATTTAAGAAGCGCCATCCTTGAGATAACCAACCAATAAGAAGTACCTCTAAAAATACAACATTTACAAAATTACTCTAATAAGATATGTTATAAAGTACGAAGATAGTAAAAATATTAGGTTCTTGCCAAATTTTGTCACATTACAATTTCCTTTAAACGAGCAAGGACACCCTTTATTGGGATACCACAAATTTCAACAAATCATCATTACGTTCTTTCCCCTTTGGTATTAAGAAAATTCTTGTACCACTTCGGCCTAGAAAGTAATAATTACCAGAAAGCTGAAGGTTTAATGAAAAACGTTTTTTAGACCTTTATCCTCAATGATCTTTACGAACTCCCGAAGCAACAAGATTAGGTAGAGCAGCTTCATTTAGCCGACATAACATACAAAAGTTCTATAACAACTTGTGCATTTTATTTGCATGGACACGTTTTGGCTATTAATCTGAACACACTGCACTCAAGCCACAAAAGATAACTGCGTGCAAAGGACAGGAACAAATTTCAAACGCTACTTCCACTGAACAGGGTTTACTTGTGACAGTATGTTGTGCTATAAATGTATTAGGAAATTCAGTGCCGCATTTTTTCGTATTTCTTCTAGTCAAGGTCAAGATTACATGACCTATGGTGCGTCTCCAGATTCCACTGCGGCCACTTATGACAGTGGTTGGATAACCGCTAATAACTTGACAAAGTATCTTGACCACTTTTTAAAATATGTGAAGTGTTTAAAAGAAAACAAATATTTATTAATTCTTGACAATCACCATAGTTATATTTGATCCATGGCTTTGACAACTTCCAAATTAAATGGTATCAATTTATGGACTTAGCACCATATACAACCACCGACTGCAATGTTTAGACTTAACGGTTGGTCCCTTTAAGAGATAAAACGCAGGGATGATCAATCACTCAGGCTATACAATTTTATTTAAGAATGTATCGGAATTAGTTGGAGTAGCATTCGCTAGAGCTTTTACATCATCGAATATAACCAAGAGATTTTGCTAGTGCGGAATTTACAAATAGACGATTCAGAAAGAGGGATAAGACGCTGAATCAAAACCTGAAGCTTCCGATGATAATATTGCACATGGATCTAGTAGACCTTATCAAGAGTCACAAGATTCTTCTGGAAGTAAAATGGATGTTTTTAGGAAGTACAAGCACTGAAAATAAAATGGTACCCAGTGTTACCATTGGCTCCGCCTATCCACAATCATACGTACGCCGTTGTATCGCATATGATGCCAGACCCGTGCTGACGTCAGTGTAAACCCCGACGAATGAGAACGCGCGTCGGTAATGACGCAAACCAATCAAAAGAAGCGTGACATCAGCATCCGCCAATAAGCACGCACATGAATGAACGGGGATAATCATAGACCAATGGAGAGTTGAGAGGTGTCATGCGCTTCGGTATAGTGCCGTGCGCAATCCAATAAGGAAATTGCTGACATCAGCAACAGCCAACCAGAAGGTACCCCCTATACGATACATGGAGAAGGAAGAATATAAATTAGGACACACGGCCCGGAAAGGGCAATTCATCTTCGAATTCTTCTTCTGACTACTTCAGACCTTCAACAGCACCAGCTTTAACAGAATCTTCAACCACCGATCTTCAGCCAGCTTCAACAACTTTAAGGCCTACCTATACGGCCCAACGCCCAGGCCTGAAGGAAATATCAGGACCAACAGCTTAAGGCCTACCAATACGGCCCAACGTCCTGGCCCGAAGGAACCAACAGGCCCAGCAGTTTTTAAGGCCTACCATTACGGCCCAACGCCCAGGCCTGAAGGAAATATCAGGCCCAACAGCTTTAAGGCCTACCAATACGGCCCAACGTCCTGGCCCAAAGGAACCAACAGGCCCAGCAGTTTTTAAGGCCTACCAGTACGGCCCAACGCCCAGGCCTGAAGGAAATATCAGGCCCAACAGCTTTAAGGCCTACCAATACGGCCCAACGTCCTGGCCCGAAGGAACCAACAGGCACAGCAGTTTTTAAGGCCTACCATTACGGCCCAACGCCTAGGCCTGAAGGAAATATCAGGCCCAACAGCTTTAAGGCCTACCAATACGGCCCAACGTCCTGGCCCGAAGGATTCAACAGGCCCAGCAATTTTAAGGCCTACCATTACGGCCCAACGTCCTGGCCCCTGGATTCAACAAACCTCAAGACCTCAGGACCAGTTCGTGCGGCCAACGCCCCAGCCTACAACCTCATCAGGCCCGACCAACCCTCGGACCAAAAACCCTCTGGAACAATCAGTGTTAGTGCGCATCAGTGACGCTACCTCTAGTGCCGATCACCTCAAGTGGATTACGGGAGTGCATCAACCCACCCACCATTAAGTGCATCAGTGACGCTTTCTCTAGTGCCGATCGCCTCAAGTGGATTACGGGAGTGCATCAACCCACCTACCATTAAGTGCATCAGTGACGCTACCTTTAGTGCCGATCACCTCAAGTGGATTACGTGGGTGCATCAACCAACCTACCACTAAGTGCTCAGCAACGCTGCCTCTAGTGCCATTCACCTCAAGTGGATTACGGGAGTGCAATAACCAACCCATCATTAAGTGCACAGTGACGCTACCTCCCCACCAATCTAGTGCAACCAACACTATTCCATGTTAGCCATCGTATTATTATTATGTTGAGTGTTTATTATTATTGGTATTAAATAAAGAATAGTTATTTGTTTACTGTAACCCCCCTGTTTAATTGTTACTACCCTCACCAAGTGAGTCTCAGCCGGCCCCTTGTGAAACCCAGTGAAAGTGGTACGTAACAATTTGGCGCCCGTGGGACTTTAAGTGCAGTGTAGTGCTTAGGACCAACCCCAACAATGCCGAAACCAAGAAAAGGAAGACGGACACACCAAAGCAGCGACTTGGAGATAGACATCCCAACGCCACCACCACAGACTCCTAGCAAAGCCTCAACACCAGCAGCAGTTAAGACAGAACTTCAGCTGGCAATTCTGATCGAAGAACTCCGCCTCCTGGGAAGACGATTAACAACTCTGGAACAGGCTGCCGCCGCCCCTACAGAAGGAACTACAGGTTCGCGAACAAACACTACCGAACCAAACATTCCTCAACATAACTCCACACCTGAACCCAGACCTCAGTTGGAAGCCAACACAAATATCATCCCGGAACAAATTGCCACTCCTGAACCTTTCATATATTTGGAAGAAGACGCCGCCAGTGTCACTTCAAACAACCGCATGGTACCTAAAGAAAGAATTCATCCATACACAAGTCATTGTTGCGAAACTTGTCGTCACGAGACCCCTACCATCACACCGCCAAGATCTTTTAGTGGCCATCTGGTTGAAGACCCGGAAATATTCTTGGCCCGGCTAAACAAATACCTCCAAAACCAAAGTTTAGAAATGCCAGAGGATGTGGATGATGCGGTTAGGCCATACCTGGTGGGCGAAGCAGCGGCATGGTTCCGCAAGAACGAAGGGGGTTTTGGAACCTTAGGAGAATTTTGCCACAGGTTCCGCAGAGAGTTTATGGGACCACAAAAGAAGCGTGCATTGCAATTGGCATGCGACACCAGGCAAAAGGGTGATGAAGACCCATCTACCTTCATCACCCGCATGAGACGCCTGTGTTTGAGATTAAACCCCCAATGGCCAGAGGCCGAATTGGTCAACCACATTACCACACTAATGACGCAACAGTATTGCATCCAGATCTCGCAGAACGAGCCTCAAACTATGGACCAATTGCAATTATCATGCGAAAAATGGTCCACCATCTACGAGAACTTTAAGGGCAAACAACCACCAGTCAAAAAGGAAGCAGAACCCGCTGCGCCAACAACCAAGAAGAAGGAACAGCCTCCAGAAAGGTCCCTCCCACGCTGCTGGTTTTGCCCCGAAAGACATTATAATCGGGACTGCCCAAAACAGCCAGCCAGCTTTGCAACCCGTCACCCACCAGCTAATCGGGTATCGGGGGAAGAAGAAGGGGCCGCTCCAATCAAAACGCCGGAACGGCCCTAATTACCACGGCAAACATAGGACAAACGGCATCCATCCAGCTACACATTCACGGATGCCCGGTGACGGCGCAAATAGATAGTGCCGCCACCAGAAACCTTATAAGGCCCAAATGGACGTCTGGGCCCACAACAACCATGAAGCCAGTCCAATTTACTATGGCTCTGGAGGATAGAAAGTTTACTACCAATCAAAGGGGCAGATTGATGGCAGTCACAAGCAGTAACTACCAGTTCGAGTGTGAAGCACTAATAGTAAATGGCCTCCAGGCGGAGGTAATCCTTGGCCATCCATGGTTGAAGCAGAACCACGCCATCATCGACTATGTTAGGGGCTGCATACACGTGGGGTTGGAACAACGCCATACCATCTATTTTGACACCACCCCTCCAGGACAGGCAACCTGTGGCCTCGACCTAAATGCCGTTCCAGTCGACACCCAATCTTGGTCAGAAGAACAAAAGAACTCCTTTCAAACAATCATGCAGGAATTCCAAGGGGTATTCCAGGAAGGTGGACGAATCACCACCACCGCGACTACTAGACATACGATGCGTCTAAAAGAGGATACCCCTGTGCGAGTACCACAATACAAATACACACCGCAAAAGAAAAAGGTGATCACGGAACAGGTCGAGGAGATGCTGTCCACTGGGCCGTATCACCCCAGTGGACAATTGGGGAATTGTACTGGTAACTAAGAAAAACGGCGAACCACGATTCTGCGTGGACTTCCGCCGTCTAAATGACAAGACGATAGACGAGGTCAGTCCATTGCCGCCGATCCAGGAAACACTGAGAGACCTTGGGACGTCAAAAGTATTCAGCACCCTGGACTTGCGCAGTGGATACTGGCAAGTGGAATTAAATGAAGACTCAAAGAAACTGACCGCCTTCACCACCCCTGGAGGGGCGGCCTATGAATTTAACGTGATGCCTTTCGGCCTAAAAGGGGCCCCCACCACGTTCCAAAAATTGATGGTTCAGGACGTATTGGTGGGGTACCTCCAAGAATTCACAATAGCATATCTAGACGATATAATCATATACTCAGACACACTGGAGGAACACTTCTGCCATCTCCGATTAATATTGGAACGAATTCAACAACACGGCCTTAGACTGAATCTCCAGAAATGCCGTTTCGCAGACCAACAATTAAATTATCTGGGCCACGTGGTTACGACCGAAGGTAACAGGCCCCAGACGGCTCATATTCAGGCCATCCAGGAGGCGGAACCACCAAAAACCGGGAAAGCACTACGACATTTCTTGGGAACTGTAAACTGGCTGCGGGATTACGTTCCACGTTCCTCCGAAATAATGGCCCCCCTGACGGACCTGCTAGCCACTGGAGTGGCTTATCGATGGACACAACCTGCAGAAGAGGCCTTCCTAGCGATCAAGGCGGCAGTGGCTCAACCCCTCTTCTTGCATCGTCCAGACTTCAGATCTCCATTCATCCTACAAACGGATGCCAGTGCTGTGGGGGCGTCCGCCGTATTGTATCAAGGGGAGCATGACCAACGCAAGATTATTAGTTACGCCAGCCTGCGTTTCAATAAAACGGAAAGAAGATACCATATAAACGAACAGGAGTGCCTTGCGGTAATCTGGGCCATACGCCGCTATAGGCCGTATCTGGAGGATCGGCCATTTACTCTGCGAACAGATAGCAAGGCACTAACCTGGCTGAATAGTTTTAAGGATGCTAAATCCAAATTAACACGTTGGTCATTGCTCCTGCAAGAATTTTCGTATACCATTGAGCACATCCCGGGCCGCTTTAACGAACTGCCGGACGCCCTCTCACGTCACCCAAGCACAGAAGAAACGCCTCCGGAGATAGAAGATTGGGACAGGATGATTCCCACAACCACACCAACATTCAACAAAACAAACCAGGAAGAAAGGATATGTTTAATGCAGGAGGAAGAGCCATTGTTTCATGCACTCCAAGATGCGCAGCAGACCGATCCAGTAATTAGGGATTTGGCTCACCAACTCCAAGATCCAGCAAATGGGCCACACCCTGAATTCATTTATGAGAATGGATTTATCCGCTACAAAGATGGGGAACATCGGCCCATACTGGTGCCACAAGCTGCACGAGATAGAGTGCTATATCAATACCACGACAGCCCTACGGCCGGACACCCTGGAATGGACGAAACCCATGGTGCCATTACGCGGCGATTCCATTGGCCAAGCGTGAGAGCCGACGTAGTGGAGTACGTACGCGGATGCAGACTATGCAACGCTTTTAAGAGGGGACCCATTCAAACGAGAGCTCCACTTCGACCACACGCACCACGGGAGCCCTTCGAAGTACTCTCAGTGGATATCGTGGGCCCTCTTACTAGGTCACGAAAGGGGAACCAGTTCGGCGTGGTGGTAATGGACCTCCATTCGAGATGGATAGAGGCACGAGCAGTCCCTAACACTAATACACATACCATAGAATTGTGCCTCGAGGCAGTCTTCCAGCGCTTCGGCTACCCCATGGCCATTATAACCGACAACGGCCCCCAGTTCACCTCCGTCGGCTGGGACACTGCACTGCGACGTTGGCAGTGCATCCACTGGACAACGCCCATATACCACCCCAGGGCGAACCCAGTCGAACGGAGGAACCAAGAGTTGAAGAAAGGCCTCAGACTTCAACTGGAAGGCCAGACGCCGGAGCGCTGGGATGAAAAGTTAGATCAGGTATTATTCAACCTGCGCTGCCGCCAAAATGCCGCTTCAGGTTGCTCCCCGGCATACGCCCTGTTTGGGCACGAACTACGAAGGCCTGGTGAATGGAGGGACCCATTGCCAGATAACGCCGAACCCCGACCCCAAAGGACTCGTAGGATCCATGAACACGAGCAGCGTTACCGCCAGCGCCGTTACGCACAACCAGCCGCACCAATGCCGATACAGCTCGCACCGGGTGACCTAGTGATGGTTAAGGCATACCTGCCACATGGAAGGCCGTTTGGCCAAAAGTGGATGGGTCCATATCCGGTCAAGGAAGTGGCCGGGACAACCTCGGTTTGGGTGGAACGACCAGGAGGGCAGTGGGTCAAATACCACATTGACCAATTGCGGATCGCCAGGCCAGCCAACACTAGACCACCACCCCAGCCACAAGAAAATCAAGAACTAGTCCCTCCGCCGGATCCTGCAAGGGAACCAACACCGGGACCTAGCCATCAACAATGCTAATAATATGGTGCCTCATAAGGTCTGGAGCATCGTGTGATACAACGCCTTTCACCGGGGGGCCGTTTGTTACCATTGGCTCCGCCTATCCACAATCATACGTACGCCGTTGTATCGCCTATGATGCCAGACCCGTGCTGACGTCAGTGTAAACCCCGACGAATGAGAACGCGCGTCGGTAATGACGCAAACCAATCAAAAGAAGCGTGACATCAGCATCCGCCAATAAGCACGCACATGAATGAACGGGGATAATCATAGACCAATGGAGAGTTGAGAGGTGTCATGCGCTTCGGTATAGTGCCGTGCGCAATCCAATAAGGAAATTGCTGACATCAGCAACAGCCAACCAGAAGGTACCCCCTATACGATACATGGAGAAGGAAGAATATAAATTAGGACACACGGCCCGGAAAGGGCAATTCATCTTCGAATTCTTCTTCTGACTACTTCAGACCTTCAACAGCACCAGCTTTAACAGAATCTTCAACCACCGATCTTCAGCCAGCTTCAACAACTTTAAGGCCTACCTATACGGCCCAACGCCCAGGCCTGAAGGAAATATCAGGACCAACAGCTTAAGGCCTACCAATACGGCCCAACGTCCTGGCCCGAAGGAACCAACAGGCCCAGCAGTTTTTAAGGCCTACCATTACGGCCCAACGCCCAGGCCTGAAGGAAATATCAGGCCCAACAGCTTTAAGGCCTACCAATACGGCCCAACGTCCTGGCCCAAAGGAACCAACAGGCCCAGCAGTTTTTAAGGCCTACCAGTACGGCCCAACGCCCAGGCCTGAAGGAAATATCAGGCCCAACAGCTTTAAGGCCTACCAATACGACCCAACGTCCTGGCCCGAAGGAACCAACAGGCACAGCAGTTTTTAAGGCCTACCATTACGGCCCAACGCCTAGGCCTGAAGGAAATATCAGGCCCAACAGCTTTAAGGCCTACCAATACGGCCCAACGTCCTGGCCCGAAGGATTCAACAGGCCCAGCAATTTTAAGGCCTACCATTACGGCCCAACGTCCTGGCCCCTGGATTCAACAAACCTCAAGACCTCAGGACCAGTTCGTGCGGCCAACGCCCCAGCCTACAACCTCATCAGGCCCGACCAACCCTCGGACCAAAAACCCTCTGGAACAATCAGTGTTAGTGCGCATCAGTGACGCTACCTCTAGTGCCGATCACCTCAAGTGGATTACGGGAGTGCATCAACCCACCCACCATTAAGTGCATCAGTGACGCTTCCTCTAGTGCCGATCGCCTCAAGTGGATTACGGGAGTGCATCAACCCACCTACCAATAAGTGCATCAGTGACGCTACCTTTAGTGCCGATCACCTCAAGTGGATTACGTGGGTGCATCAACCAACCTACCACTAAGTGCTCAGCAACGCTGCCTCTAGTGCCATTCACCTCAAGTGGATTACGGGAGTGCAATAACCAACCCATCATTAAGTGCACAGTGACGCTACCTCCCCACCAATCTAGTGCAACCAACACTATTCCATGTTAGCCATCGTATTATTATTATGTTGAGTGTTTATTATTATTGGTATTAAATAAAGAATAGTTATTTGTTTACTGTAACCCCCCTGTTTTATTGTTACTACCCTCACCAAGTGAGTCTCAGCCGGCCCCTTGTGAAACCCAGTGAAAGTGGTACGTAACACCAGCATAATTAAAAGTCCAGAGGAAATGCAACCGTATTCCAAGGCCTTGTCAAGAAAGAAAAACGCAGAAAGGAAGCCTAGAAGAACTAAAATCTTGACTGATATTCCAGAAAAAAAAGTGGCATCGAAGCTGGCTATAAAGTTAGTATGAAAAAAAAACAAAAGTGTTCAATAAACCAAGCGCAATTCTTGGATTTAAACTGAAAATAGGGAGGCTCCTGGAAAGAGAAATGCAGATGATGATAGTCAACACCGACCCAAACGAAGAGTTATCGATAGAAAAGCGAAAAGGATGAATAACATGTGTCACAATTCTGATCATGAAGAAGCGAGCACATGCAAATCATATTTCGAGTTAGACGATAACGATCGTGCTGCTTCCATTTATCGCAATTCTTTATACTCGATGTCACGAGCAGAAGAATATTGGATTCGGAAAATTGTCGAACATGGTTCCACTTTATCTGTACAGATGTCAGTAAGGGCACCAAAGATTTGTATGTGAATTATGTACTAATTAGATTCTGTATTTTGTTTCCTTTTATAAACATTAAAGCTTTGATTTTTAATACTTGAATTCACGTGTCCTATCAAACCTCCCAGTTATTGTACCAAGCCTCTCACATATAGGGAAGTTAGAGACACTTTGCAAGGGTAAAACAAAAACTTCCTAACAAAGTTGTAACAAAGTCCCTTCATTAATTGAATAAAATGTCATGTATTTTAATTACATATCTAATTTGACTTGCGACTATCAAATTAGATATGTTTGATATTTTATTCAGCCGGCTATGAATTATTGTTTTTCATATTGTATATATATCTTGGTAATTAATATGCTATTTCATCTGTTAAATTCTTTGCTGTTCGCGATCGGAAAATATCCGGGGACGTCACGATCATTTTTCGCGCGGTTCTACGTCACGATACGTATATGAACCCCACTCTTGCGTACTTGTTTTTATTGTAAACCGACGATATAAAAGAGCCAGCAACGACCGAGGAGTTAGAGAGATTCCTGCCTGTCCTGTATCCTCTTCAGACCATTCAGACCTATTGTCGTGAATGGAATGATATCCATTTCACTAATTGAATCAGACCCATTTGTCGTGAGTCAATTAGTATTTGTCTAATCCGCACCGATTTTGTTTAGACCTATCGTCGTAAACGAAAGAGGAACCGCCTGTTAAATCTTAATTGATACAGACCTATTGTCATGCATCAACTAAGATATCCCGTATGAACATTTATCCGCAATAATATTTACCGCCTGTTAAATCTTAATTGATACAGACCTATTGTCATGCATCAACTAAGATATCCCGTATGAACATTTATCCGCAATAATATTTACCGCCTGTTAAATCTTAATTGATACAGACATATTGTCATGCATCAACTAAGATATCTCGTATGAACAATTATCCGAAATCATATTTTATAATTTAACTTCTTTCACAGATCCGCGTAACGCCGTAAAAGATATACTCTCACACGTAAAATTCTTAATCTCCGAACAAAGGCACGAACCACGTGCGATCGCAAAGTAAAATTTATATTTTCTGGTATCTAATTAAATTGATCGCGGATTTCGCGATAATCAATGTAGCTAATCATCAACCGTTATCAAAAGTCGGAATACGTACTTTGAAATAATGTTAAAGTCGTCTCAGATGAAATAAAATATTATTAGCATAACAAAACCTGTCGTATTTTTATTTAATTGTGAGGTTAGGAACTCAGATGAAAAACTGTAAGTTCAAAAGATAGTAATGAATTATTTTACTTGCAAATCGCCGATTGCAAACTTACTTTAATTGTTTTCTCAATTGACAAAGATGTATGTGTGTATAAATTGTATATAAATTGTATATAAACTGTATTTGTATCTGACTTGTTGACAATAAACAAAATAATTTTGAAATTATCTGTTGTATGACATGTCAATATTTTATCTTTCATTCATCGAACGAAAAGACCTGTCTTGATATCGAACTAAATATATTAGGATATAGAAAGACAAAGTACTCACCCCACAAAGTAAAACCAAAAGAAAAAACCGTAATTAATTTGAAAGTAATTATTTAAAAATAATCAACCACATGATAAAGTCAAACATTAATATTTTCAATCCATACATAATACTTTATTTAAGGCAAAGTTCAAAAATTATCTCAGCCTGCGGGAAAATTTGCTAAGGACTACCACAACGGTTTAAATATGATTTTTCTGAAAATTGTATGAAACCTTCCCAGTTTTCACTACATGAAAATTTATACAGAACACCGTAGCTGTAATATTCCTTCTTTAATGTTCAACAGACACCATGTTATTGTTTGATTTAAAAGACTTTGTAAACATCGCATATCCATTTGCGGAATTTAATATTAAATGATATACTCGGGAGAACCCAATATAACCTAAACATCTTGGAATTATATATGCATATGTATTTATTTGGAAATAACAAGAGACTTTAAAGTATCAAATCGTTGTACTTATCCAAGATCCTAAAATAACAAAGCCGCACAAAATCGGTTTATTTCGTCCTTCTTTTTTTTAGTAATGCTCAAAAATCCTCTCAGCGATGAATTTTCATAAAGCGGTATTTTATTATTCGGAAAACGAAATTAAGAGATAAATGCTTCGACTTAATCGACTCGAATTAGTCCAAAACAAATAGCAGAATTAATCCAAATATAATTAATAACTTTAAACAAAAGATTACAAGATTTATATTAGTGTTGTTTTACTTGAGCGGTTTGCTACTGGTGGTATCATAATTTGTTGAATAAATATTGATTGTGAACAGCAGAGCATGTTTATTATCATATATGTATACATACATACATATTACGTTATGAATCAAGCGAGGTGGTAGTTTGTTGGTAACTTTGTGAAGATAATATGCAATCATAGCAGGGCTTATCTTGTACTATATGATAGAAAATCGGGATATATATGGTAAATTGTTAAAATTGGGTTTATTAGAGATATTTCAGTACGGCGTGTCGTAATTAAATTAAAGCAATTTAGAGATTTGAACAAGTCTAATTTAAATAGAAGAAATAAACTAATTAACCAAAAAAAGAAATGTTTAATTAAGTTTTTTTTATGTGTTTGCTGACTAAAATGAAATGAATATTTTTAAGCAATACAAATTTACAATAAGAATATTAATAAGCGCTATTTCCCCAACAGGTACGAAACTAATTACACTGGCCAATATAGTTTTTACCTTGACCTATTAAATCTCATACTTTGAAATTTTTTTCACGTTATTTTATTGAATATGGTGCAATAGGAATCCAATTAATTAACTAACACAATAAAAGCAAACTTTTATTTTAATTATAAGAATTGCGCGGGGTGTGTTGACGCGCCTTGGGATATCACCTACATTTTGTGAACATTCACAAAGCAGTCTGGGTGTAAGTGAACGTTAGATTTCCTGCATAGATAAATGACATGGTTCTTGCACAAATACCAATTGACCCTTTTCTTTATTAGATGTTGAATAATTAGATGAGCAATATTGTCGTAACGCACGTCTGCAAGAAGATAACTTCTAGAAAACCTTCCATGGTACAGATGATTTTCATTAGCGCTCTCACATCGATCCCTAGCAACCTTAGATTAGGCCTAAAACCAATAATGACCTGAAGTTTATTTGAAACATCTTGGTGTCATTGGCTATGTTGTAAAAGCGCACCTTTATAATGTGCTTGGTTCGGTTTGGTGTATTTATTTTTAATAAATAATTAATAATTAACTAAATATGCGGGCAAGTTATAAAAATAATTTATTTATTGACTGACTTAGTGAACCTCGTTTACTTAGTTTCCTAGGGCAGACGGCGTCGCATCCCTACCACAGCTGACTGACTTGAACTTCGCTGCGATCTTGACAGAACTGACGTTCGCATCTGTGGACGGATACTTCCTTGTTGATTTCGCAATTTGACAGTCGTATATTATAACCTCAAGTACTTTTAATTACAGAACAATAGTGATTAATATTTACAATCGGTGTTCGTTAATAGTGTCAATGACCATCAAGGCATACAGTGGTCGAAAGTAAAATAATACTAAATCAGGGTAAGTAATTCTTTTAATTGATTGTTGCTTCTCGATAGAAAATAGAAATTATAAAATTCGGCAAAACACTCGTGCTAGATTTTAAGTCATGTTATTCAACATGTTTACAGAGTAGACATAAATATATACATTTATATACATATATCACACATTTATTTCATCCAGTGTATAAGAAAATTACAAACTTAATTAAAGTATTTTATAGAGTAAATTTAATACTCTATAAATTTTCAATCAAAATACACGAGGTATTCAACATAACCTTCCTTGACGTTCGGACATTTAAACTTGTTGTCGGCTATATTTATGATCTTTCTGGCAGTTTATTTTTAATGATTTTATTATGACTAAACATCCAAAAATAATTGTGCTCCGGAGTTTAAACATTTGATAAACAAAATATACATGTGATTCAATAGATTAATTGAGATGGATTTTTGCGGCTCGTAAATTAATTTCATAACATCAACATATACTTGGATAATTTAATTACCGGTTTTCTCATGCCTTGTATTTCGGGGTATCGGAGAGAAAGATAATCAAGTGCCTTGACTCGATTAGCCTACCGAAGAATTTAACAAAATTCCGATACCTTGACCAGAGTCTCGTCAATTAGAGTGACGGACGGACATTAACTTCTTGTGCCTTGACCAGTAATAAGGCGGGACAGGAAAGAACTACAGGTATCAAAACCTAATGTTCAAAAGGAATACTGCCCTCCTAGGGATGGTCTGAAGGCTTGCTAGGAAAAACAAAAGCTTTTTATACAAATTTTTCGGCCAATTATATCTAATGGAGCCTGCCAAAATCCTCCCACCGACTGTAAAAATCATATACAACAAATCCGTGCGCAAAACGTGACGTGCTAGGTATTTTTTCATTGCACGCATGGAAAGTTTCAACAATTAAATACAATTTTAAACAAATTATCAAAAATACTAGGAAATATGTATACAGGCGGTTAAACAAAATCATAAATTAGAAAACATAATAATAAAATGTTATACATATTTTAAATGATTAATTACAGACATGACAAATATGTACAATAGCGACATTTTTATTTAATTAACGCTGCAGGTTCGTAACATCATTTTTCCACGTACCCGTATACTATAATTGGCTATATCATTATTATGTATATCAACGCCACCTATATGTTTGTTATACGTAGCAATCGTTTGCGGATATGGTACAGAAATATTCATTTTTTTATACAATTGAATCGCTTTATATTTACAATAAAGTATTTCGCCAAATGATTACTGGCCACATGTTTTCTCATCAGCATCATATTGCCGTGGTCTCTTGCATATTAAAAATAATAGTAATAGCATTAAGATTTAATTTAAGTATATAAAATATAAAAGAGACAATAAGAATAAGTTTTATTGTATTCAAAGATTTTAACATAAGAGTATACTAAGTTGCATACATTAAAGTGAGAAAACATAGACATAAAAATGAACTTATATTTACAATTTAGATATTAAGCAGGTACAAAATAAAAGACGAGATAAAATTTAAGATATATATTTCTTTTATAGAAAAGAGAAACAAGATGTATGGTTTGTGTATAATGAAAAACACCCTGACTTTATAAAATGCGTGAAAATTGCACTGAACATTTTGAATAATGGACCGTTGTTTAAAAATAAAAGAGAAATGAAAGCAAATAACCGAGAAAGGGTTATGCTTAAGGATGGAAGTGTGATAAGAATTAGTCATCTAAATGCAATAAAATTGTATGAAGAAAACAAAATCCGATATGCACGGGAGAAGAATGTAATTGAATAAATTATGTAAAAGTTGAGAACGTGCATAAGGTAATAAAACTTTATTAAATAAATCATGCAAAAATAATAAAATTTACCTCAAACTTATGACTATATAAATAAATAAAAAAGGATATAAATAAAAATATTCTGAGACCATACAATCTGCAATAGTGTTTTTATAAACGACAGCTGGCAATAATAAAGTACATTCATGAATTCGTATATGTAGTGTTATATTTCATAGACTGTAGAGAGGTTTTGTACGGTTTGATGACCTACAAAAAGAAAATATAATGTAAACTTGGTTTGTAGTTTATTACAGATAAATATATCACCGTTGGAAAAGTCCTGGATCGAGGGAAGCAACGAAAAGGCAAACCAAATGGATTGTGGTAGTACGAGTAATCTTATTAAAAGAATACCTGTTATTTACAATGTATTTCCAATTTTGCCAAGAGCTGGAAATAAAACAAAAATAAGATTTGTGTTAGCAAATGGAAAGAGGAAGTATGTGGCAAATAGTAAATAAGGTAATAAATTCATAAACAAATATAAGGAAGAATTATATTAATACAAGTATACCTACATTGGAGAAATGCTGGACAATTTGAGTGAGAAACTTTTAAAATATAAACAAACAATTCTCAAGGTGTTGACATTTTAAAGTGAAGGAACTGTCAAAAGACAATAAGTGCGTGTGTGTGTGTTCATATCACAACGGCAACTTGGTAAGCAAAGATCTCACTAAAGACGCAGGGTGACAACTTAAATGGTAGTTTCTGAGGAGGGCGTTGATAGCGGTCACGTGTCTTCCCGGGGATATAAATTGGAGGACAAGAATGAACAAGTTTAATAAGCTGGTTATATGGAAAGAGATTAAAAGCGACTTAAAATCGTAGGGTCAGATACATCACGATTATTTCGATTCATATTTATTTCTTGTATTAGCGTATTAATTTCATTTGTATTTAAGTTTCATTCATTTTTCTTTGGTTAATAATTTTTGTATTTTTAAATAATGGAGATGCAAATGGCTGAATTTGAAAAGTTTTTCAATGACTCAAAGTAAGTTTTTGATACAAAGATTTACCAACGTTGCTATGCGTGTACTGAAATATAATGTGAAAATGTATATTCAATATAACCTTGTGCAAGATGGATAATAAATATTTTCCTGTAATAGTAATAAGCATTCATTAGTTTCAAGAACACAAAAATGGAATTATTAATGGTGTTGCGTTTTAAGAGAATATAGCGTGCAAATGTATATTTTCTGGCACTTTATTAGGCATCATTGATGTTTACAATAAATTTTTGATTATAAATTAATGATTTAAATTAGATTTTTAAGAAGGAAAGTGTTTCTGGGTAGCGGACTCTGAGATGCTGGATATAATACGTGTGAATGGTTATAGACAGTAATCAGATTCAAGCTTTTTCTCCGAACATTGACCATTGCGAAGTTCTAAGTTTGTCATAGCATTACGTGCGAATATAATGTCTCTGATGGAATAGAATTAGCATAAAAATTTCAATAGTATACTAACGTTAATTGAATTTTTATTTTTCTTGAAACAGAACAATATTTTAGATTTTTATTTGATTAAGCATAAGAAAAATATATTCGTACTATAAAACATTACAACCTAGAACAAGGTACAAATGTTTTCTCTTAATTATGTTTCTTTTTAATAAAATGGTGAATATAGTATAGCGATGATATCTATTGTGAAATAATGTTAAATAAATTATACAATTATGTTTTATATGATTTCTGGTTTTTATTTTGAATAAGCTATAACCTGATCCCAATTAAAGAAAAAAGACAAGAGATTTGATGAGTGAATAGAAATTTAAATACACTGATAGAATTCACGTATACTTATAAAGTACGTGCTGTTAAGATAAATAATATATATATATATATAGGTATGTAAATTTACTGAACCAGGAAGGTCAGAATGTGTGGGCTGGGTTAATTAAAACAATCTATTTGTGGCTGGTAACGTTTCGGAATAATTTATTCCATCATCAGACTTTGCCACTATGGACACCGAAAATTATCTTAACAGATCCAATCATAAACATAGAGAACTCATGTTGGTGGTACACTAAATTAAAATTTTTTTAATATATTATATAGGCCATTAAGGTGTCACATATTAAAATTACATTTAACAACTTCAAATCAATTACTCAGTAAAATTAAAAACAAAAATTTTTGACGGACATTACTAGTTGCATTTTAAAAAACACCAACACGAAGATCACAACAACAATTGAGAATTGTTGTTGTGATCTTCGTGTTGGTGTTTTTTAAAATGCAACTAGTAATGTCCGTCAAAAATTTTTGTTTTTAATTTTACTGAGTAATTGATTTGAAGTTGTTAAATGTAATTTTAATATGTGACACCTTAATGGCCTATATAATATATTAAAAAAATTTTAATTTAGTGTACCACCAACATGAGTTCTCTATGTTTATGATTGGATCTGTTAAGATAATTTTCGGTGTCCATAGTGGCAAAGTCTGATGATGGAATAAATTATTCCGAAACGTTACCAGCCACAAATAGATTGTTTTAATTAACCCAGCCCACACATTCTGACCTTCCTGGTTCAGTAAATTTACATACCAATACACCCTGAAAACAGTGTCTAACATCACAACTTCCTATATATATATATATATATATTGTGTGTTTATTTTTCTTAACTACGCATTTTCGGAAATACAGTCGATATAATGACATTATTTTTATTATTGTTTTTAATTCGTAATAATTTGCAATACAACTGGCTAATGTTAAGCCAGTTGTTTTTAATTTGTGACGTGCTGTAACCGTTTAATGTGAGTCGCTTTATTTTAGTTTATTTCATTCTTGTTTGTTTTTTTTGACTTAATAAGTGCTTTTTAATTGGCGGATTTACATATTATTGTCTTCTTTAATTACTAATTTTTTTGCAGTATTTTAATATGCATAAGTTTTGAAAAAGATGTGAATAAACATCGAAACGTCAGCAGTAATCACGTTTTTTTTAATTTTAACCTAAAAACCACATACCCAAGAATACATACTATTGATTATATATATATATATATATATATATATATATATAAATTTAAAGGGATTTCAGTTTTTAACTGACAGCTCTGTATAACACTATTTCGTAAATCTTGATTGACAAGAAGTAAGCATTTACTGACCTAGATGCCAGAATTACCGAAACCGAAAAAGTGATGTGTATCCATTTCTACACGTATTTAATTAGTGAAACTGCTTTTTATAGTTTTTGTGAACCATAGAAATGTTTTCTGTGTTGTCTATTTGTGTTTTTTACTTTTTTGCGAACAACTTTAACAGTTTTTACTTTGAGACACGTACAAGATGACCAATTGTTCAATTACTAAATATATGAAATTAATAGCGAATGTCTGATGAAGGTTCAAAATTACAGAACCGAAACGTCACGAAGCTAGAATAAAGTTTTTTATTTGAATATCCACAAACCCTAATTCTGGCATCTAGGTCAGTAAATGCTTACTTCTTGTCAATCAAGATTTACGAAATAGTATATATATATATATATGTTCTCTTTCAGGTTTCCACGGGTAGTAGTATGTGTTGTCACTGGATTCCGGGTTTTCTTCCGCGTTTCCACTGCTTGGTCTTTGGAAAGACCGATACTGGTTTCTTGACGACGTTTCGGCAAAATCACACTTGCCATCTTCAGGTCTGCGATAACTGTCTGCTTCTGCTTCTTGTTATTCGTAAACTTACGAATAAAGTTTACGAATAACAAGAAGCAGAAGCAGACAGTTATCGCAGACCTGAAGATGGCAAGTGTGATTTTGCCGAAACGTCGTCAAGAAACCAGTATCGGTCTTTCCAAAGACCAAGCAGTGGAAACGCGGAAGAAAACCCGCAATCCAGTGACAACATATATATATATATATAGGATAATAAAAATTATCATCATCTTTATTAGTTATGTTGCTGGAACAGCACACAACATAATTTATTTGGCAAAGCCTAATATATGGCAATACTACAATTATTGTATTCCAAATAGTTATGTTGCCACAGTATTATGCATAATCAAAAGAGCCTCTTGACTTTTTAGAGAGAGCCTTACTTTATTGTAATGGATACTTAAATGTTCTGGTGTCCTTTACTGTTCCTGTGGTTAGCAAAACACGGTCCTTCAGTACTAGAAATATTTCATAAGATGTGAACAAATTGTTGAATTATACTTCCTGTTCCACCGGACTTTCAATAACAGACAACAAATTAACAATAAATTTCTATCGCAAACAGACTTATATTCTATGATTTGGCCCGTGTTCCCACATAAAACATATATTGAAACAGGTAGCCTTCGGGAGAAGCCAAAACGTAAAACCAAACCTTACCCATTTCCCTCGAAGAAACATGTTTGCGCTGTGTTGTCAAAAGTATGGAACCATTTTTTCGTTAATTGATAATTAGCGTGCAAATATGTTGAACAGCAGTTTATTATAGTTCTATGCAATGGTTGGCAAAGAAAGACGGATTCAACATTTGCCAACCATTGCATAGAATTAAACCATAAATTTAATAAAGAATTTCAAATTTTACATGTACAAGATAGAGGAAAAAAACTTAATTTGAAGCTTTAGAAATTAATAGATATAAGAAAATAGGTCAGGCACTAAACGAACAAACAGATTTAAATCACTCCCCTCTACTGTCTTTCTAAATTTGTTAAAAACCCCCTCTTTGAACCCTGACATTTATGTAAACGCTGTAATGATTTTGTAAACATTTTTCCGTCATCACCTGATGAAGCCAAAGTTTGGCGAAACAATAAAAATTATTTGAAACTGTCTTTACGTTTATTATTTCTTTTATTTGAAAGTTTAAATATACTTACCTTGCCGACCTGCTACATCCTTTTTACTTTACTCCACATTCATCTCACACAAAATTTTCCAATCCATAGTGAAAACTACAATTATAAAACCCGTAACAAAAATAATTATGTGATCCCTTATCACCGAGTGGTCTATGCACAAACAGGATCCATTTACATGGCTTTAAAACTTTATAACCACTTCCCATCTTGTTTGAAGACGCTGTCTCCAAAACCATTAAAAAAAAAAACGAGCGGCTGAGGTCCTTCTTTCCATCAGTATCTACTCCATTGAGGAATACTTCGAGCGAGACTATTCCGGCTGCTCCTAGTCTCTCAGTTTTTGATTACCTCTTTTTCGATATCTTCTTATGTATTCAATTTTATAGTTATGTATATATTTTATTAATAAAATATATTACAATTCTTTGCCAAATATACAAATGTATTGAAAAAATCAAAAGATTCTTGGTAGTAGTGGCATACAATGAAGTAAAAGTAATAACAATATGACTAATATTAATATATGTTTCTACATAGACAATCAACGATGCAACTATGTATGTGTTAAGATGTATTTGTAGCTACAGACATATATGTTTCTACCTAGTTTGGTTTCGTCAGTGCAGCATAACAAAGAAGGTGTATGTTAAAGCATTAATATGTGTTGAATAAAAATTATATAGTATTACCTTAAAATGTCAATCCAAAATGTCCAAGTGTAAAACAACTGTGCACTTACTTAATACTGTGTAATGCCTTATTTCAACCAGGCAGTTAATATTATTATTTTATTAACTGCCTGGTTGAAATAAGGCATTACACAGTATTAAGTAAGTGCACAGTTGTTTTACACTTGGACATTTTGGATTGACATTTTAAGGTAATACTATATAATTTTTATTCAACACATATTAATGCTTTAACATACACCTTCTTTGTTATGCTCCACTGACGAAACCAAACTAGGTAGAAACATATATGTCTGTAGCTACAAATACATCTTAACACATACATAGTTGCATCGTTGATTGTCTATGTATTTCAATCAGATTGTACATGTTTAGGTGAACCTAATCCGATTTGATAGGATTACATGGGTAATGGCGATTGTCCTATGCTTATTTGCTTCCATTTACATTTATACATGACTGATTTTACATTCTATATTGTTATAATATCAACAGTTCTACTCTTAATTTTTCATTACATAGTTGCGTCTTTGTTATTTGTATAATTGCATTGACTGAACAGTTTGTGGTAAATCCCAAGCCTTTTGATGTGACTATATAAGTAATCCCGACTGTCCTATTGCTTATTTGATTACATTTTCAATTATACATTATGATTTGCATTTTATATTTTTCATTGTTTTCTAATTGACAACCAGTTGTCATATTGTTATTACTTTTACTTCATTGTATGCCACTACTACCAAGAATCTTTTGAATTTTTCAATACATTTGTATATTTGGCAAAGAATTGTAATATATTTTATTAACTGCCTGGTTGAAATAAGGCATTACACAGTATTAAGTAAGTGCACAGTTGCTTTACACTTGGACATTTTGGATTGACATTTTAAGGTAATACTATATAATTTTTATTCAACACATATTAATGCTTTAACAAACACCTTCTTTGTTATGCTGCACTGACGAAACCAAACTAGGTAGAAACATAAATGTCTGTAGCTACAAATACATCTTAACACATACATAGTTGCATCGTTGATTGTCTATGTATTTCAATCAGATTGTACATGTTTAGGTGAACCTAATCCGATTTGATAGGATTACATGGGTAATGGCGATTGTCCTATGCTTATTTGCTTTCATTTACATTTATACATGACTGATTTTACATTCTATATTGTTATAATATCAACAGTTCTACTCTTAATTTTTCATTACATAGTTGCGTCGTTGTTATTTGTATAATTGCATTGACTGAACAGTTTGTGGTAAATCCCAAGCCTTTTGATGTGACTATATAAGTAATCCCGACTGTCCTATTGCTTATTTGATTACATTTTCAATTATACATTATGATTTGCATTTTATATTTGTCATTGTTTTCTAATTGACAACCAGTTGTCATATTGTTATTACTGTTACTTCATTGTATGCTACTACTACCAAGAATCTTTTGAATTTTTCAATACATTTGTATATTTGGCAAAGAATTGTAATATATTTTATTAACTGCCTGGTTGAAATAAGGCATTACACAGTATTAAGTAAGTGCACAGTTGTTTTACACTTGGACATTTTGGATTGACATTTTAAGGTAATACTATATAATTTTTATTCAACACATATTAATGCTTTAACATACACCTTCTTTGTTATGCTGCACTGACGAAACCAAACTAGGTAGAAACATATATTTTATGTCTGTAGCTACAAATACATCTTAACACATACATAGTTGCATCGTTGATTGTCTATGTATTTCAATCAGATTGTACATGTTTAGGTGAACCTAATCCGATTTGATAGGATTACATGGGTAATGGCGATTGTCCTATGCTTATTTGCTTTCATTTACATTTATACATGACTGATTTTACATTCTATATTGTTATAATATCAACAGTTCTACTCTTAATTTTTCATTACATAGTTGCGTCGTTGTTATTTGTATAATTGCATTGACTGAACAGTTTGCGGTAAATCCCAAGCCTTTTGATGTGACTATATAAGTAATCCCGACTGTCCTATTGCTCATTTGATTACATTTTTAATTATACATTATGATTTGCATTTTATATTTGTCATTGTTTTCTAATTGACAACCAGTTGTCATATTGTTATTACTTTTACTTCATTGTATGCCACTACTACCAAGAATCTTTTGAATTTTTCAATATATTTTATTAATTATATACTCATATTTTGTATATACTTATACTTTTCGTCTGTGCTGTTTTGTAGTGTCTTGTTCATATAAAAATTTGTCGATTTTATTTATTTATTGATCTATATAATGATGACAATTTTTGATACTGTCTCTGCCAATTTATGTACACTATCCTGTATGATTGATTGATTGATTAAATAAAACTAAAAAACAATTAATACTTATCTTCAATTTAGAAAAAAAGTAAAGAACATGTTTTTAAATAAAGAGAAACGTGGGCGGTGACCAGAGCAGGAAGGATGAGAGTCCTCAATTCCAGTAGTCGGGAATGGATGTATCATCGAGGAAACAACCCGTGACGAAGATGTCGGACTGTAGCTTACATATCTGTATGTACATAATTATACAGTATTTACTTTTTTTGTTATGAATGTATGAATAAATATTTATAAATTTTGTTACTACTTCTGGGCGGAATTTAGTTTTAAGTTAGTTTTAGGCCCTTCTTTAACTATTTTCCGTTTTTATTATTTGTAAAGGCTCTACAGAAAATTAGAACTCACTGCTTTGTTTTCTGAGTAGCTTTTTTTTACTGCACACATTATGTTTATTTTCTTTCTTTCGTATCTTTGTTACGTATTCTTGTTGTATGGTATAGTATATTATTATTATTATTAATTGACTTATGTTTGAGTGTGTTAATAGTAGCTAAATATCTTCTTATACAAGCTTGTATTAAAATAACTAAAAAAAATAATTTAAAATTTTAGAATTGCTGGTGGTTGCGTGCAAACGAAACATTATATAACTGCAAATAATTTTTAGTTGTAGGATCTATAAATGCAAACAATATTTGTCGTAAAATATATTTATATTTTGCAAAACCATAGAGACATCGAAGAATGTCACACTAATATTACACCAATATATAGTGCGGGAACTACTTTCATGGAGTCATTATTATTATTGAATAAATAATAAGTTTCTGAGTAAACCGTGTCACTTAAATAAACCTCGTCTATTTGACATTAATATAAAAAATACTACAAGATTGCATAATAGTAATTCTTGAGATATGATGAGGAAAACGACTCCACTAAAGTAATATTGAATACAAACCGGTAATTCTGAATGTCATCTAATTTCCATATGTCTTTCACAACTCAAACAAATAAATTAAAATAGAAACACCAGGATATACGAGGTATGATCAGATTACAACGAGAAATTTTAAATTGCGCGCGCTGTATTTAATCTAAGAAATTGATTAATTTTTTCTGTGTTGACAGCACTCTTACTGACAGACGCGTCACTTACTTGACCCAATTGCAACGCTCAGTTCGTGTTTGGCGAGCGAATAGGTGATCTTTATTCGGTGTGTTCGGCTAATCGTTTGTGTGGCGAAATGCCGGATCAAAGAATTTGCGTGAAATTTTGTGTTAAAAGCAGCATTAAGTGCAGCGAAGCGTTCAAAATGTTAAATAAGGCATTTGGCGGTTATACTATGTCACAACCACGGATTTATGTATGGTACAGACGCTTTAAGGAAAGTCGACATGACATTAAAGATGATGAGAAGTCTGGGCGTCCTCGCATGTCCATCAGTAACAAAAATGTGGAAATACTTAAAACGATTATACTTGCTAATAGAAGAATTACTATTAGGGAGGTTGCTGAAGAAATAGGAATTTTATATGAAACATGTAAAGCACATTTTTATTAATGTTTTGAACATGAAACGGGTGGCGGCAAAATTTGTCCCTAAATTGCTGAATTTTCAAAAAAAAAGAGCATCGTGTAGCCGTCACTAATCATATGCTTAGTGACATCGCAGAGGGCCCAAGTTGGCTAAAACGGCTATGATTTCGAAACAAAACTCAATCATCTCTGTGGAAGTTTTCTGAGGAGCCTAGACCTAAGAAAGCACGTCAAATCCTGTCAAATGTGAAAGTCCTTTTAACTGTCTTCTTCGACTACGATGAAACAGTAAACAAAGACTATTACAAGTTTTACACAATTGCATGAGTCAATCAAAAAAAAAGACCCGAACTTTGGAGAGACAATTCGTGGATTTTGCACCACGACAATCCACCGGCACATACCGCTTTGCTTATCCAACAGTTTTTGGCAAAACATAACACTATTATGTTGCCACATCTACGCTATTCTTCAAACATGCCCCCCTGTGACTTTTTCCTATTTCCTAAATTAAAAAGAACACTTAAAGGACAACGTTTTTCAACAATAGATGAGATTAAGGCAAAATCCCAAATCGAGCTCAGAGCGATACCTAATGAGACGTTCCATCAATGCTTCTCAAAATGGAAACTACGTTGGCAAAAGTGTATAATATGACAGGGAGACTACTTTGAAGGGAAAGATATAAACATTGTAGATTAAATAAATACTTTCTGAAAAAATTTTTTGAATTTGATAACACCCCGTATATCACTTACTTAAACTCTTAATTTCCTGCTGCATAGGCAATAATAATAATAGTTTATGCAGCAAAACTCGTATAGATTAAAGTACGAGTAAGTACGTCTTCATCTTCTAACACATTTGACATATCTAAACTTGCTTGTATATTACTCATTAAATCTGTAAACTTTATATCTGACAAGCATTTAGACATGTTCATTATATCTTGATATTGTTCTTTACGATTATATTACTTTAATACACAATTTTGCACAGCAATAACCGACAATTTTAATTACCTAAATTATATTACAACAACAAATATTCTCTTGTGATTGTCATTAAACCCACATTTCAAAGTTTACAGGACTGTCAGTGTTGCATAGAAATAAAAAATGGGGTTAGCCCACCACACAACTTTCTTAAACGTATGTGTTTTTTCGAAATGTGTATATAAAAATTGTTACAATGTAAGTTATAAATTCTGTATCTTCTTAACAATATAAAGCTCCGGATAAAAGTGTTACTTCCTGTTCGAATGTAGAAAACACTACTCAAGAGTAAAAAGTTACTTCTTGTCCGAATTTTGAAATTGTTTTTATACAAAAATTGTTCCAAATGCTGTAGGGAATGCAAAATTTTGCGAGGTATTTGCAAAAAAACTGGTGTTTGATAAAAGTACACTGTAAAAAAAGTTTGTGTAATATTACACATACTATAATAGAAAACTATTTCACATGGATTATCACGTAAAATTACATCAATATGTAAAATTGCACACGAGTGTGTACTAGTATTTTATGAATAAAATACACGCAAAGAATTTAAAAAAAAAACTCGGATTACCCCCGGGTTCACATTCGGGCCGGAAAATGTATTTTTTCAATTTTTTGTTGTATTTTTTCATAAAATACTACTACACACTCGTGTGCAATTTTACATAGTGATGTAATTTTGCGTGATAATCCATGTGAAATAGTTTGCTGTTATAGTATGTGTAATTTTTACACAAATTTTTTACAGTGTAGAAGTATTATTTCCGCTAAAAACTGCTACTCCATAAGAGTAAAAGTGTTACTTCCGGTCCGAATTTTGAAATTTTTTACATACAAAAATGTTTCGACTCGAGCTCTAAATACTTTTGTATTCTACACTGTAAACATTTTTAGGAAAATCATACAAATATTTACGTAAAAGTTACACAAAGAAACGTGTAAGTGCTCAAATGTGTAATTTTCATGAAAAGCAGATGCAAATATGCACATTCGATAGTAAAATTACGTTTATACTGCGTTTTACTTTTTTTTGTAAAAAAAATATTAAAACCTGTTGTATTTTTTCATAAAATACTACTACACACTCGTGTGCAATTTTACATAGTGATGTAATTTTACGTGATAATCCATGTGAAATAGTTTGCTGTTATAGTATGTGTAATTTTTACACAAATTTTTTACAGTGTAGAAGTATTATTTCCGCAAAAAACTGCTACTCCATAAGAGTAAAAGTGTTACTTCCGGTCCGAATTTTGAAATCTTTTACATACAAAAATGTTTCGACTCGAGCTCTAAATACTTTTGTATTCTACACTGTAAACATTTTTAGGAAAATCATACAAATATTTACGTAAAAGTTACACAAAGAAACGTGTAAGTGCTCAAATGTGTAATTTTCATAAAAAGCAGATGCAAATATGCACATTCGATAGTAAAATTACGTTTATACTGCGTTTTACTTTTTTTTGTAAAAAAAATATTAAAACGTATGTAATATTACGAATACCTACGTAAAATATATATAAATCATTATGTAAAAATACAAACTTCAAATGGATTATCACAAACTAACTTTATTAAATTACACACTAGTATGCAATTTTACATAGTGATGTAATTTTACGTGATAATTCATGTGAAATAGTTTCCTATTATAGTATGTGTAATTTTACACAAAAAATTTTTTACAGTGTAGATAAATCTGTATAGAATGCATAATATGCAAGATATTTGCAAGAAAACGGTTTTTCGATAAGACAAAACGACATACTTCCGGTAAAACCTCTTGTTATAAGAGCTTTCTAAAACTTATTTTTCGTACTTTTTTATTCGCTATAAATTTGTCTAAACTTAGTAGTTGCCGAGATATTAGTAAATCCTGTTGAAGTAACTACTTTCGGTCTACCGATTTTACTAAAAATCTAAAAAGATCCCAAGAGGAAGATTATACTCGTAAATATAAAATCTTGTATTGATAGCTTCATCCCGATTGGCCGCTCTCGTGGTCAAAGAGAGAAAGAGAGAGAGAGAGAGAGAGAGAGAGAGAGATTTGAAAAAAACACTTTTTTGATATCATAGAATTTCAATACGGATATCTGCAAAAATCTCGAGGTCGACAATTTGCAGCATTACAATACTTCTTTATACTACGTATAAGAAAGTAAATAAAACACATAATGTGACATTTATTTTAGAGAAACAAGCTGTTAGATACGGAAATACTCTAGATAGATAGTAGTGAACACTAAAAATGACTAATGGGAGAGGGTGGGCAAGGTGACAAACGAGGCAAGTTAACGAAAAACGTTTTTCTAAAAAAGGAAAAAAGGTATCTGTGCACTGAAATAAACACAACATTCTACCTAACCCCAAAGATTAACGTGCTCAAAGAGATGGCGTCAGAATCAATACTGTCAAAGCCAGACCACTAAATGCGTTTACGTTTGTCATACTTTAAGATTTACTGTGTTTTAAATAACGATTCTCGCAAAATTAAGAGGTAAGGTAGGACAATTTCACATTTAATCATATTTGACTGGTTCGTAATACTATACACATCATGCAGCATGCTATTTTTTTGTTTTATTCAGTTTTAATTGTTTGTTTGTTTGAGGTTATAAATGGAGCATGTTGACAGAGGCAAAATGACAAATTGGAGTCGGTATTCAACACATACCTTGTCGACACTTTTTAACCAACGAAAGAATAAAACTCTTAAATATAAAAGGTTACAAAGTGGCGAGCCAATATTGTAGAATGGACGAAACCCGTGGGGGTTCACTAATAATGCTAAAAGAAGACATACAGGCCACAAATAGGACTGACATAATCGATCTGTCCGTTGAAAATGAAATTGAAATATCAGCGTTAGAAATTAATACTAATAAGATGGTGGTAATAACTTTTTACAGACCACCATCAGGAAATGACCAGATATTTGAGGAAAAAATCAATGAATTGTTAGATATAGTAGATCAAAACAATAACGAAAAAAGTGTCTTTATTGCGGGTGACTTCAATATGGATTTCCAGTTGAATAATCAAAAAATAAAAAACCTGACAGACATTTTTCATGTCTTTAACCTTAGACAGGTATTTTATGAGCCATCTAGAGTTACACACATCAGTAGCACCTTGATAGATAATGTTTTCGCGAACATTGAGGGGTCCAGCTATACGTCATCTACCATGGACCTTCACTTGTCAGATCACAATGCGCAATTCCTCTCCTTCGAGACATTTAAGCAACAAAGGGCTGAAATAAAAACAAAAACCAAGATAAGTTTCAATGAGCACAATATCAATAACTTTAAGAACGAATTAGAAAGTAAACTATACTTATCGATGACAATACCAGATGCCATGGAATCTTTCACCTGCTTCCATACCATCTTCATGAACGAGTTCGAGCAACACTTCCCTGAAAAGAAAGTAAGGGTACCGAATGGTAGAAGGAGTAGTGAACAAATACATAAGGAAGAATTTATCAATATGAAAAATGCACTGGATGCCTGGGCATTGATGGCTAAAACGACTAAAAATCAGGAATGCTATACCATATATCGCTAGCTTAAACAGGAATATTTGAAAATGATATCTGACCACAAGCGCCACTCGAATGCACAGTATATAAAGGAGTCAGATAACAAAAGCAGAGCAATATGGGATGTAATCAGAAAAGAGACAGGGAGTGCGGGAGAGAGGAAGAACAACCTGACTCTGGAGGCCTCGAAACTGAATCAATATTTCTGTGCTATTGGTGAAAGAACAGTAAAAGATATTAAAACGACTGACACACCGAAGAGATACCTGCAAAATCTGTCTTTGGAGAACTCTGGCTCCTTTTATCTTGAGCCAGTTACTAATGAAGAAGTACGTAAAATTATCATAAACCTCAAGGCGAAGCATACCAGGGATGTATACAATGTGTCAAGTTATTTACTGAAACAAATCAGAGACGAGATAAGCACACCTTTTGCGGATATCCTTAATAAGTGTATTGAACAAGGCACCTTCCCAAAACAACTGAAATTAGCAAAGGTAATTCCTATATACAAACACGGCGATACAAGTTCGTGTGAAAATTATAGACCGATAAGTGTTCTGTCAGCTGTATCAAAAATCTTTGAGCAGGCTATTGCTCAGAGATTAAGGCACTACCTTGAAAGAAAAGGATTCCTAACCGGCAGCAACATGGATACAGGAAGGGACACTCTATAATAAGTGGCATGGCAGCAGCCTTGGATTACATATTTGAGGCACTAGATAATAGGATGTGTGCAGAGATGAGTATGCTTGACCTTAGCAAGGCTTTCGACTCGGTGACTCCAGACATACTATTCGAAAAATTGGAACATCATGGGGTGCGTGGCCTCCCCTTAAAACTACTAAAATCATACATGTCAGAAAGAACTCAGATGACCGCATGGAACAATAAAGTCTCTGAGATATCCGAAATAAAATACGGAGTGCCTCAGGGGTCAATACTTGGCCCACTTCTGTTTCTTGTGTATATCAATGATATGCCAGTCAATGTTCCGGATGCGGAGTTGTGTGTATATGCCGACGATACGTCGCTGCTGGTCAGATCCGGGGAACAGGATGAACTGCGGAGAAAATCCACTGTAGCCGTACAACATGCCGAGGAATGGTTCGCAGCAAACAGATTGAAAACGAATCCTGACAAAATACAATCCTTGACATTTACCACAAAAACATTAGAAGAAGGTGGGAACGCCAAATTCTTGGGCTTCACTATGGATTCATACCTAAGATGGAATCTACATGTGGACGATCTGGCTGGGAGATTGACTTCCGCGGTGTTCGCTATTAAAAGATTAAAACATATTGCTACCTATGAGGCAGCTAGAGTGGCCTACTTTTCGTACTTCCACTCCCTACTAAGCTATGAAATCCTTTTTTGGGGACATACGGCGGGTGCGGCAAGAATATTCGCTCTACAAAAGAGGGCAGTTAGATCGCTGTGCGGCTTGAAGTATGGTGAGAGCTGTAGAAACTACTTTAGAGAGCAGGGGATACTTACCATGCAATCGGCATTTATTCTTGCGACGGTGGTGTATGTTCACACTAACAGACACTTGTTCGATACCAATGGGTACAATCACCAATATACTACCCGAGGGAGAAACCAACTAAGAACTCCCCATCACAGATTAGCACGTTTCCAACTGTCTGTGGACCACTGGGGCCCAAAACTATACAACCGCATAAGCGCAGATATAACAACGCTACCTATGACCTGTTTCAGGAGGAAGATGAGGGATGTACTAGTTGATATGGAGTGTTATGCAATAGCAGACTTCCTTGCCTGAAATTTTATGTACTCTTTTGTATTGTGTTGTAATTTGTTGTATTAATGTTTTGTAATTTATTAGTTTTGTAATTTATTGACGATGCTCTGTAATATTTTAATTACGAACTATAATATAAATATACAAATATAGCATCTCTAATATGATTACATAGCATTAATAAACAGTCATTTTAAATTTTCCTCAAGTATAATTTTGAGTGCGTTTGTATTCTTTAGAAATTTGTTTAAACTTAGTAGCTGACAAGATATTAGTGAAATTTGATTTTTTCATTGAAGTAAACTACTATTCCCAGTCAACCAATTTGACTGAAAATTTGATCAGACCTCGAGAGGAAGATTGTTCCCGAAAATATAGAGTTGATATCTATCACAATATTTCCTTATATCACGTATAAGAAATAAAAGAATAGTTTTATTCTGTGAATGATAGAAAATACATTTCATTTATTAAAACAATGACAAAATCTTACGTGTGGAATCTCATTTTTATTTATTTTGTATATCTTTATCTGTTTCGCCGATAACGTAGTCACAAACAGACAGCGAGAGACAGACATGTTTGCGAAAGGTCCTTTTTCATTGAAATGTGAACGTCTATAAAAGCCTCTAGTTCAAAAATGTTCAATATCACAATATTTCCTTATATCACGTATAAGAAATAAAAGAATAGTTTTATTCTGTGAATGATAGAAAATACATTTCATTTATTAAAACAATGACAAAATCTTACGTGTGGAATCTCATTTTTATTTATTTTGTAAAAACATACATTTCAAATAGAATTAAAAAGGTGTAAAGCGAGAAAGTTATATTTTGATAACACATTATTTGTGTTTCGCAAACAACAATAATAGGATAATTTAATCTTTCAGTACGTAAACGAAGGGAGCGAAGGATCATTGCGAGGAAACGAGTATATCGTATTTTTGCAGGTACGCACACTCTCGTCCTCCAGCTGCTTCAGCTCGACTGCGAATATTATCCAAACATCCATATACGCATCCCCCTCTCTAACAGTCATGGTCCTCTTTCACCACTAGAGCTTCTCCAGACTTTTATTCTACTTTTTCATTTCTGTATAGACAGATTATTCAAGAATACACATATAAAATCAAAATCCGAAATCGTCTTTTTCAAATGTTCAATACAGCTGAATAAATAAATATATCACGAAACAGTCCCATGAACATTTTCCATATCAGACGCGCGTGCCTGGAAAGTTTTAAGCGCGCGCGTGTTTGCAAACGTGACACTTTTCAACATTTAAATAAGAATTGAAAACTCGCTACTTTATGGTGTTTATACGAAAATACTTGTTCTAATATTTCACATGTATTTTCTTACGGCAAATTATATTAGCTACTTCGTAAAATCTGACTTTTCCGAGTTTATTTCTTTAATATTGTTATTAGCGCTTAAGTTTTATGAATGTCATTTCAATAGTTTTAAAAGTTATGAAACTATCATGAAGTCTGATACGTGTTACGCGATACCATGGGATTATAAATTAGAAACGATCGCTGGCATAAAATGGCATGATTATACGACGGGTCTGCAATAAAGCAACAGTAGGGAGACAGGTAGCTTTTCCACGTGCAGTATACAGTATAGTAGAGAGTGCTTCATCGAGCGCTACTAGGGGCTGGGCAGGCTCACGGCCGGGGTTATCTCCGGCGCAGGTCCGAAATGGAATTTCCAGCTTCAGACACATTATCGTACACATGTTGTCACGCTGTGATCACGCTCACCACGCGACTTACGCGACGCGCACCGATTCAGGTGAGTTTACATGTGTATTATAGGTCACTGACCGCTGCTATTTTCTGCTACCGCCGGCGTGAAATTGGAATCCCGATACTGTTCCAATTATTCTTGCTGTATGATTTCCCCCGTTGTTTTATGTTTTTTGATTTTTTTAAAGTTTTTTTTTGAAGTTGCGACGGTAGGAAAACACGCAATAAATTTTTGCGCAAAACTAAAACTCGCGTCAGACGAACAGAAGATTTGTCGAAGTAACTTTCGCGAAAGTTTACGCACGCGAAAAAATTATTCAGTAGTAATTTTTTGAATTTAGTTTTGCTTAATAATAATTAACGATGAACGTATGGAAAACTTCAAAACGAAAACTTTTTTCTATTTTAAAATTAAGCCGGTGTTCTCACCTTCTTGTTTTGGTTACTTTTCATAAAGTTTTTTTAAGCGAACATAATTAGACCTAATATTTGAATGTCAAATTATCATTGGTTTGCAGGTGCAACAGGTCTAAATACATCGAAATCATCATGCTGTAAGCGTCGTCATGGTAGATCTACATCGTCACAATAATGTACAATTGGAGCAACCCCGTACTAAGACCAAGTAAGTGGTAGAACTACTTGGGATAACTTTTAAATGTTTATAAAAACCAACAGGATTATCTTTTAACAACACATTTTTTTTGTTTTGATTTAGTGTAAAATTTGGAATCTTTTTTGTGCAACCCAAAACTCTTTTGGAATTACTTATTATCCCCTCTATTTAAAGAATTAATGTTTTCATTCATTTTTACGTTTCCAAAAAAATTATAAAAATTTTGTTTATTCTTTTTAAGCAAAAATTTTGTCTATTTTCAGAGGTATCACAAACACTGGTTCATAAATTATAATAAATAAAAGCTTTTTCTATAAGTTTTGATGGAATAATGTCTCCCTCTCAATAACTGAGTTCTATTGCAAAAATTTGGTGTTAACCATTATAATTCGTAACAAATCACTAGTTAGTAATCACTAAGTGCAAAAACATACTTTATTTGCATTTTGTTTCATGACAAGTTTCTTTTGCGTAAAAATTTCGAACATGGCTTTATAATTTACAAAATACATATACCAACATATTTTAGTCTCGAATCAGCCAAAATCATATACTTACTTGTTCAAAAGCTTCATTTGCGTAATAATTATGGAAAGTGCTCTTTAATTTAAGAAATATATTACATAGACACATATCCTAGACGCGACTAAGTTATTTTATCAATAACTTTGTTTCATCACATAATTCATTTGCATGAAAACGAAAAATGCTCTATAATTTAGAAAATACATATAGGTACTTACTTTTGTAGATTGGGGTAACCAACCAAACTCCTATATATTGTTTCATAAGTTCTTTTTTGGTATAGAGATATATAATACACAAAAATATAAGATGCGATATAGTTAATCAATTAAAAACTTCAACATAGGCTTTCCACAAGTTTCTTTTGAGTAAACGTTACGAAAAGCGATTTATAAATTAAAACACATATTGCGTACTTACATCGTTTGATTGATTAACATATCGACCAAGATAATCAATCAAAATCTTCAACATCGTTTGCCCAAAAGCTTTGTTTATCTAAAATGTTTTTCTCCGTAAAAAGTAAATGAGGCTATTGTACCCATACATATATTCGACTTGACTTAATCAAAATTTGGAAGTTCTTGTTTGTTCAAAAGTTAGTTTTGCGTAAAAATTACGATTTTTAATTTAAAGAATGTAATACGCAAACATATATATTACTTTTGACTAAGTTAACAAATCAATACCTTAAACTTTGTTTTATCACAAGTTTCATTTGGGTAAAAATTAAGAGAAGAGTTTGGAAAATACCTACCTAGATATACCTGAATATATTAGATTAAGTTAACTAACCTAATTGGTAAACTATGTTTTCCAAAATTTTTCTTGTGAGTAAAAAATCAGAAAAAGTGGTTCGTAACTTAGAAAATTCCTACTTAGATATACTTACATATTACATATAAGATTTGATCAAGTTAATCAATCTAAAACGTAAACATTGTTTTCTGAATGTCTCTTCTGCGTAAAAATGGGAAGTGTTGATTATGATTTGGAAAACACCTGCTTAGGTATAACTGCATATATTAGATTAATAAGTTAATAAATCTAAATAGTAAACTTTTCTTTTCAAATGTTTCATTTGTGAGAAAATTGCAAGCAGTGGTTTATGATGTAATTCTTTAACATTGTTGTTAACAAAAATTTTTGAGTAAAAATTTCGAAACGCGCTTTTTAATTTAAGACATATAATATGAAAATATATATTACACTTGACTAAGTTAATTAATTACAATCTTAAAGTTTATTTATCCAAGCTATGTTTTCCGTAAAAATTAAGAACATTTCTTTTCTTCCTTTTTGTCACGAATATCTTTTACTCCCTAGAGCATCGGACTTGTGCTTTCAGTTACAGAATTTATCTACTCCTTTCATCCCTCATGACCCCACGTTAGTCTCTCTATATATGTCAGTGTTTCTTTCTTCTCTCTTTTATCGTTTTCCTTCTCTTTCACCAAGTCTTTCATGATCTTGTCCCGCCGATTTCTAATGTTTTTCTTGTAAGTTTATTTTAATCTTTCTTATCTCCTCATTTTGTCATAGCTTGTTTATCCTACAATTCTTCTCATACATCTTTTTTCCAGGGCTTCGAGTTGGTACCCACAATTTTGTTCCATATAGTAGACTTGGTGTTTGCCTTATGGAATCTTGTCTTCGTCGTTTTCATGACATTGCCCTATTTATGGGATGGTAAATATTGATGCTACATAACGTCTTCTCGTAGTTTCTGTAGCTAGGCTACCGCCGTTTGATATAATTGATCCTAAATACTCAATTCAGTCAAGAAAAATTTAAAAGTACTTGTTTGGCCAAAGCCCTGTTTTGTGTAAAAATTACAAAAAACGCTTTCTGAAGTCAACTAAGTTAATTAGTCAATATCTTAAACTTTGCTTTACCACAAGTTTCATTTGCGTGAAAATTACATGAAGCATTATAATTTACAAAGAATAATTACGTACGCATGCAATACTGGTCTAAACCATTCATCCAAAGGCTTGAACTTATTTAGTTAACCAAAATATAAATTTGTGCAAAAAAATACAAAAAGCGCTTTTTAATTTAACAAATAGAATACATATGCACATATATTTGACTCAAAAAAGTTGTTTTACCACGAATTTACGTAATTTGCATGAAAATTACGAAACAAGCATTATAATCCACAAATACGTACTACATTAAGTGAATTAAGCAACATCTTAATGTTATTTTTTTCATCCAAAAGTTTGATTTACGTCTAAATTACAGAAAGGGCGTTCTACATGTACACTCGACTAGGCTAATCAATTGAAATCCTGACCTTTGCTTTTTCCAAATTTTAACGCTATTTTATGTGTAAAAATTGCGAGAAAAACTTTAGAATGTAACTTTGTTCTATTAACCAGTTTCGTTTTAACAAAAATTATGAAAAACCTATTTTAATAGAAGAAACATAATTGGTATAGTTTGTTGCAAATAATTTGTCTCCACCAGCAGACGCATAAATATCAATATTACGTTCTAGTTATACAAGTAGAAGAATTTCAGTAAAACTGCAAGCAAAAAATTGATTTGTGTTCATATGTTCTAAGAAAAGTAGATTATTAAAAAACACATATTTTAAAATGATATAAAATTATTAAAGGGCAATATATGAGAGTTTCTCTAAAAATTTGAGGTGTGGGTACCTATTCTAAATTAAGTTTTAAATAATTTTATCCTTTCAAGAAACCTCGGAGTAAAGGTATTACTTTCAGTTCTATTTTAAAAGCTTTTCTTAAATAAAAATTATTGCAAACCAACTCTAAATACTTTCATCGTCATAATAAATTTGTGTAGAACGCATAATTTATGAGATATTTGCAAAAAAACTGTTATTCCATAAGAATAATGGCCGGTTTTTCTAACTCCGCTTACAATGCCCCTTCGCGTAATCATTGATTAAAACATCGGTTAGTACAAATTTGCATTTTACCAACGCCAGTTAACGCTAATCTTTGATCATTAACCGAAGAAATATTAAGAGGTGCTTCAAGTAGCTGATAAAATGTCAAACAGTGATTAGGGTTACTTGTACATGCTTATAATCTAGGAAACATGAATTTTTGCTATTATTGACAGCGGTTATGTTTTCATATGGATTTGTTTTACTGTATGAACGTATTTTTTGGAATTAATTAATAATTATAAGTATTTTCATCAGAGACTTGGTAATTTTATTGCTCTTTCTATAAATGAAATGAACAGTATAATTAAAAATAAAAATAACCTAATATGAAATATGTGTAACTTTTAGCTTACTACAGAAATATAATTAATTGATAACCACGAATACATTACCTTTCCTGATGAGGACCCATTCACTTTTGAGAGTTTTTAAATTCTGGGAATTTATCTCATAACGTAAAGATCCTAAATATTCTGTGGCAATTTACGCTTGCGTTTGCTCTTTTCCTCTTTGTAAAATGCTATAGACTGGCACTAGTTGAACATATTTTGGACTCACTTTATACATGTTATTAATATATTACATATTAATGACATCTTTCGTGTTAGATGTTATAAGGATAAGAAGTAAAAAACTGAATATACTTGAAAGTCTAGAAATTAATAAATTTAATAAATTTGGTATAATTTTAAATGACCAACTATATATATATAGGAGCTAATATGTATTTTGAAATTGTATTTTCATCCTCCTGGTAAAGACACAGTATGGCGAAACACATGTAGTATGTGAACATTATAATTTTTTGAAACCAACTTTTGTCCGTAAAGTATGGAATAAATTCGGTATTTCTTAAAATAAAAGTCATTTTAAAACTAAAACACGTCGATTTTTAATTTTAATCTTCTACATCCGACAACAAAAATTCATTATACAGGGTGATACACATTAATGTGATGACGTCATCGGCATATTTTTTAAATACAACACCCTGTATTTGGTGACACTTTTAGATTATTATTAATGAGCTGATTCCAAAAGGGTCTGATTTCAATAGCGCTATTATAAACCTAAACGACATGTATGATACCTTTTTGGATTCCGGGTGTTCCGTATATTCTAAAACTCGAACAATATATAGGATGTTCCAATTAAAAAAATTGTCGATGACGTCATTTCTCACATGTGGTTCACTCTATATATTTAATTATAACGCTAAATAAAAGCAAAGTAAAAGCAAAAATTGACTTGTTTCGGGAAATATTGTTAAAATTATTTGTTTCTCAAAAAATGAATTCATTCCATACTTTACGGACACACTATATATATAATGGAGTTTCAACATGTATCTCCTTCGCCTTTTGCCTGAACTAGGTTTGGCTGAATAGTGTTCCTGCTTGTAAAGTTGACGTTAAGTTAAATTCTACACTAGGTAATAATTATAAGTCATTCCGCTTTTTCCAGAACATAACATTATTTAAGTTGAAGTCGTGTAAACCAATTTGGAAATAAGGTTTTATCTGACTTTATTTATCCTACAGAAACTTAATGCAAGTTAAATTGTCTCAGGAATGGCAATTGAAAATGCGATATATTATACAGGGTGAGTTTTTTTGAATGTTTAGCATTGGGATCTCAGAAACTACTGGAGATAGAAAAACGCTTAAATGGGGAAAGATGCGCAGTTTTACGAGTTTGATTTAAAACTGCTTTTGTTTCTCCGATAACTTTCATGGCTTATTAGATATTCAAAGAAAACTCAATTTTACGATTTTCTTTAAACATGCTTAGCATCGTTAATAGTAATTTTAGAGAAAAAGTGTTCAGACAAAAGTTTTAGATAATTTTACGTCAAATAAAACTATGTAGCTAATATTTTTTTTTCGTTCACCATTATCGAGTTATGACACAAACTTGTGTTTTTTTAAATGGAAACCATAGTTGGTTTTGACATCATTAAAAAGCTTATTTTTTGCTGAATACAATGATATAAGGTTTGATATGGTTATTTTAAAAAATAAAGAGGATATAGACATTTCTATTATTGTTCACTTTATAAGATATAAACTTTTTAAAAAAAAAATTTTTGGTGTTTTGTAATTCAAAAAACAAAAAATCTGAGTTACAATAGTGTTCGTTGGAGCAGTCGAAATAAATATACTAACATTGCTTTCACGTTGAGTCACAGAAGTGAGAGCTGTTAATTTTTACTTTTAAGTCAGGTTAATTGTCAAACATTGACAATTAACTATTAATTAATTTAATTGTAACTTAACTATAATCGGTGCAAACGGCCGTTAATCATAAGTTTGCATTGGCTATGGAATTTTCTAACGTACAAGAACGTGATATGGTTGAATGTTACATTCAGTGCCAGAAAAATTCTGCTAGAGCTGCTGAAGTTTATTTTGAAAATTAGTTGATCGACGTCAGCCGTCGCTATCTACTTTTAAGAGATTATGGAATAATTTAGCAGATTATGATTCGTTCGCTAAACCAAAATCAAAAAAAGGGATGGATGAAGATAGAGAAATAAACATATTAGCATGTGTCGCTCAGAATCCATCTACATCGACCCGACAAATTTCAACAGAAATGGGCTCCTCTCAACGCACTATTGTCAGAGTGTTCAAGAAGCATACATTTCGTCCCTACAAATTATCAGTATCACAAACTTTACATGAAGGTGATAACATCAGACGAATAGCTTTTTGTAGATGGTTTAAAGATCAGTGTCAAAACGATCCACACTTTTCAATGAAAATATTATGGACTGATGAATCTCGTTTTACAAATTGTGGAATGTTTAAAAGGCACAATGAGCACATATGGTCTCAAACAAATCCTCACGTTGAACATAGGAGACCACAAATTAAATTTGGGTTTAATTTTTAGTGTGGTGTTATAGGATCAACTGTTCTTCCTCCTTTTATTTTTGATGGATCACTAACTGGCAATCGTTATCTTAATTTGTTACAACAAGATTTCGAGGAAGTGTTAGATAATTTAAATTTAAGAACCCGAGCAATGCTGCAATGGTTTCAACATGACGGAGCGCCTCCGCACAATCAACTGAATGTTAGAAATTATTTAAATTTGAACTTCCTTATCAATGGATAGGACGAAATGCACCCATTGAATGGCCGGCTAGATCCCCTGATTATCAGTTTTTGGATTTTTTCTAGTGGGGTGTACTAAATGACACAGTATACAAAAGAACATATGAAACAATCGACGATTTGAGAGAAGGTGTCTTAGTTGCTTTTAATAACATCGATAGGAGTAAAGTACGCAATGCTACAAATTCTGTTGTGAAGAGATGCAATTTGTGTATTAATAATAATGGAGGTATCTTTGAACATTAATAATGTTGTGTGCCCTTAATAAAAGTTCTTATAGTTTTCATTTTATTACTACATAAGATTTCAAAATAAGTTTTCGTTTGGTTTGTATTTTATCAGTTCGAAATTCAATTGTTTTCCATAAAAACCATAAAAATGTCTATATCCTCTTTATTTTTTAAAATAACCCTATCAAACCTTATATCATTGTAATCAGCAAAAAATAAGCTTTTTAATGATGTCAAAACCAACTATGGTTTCCATTTAAAAAAACACAAGTTTGTGTCATAACTCGATAATGGTGAACGAAAAAAAAAATTAGCTACATAGTTTTATTTGGCGTAAAATTATCTAAAACTTTTGTCTGAACACTTTTTCTCTAAAATTACTATTAATGATGCTAAGCATGTTTAAAGAAAATCGTAAAATATAGTTTTCTTTGAATATCAAATAAGCCATGAAAGTTATCGGAGAAACAAAAGCAGTTTTAAATCAAACTCGTAAAACTGCGCATCTTTCCCCATTTAAGCGTTTTTCTATCTCCAGTAGTTTCTGAGATCCCAATGCTAAACATTCAAAAAAACTCACCCTGTATAGTTAGAGTGTGATTGATAATCCAGCTTAAGCCTTTCTTATTCAAGAAACTATTCCTACTTTTATTATTTTGTTACATGTCATATATTTGATATGTTTTTAGGTAATTTTTAATTTGCTTTTGTATTTGTCAATAGCAGTAAGCAATTAATAAGTTTGTTTCAGTATCACGCAACTTTGTTGTACGCTGCTATTAATTTCATAATAGAACTTTTAAATATGTTCTATGTATACACAAATCCTCAGATGTCATATTCAAAAAATAAACGCCTACAGTTTATTTACTAAAATGAAATTTTTCTAATTATGCGGAATCTTGAGAAAAATAAAATAAAGGCAAAAAACAAAGAAAAAATTCAAATGTAGAAAATGGCGTCAATACTATTAGAACTTTACTAATTTAAATCAAATCCACTAGCAAATATATTGCCAACTTCGAACAATACATTTTTAAACATTGTTTAGATAACCTATGTATTTCTTCGCCTAGACAAACGCCGGTTAGAAATAATCAATGATTAGGCTTATTCAATGATTAATTAACCAAGTATTTTAATCGAGGTTGGAAAAACCTGCTTTAAAAGTGCTACTTCCGGTCCGAATTTTATGTTTTTTAAACAAAAATTATTCAAAATCAAGCTATAAACACATTTATGTTCTCAATATTCTATTTGTCTAAACTTAGTTGTTGACAAGATATTTATCAAATTTAATTTTTCGGCAGAAGTTAACTACTACTTCCAGTCTGGCGATTATGAATCCTAAGCAGGTCTTCCGAGGAAGATTATATTCCTGAATATAGAGTTTGATATTGATACCTTCTACCATTTAGCAGCTAACGTGTTCTTTCGCACAGGGAGTCAGAAATCTTTTTCTAAAAAAATCGCTTTTTTGGTAACAGGGAACTGAAAACGTAGACATTTGCAAAAATCTCGAGGTCAAATATTTTCATCTTCACAATACTTCCTTATACTACGTATGAGAAAATAAAAATTTTCATAATTTATAATGCAAATAGAAAGATTAAATTGACACGTAAAATAATACTAAAATATGCAATTGAGTTAAAGTGTCTATCTTATCTAATGATACTAAAAATGTAGCAAATATATTTGAGTCTCTATTATTTACCCAAAATTTTACATACGAATTGGGACAAAAAAAATTCTCAACTAATTGAATTTACCAAGTCGATCAAAATGGAAGGTCTACCATATTGTATATTTTATTCTTTTCACAGAAAATTAAATTACAATAAAATCTATATCCGTTTTCGATACTCAAGCGTGCCAGAAAAATATATTAACAATTAAATAAGTAATATGTATATACAAAAAATTATTATATTAGTAAACTTTGCCCCAATGAATTAACTAATTTTTAGAGTATTTTCGATGTCTACAAGGTATTCTGCTATACACTTCTCTAACAAATCTTTTATTGATCTCACAATGTAGATGGGGCTGCTGTCCTGGTCTAGATATACTGTTATCTCTGGAAAGAAGACTCGGATGGTAATAATACAACCTCCAGTATATCTATACTCTTCAGTATCATTTGATGTTGAGAAAAGTTTATGATAAGTGAATGAATATAGCTCCAGTCCTGATTAATATTTACGTGAGAAAAATGAAGCATGACTATTTTAATTTTTTTTGCTGGTCTTTCGTAATGGATATGATTATTGTATATTTTGAACACCCTTCTAAATTTAAATGCTCTATATATATATTTGCTGTCGTGAAGGCATACATCGCACTTCGGTTAATGCTCAGATTTATGTTTTCTTTGATAAAATTATGACTCTTGTCTGGTCTTGCTAAATTAGAAAGTTGTTTATTTTCATGGTTAATCTCTGGACTAGGCAATTAATATGAAGGAATGTACCAGTATCAAACTAACTATTATAAAATGTTTTATATAATTTTACTTTATTATTAGTTTTATCAAAATTAACGACGAATACAAACCTATTTACATTTTGTACAAAAATATATCAGAATTCGGGCGAAAAATATCACTTTTGCTTTTATGAGAGAACAAAATATTTTCTATATTATGCATTTCTGATAAATTCATGAAGAATTGTGTTGACCAGTTGATTTAGAAAATCTTTTGTCTGAGAATTGTATTTGCCTGAATATTACAAAAGCACTTTCTCTAAAATAAGATAAAAAGTCTAGAATTTAAAATTTTATACTGCTTCCATACACAAATACATATAAAATACACTATATCTTATAATTACAAATAGGTTACTCTTATAAAAATAGGTTTAGCTTTAAATAACAAACTATAGAGCTTCGGTTCTCTATAGTTTCTTATTTAAAGCATATAGATTCAGCTAAGTTAATTAACCAAAATATTAATGTAATTTATTGCTCAAAATTTTGCTTTAAGAGCGAAACTAAAAACAAAATAAATCGTTTTTGAGAAACGAGGCGAAATAGAAACTACTATACTCATTATGATAATGGAAATTTGTAATTATTGAAACACTTTTGATAGCAATATTTCTTTCTGAAGAAGATCAATAAGATATGAGGCTATTGCTGACATAACCCCAATGATGTAAGCATATGTGGTATCTATTTTTAAAATCGTTCTTCGATTATCAATCGACAAATGTGGAAACCAATTACATGTTAAGATATTTGTTGATTATGTTTGAATTGTGGAATGGGGCGTCCTGTTGGAAGCAGATGTTTATATTCTTAATTAATGGCAAATTATCAAGTCTATTTTCTAAATCAGTTTACAGTGAATTCAAATCACTTTTAATATCTAGTGTTTTGTTAAAAAATATGCACCCAATTAGTTTAGCGCCTAAAATGCCACACCAGACATTAAAACCTAATCTTACTTGATCTCAACTTTCCCTAACTACATGAGGATTTTCTATGTCCCAAAAGTGAACATTATGTTTATTGTAGAAACCATTATTAGCAGGAAAATTATCATTATTCTCACATTGGTTAAGATACCAAAATTGTAATCATCTCTTTTGATCTCCATCTGTAAGTCCCTGTAGAATGATGAACTTATACGTCTGATATTTGTGACGATTTAAAATTCATTGTACTGCAGTTTTTGAAATACCAGTATTATGTTCAATTTCTCTAACAGATATTTAGGGATTTTCAATAACAGATTGCAATACATTTCATTCTACATCTTCATTCATTAATTTCGGATTTCTAATAGTATGGAAAACGAATCATATTCTTTTAAATTAGTTATCAAACTTCTGTACGTACGAGCACTGGCCTGCCTTCTTTCAGGATACATCTTCAAATACATCCGTTCAGCTTCTACACTCTTTTTATGAAAAGGGATGTAAGAACTCAACATATCAAAATTTTCAATATTAGTTAATGAAGCCATGTTTGATACAAAAATATTCTGGACAGTATAATTTTTAAGTGACATTAAATTCGATTTTGTTTTCATATATCACGGCCTACTTCTTGTTAAAGTATTTAATAAAATACTTTTTTATTGTTTTCTTTGTTGATTTTAAAAATAGATAGTATATATGCACTATCATTGTAAAAAAGGATAGGAAATACGTACGATTCATTCAAGGACGATATGACGTTCCACAAGAGAAAATTACGTAAATGATTAAAACAAAATTTCACTAACCAAACCTATATCTTTTATAATAAGCTAGGTACCCATGTTGGAAATGTTATTTGGGACAGCTTGTATACTTGTTAAATCCTCCTGATTTGAAGGCCTATGGAGCGTAGTACTTGTGTAGATTGATAAAACCGCACGCACCCTTAAGCTTTAATATTTTTTAAATAAAAGCCGAATATGTTCATAATTGCTTTCTTGTAACACTGTTACTAAATTTAAAACTTAACACAAATAATATAAAAAATGAATATAAATGTTGAGAACTATATTGTCGTATGATATGATTTTGAAAGGGCAGTATTCAAGTACTTTTCATTTCGAAGTATATACTTGGAAGTGTCTCTACGACTGCGCCTAATTTTGAATGAAAGTTTTGATAAAAGATCAACCCCATTACTATTGACAAATAGTAGATACTGAAAAAGAGAAATATATAAATGAAGTCATTACGCGGCTGCCTGCGGATTAAATAATTTTCTTCAACTGGTAAATATAATGAAGTAGTAAAATATAATTGAAGTAGTTGCATAAATTTCATTAAAATTAAATGTAGAAAATAAAAACAAAACATATAGATGTGAATCTCCAACAATACTTGAGGATAAGAAATTCTTATGTAAGTAAGTATACAATGCTAATATATGGTGATTTCAAAAAATAAAAACGTAATCACGGCCCCTAGTAATATCTACTTTGTATTAATACTATTCTTATTTTTGTTTTAAGTTAAGAAACCAGTTTACAACAAATTATGTATATTTAAAAAAATCTATTACATCGTTATTACTTTGAGAAAATAACAGTATATATTAAAATGTTGCATCAAGGAATATTAAATTCAATATAAAACGATTTTTTTGGAAGTTAAGTTTATTAATGAAATTTGTGTGCCACTTCTTGATCGCACTGTATAATACAGTTGACTAACAATAAATCGCCTGTAAGGTATCCAAATACTGTATTTGATATGCAAAAAAGGCTTGGAATATTTAGGATTAAATTTGTAAATTTCTTATACAATATGGGTTTTGAACATTTGCGGTTACTCTTCTATCCTATCATTAAAGTCTTTTGTGTTATAATCAATTGTTCACCACAGTCGCACGCGCTCTCGCAATTTATTGTATTATTACAACTAGCATCTTGTTTCATTGGATTCTGGATATTTTGAATGCTAGGTTTTCTGAATGTAATTGATAGAATTTTCAAAAATTTTCACATAGAATACAGGAATTCATTATTTTTATTAATTCTCGCGGTAAGGAATCGGCAGTTTATATTGTTTACTTTTAACTTTTTCAAAGTTGTTATATATTCTATGTAGCGTACTCTGATGGATTATATAACAATATTGAACAACGGCTTGTTAAAAGTTAAGGCATCCCTGTCATTTATTACTTTTTTATACATATCTTAATGCCTCAATTCGTAGAGGTTCTTCTACCTTTGGCAACATTTGATGATTAAATATGAATAATCCGAGTATAATAGTTTCTTTTCGGTTACAACATTACCTTACTGCATTTTACGCAAGATTATGTTTTTAATGTACATACATACACGTTTTTTACAGATTACTTTAAATACTATTCCATTTATTAGTATTCAGTAATCTGTATAGTGGAATTTTAAGGAAAATAAAGGCAATACTAAAAGTAAATTTATTGATATATTTGATGACAAAATTGACTACCAAAATAGTTATTAACTTATTGAAAACTGATAATTTATCACATATTGAAAAATCACCATAAAACTTGTGGAATATTGCCCAAAATGTAATTTGCTTAAATATTAGATTAGCATTGCTGTTTCTAAACATGTAAATTTTACGGTTTGCACCTACAAGTGTATCCTTTTCTTGAGTACATGAGAACGTATGCAAAGCATTTTTGTTTTGTTTAGTTTCAAAAATTGTAATAATATATATATAGTTCTGACAAAGTCAATTTACTCTTTAACGCTTAAAATAATTAAAAATTGGTGTACTGTAGTTGATAGGGTTATCATTTCTTCATAATTTAAAAATATATATACGTATACAGAGTGATACATAAAAGAAGATGTATTTTTTTAAACTAAACACCATATATATATAATTTCAAATTCGGACTTCGCGTTAAAAAGAAGTATTTTCTATTAGAGGTAATTATTTCATAAAGTTAATAGTTTTCAAGTTATTTATGATTAAAATTAAAAACAGCTGTCTTTTCAATTGCTTATAATTCAAGAGTGCCATGACAGAAACCAAAATAGTTTGGTATCGCATACACACAAGGTGTCTCAAATGATAATTATACGCAGAACGTGTTCTAATATATACTGGGTGTTTGCGAAGCTGTGTCAAAATAAGGAAATTTTAAACAAAAATCTTATTTATTTTAAATGGAACACCTATTTTTTTACAGAATCATATTAAGCGCTTCAGTAGTCACTTCTTTTTGTTAGGTATACCTCCTATACCTATCTTTGATATTTTAGATTTAAATTTATTTTAAAATCTTATCCATGACGAAGTAAAAATCAATGCGGTCATGGAAAAATATTGTCGCTGTTGAAATATATTAATGCAAAAATGTTGAAACTCTGTCAAACTTATTATAAAAGAATAAAACAATCGTCGTATTATTGACTTCTATTAATATTACTTATTACTAATGTCTTTGTTGTTGTTTATTGTGCCTTGTTGTTCTGAAATATTTTATTTATTATAACCCGGAACAAAATATATCTTTTTGATTCAATCGTGTTTAATACAACTGAATATACGCTGAATAGTTCAATTTTTATTGTTAATTTTAATTTACATCAAATCTCTGTGACAGTCAAGGGAATATTAATCATCCTTTATAGTGTGATAAAGTGTGATTAAGTATTTCCTTGACTATCACAGAAATATGATGTAAATTACAAATACCAAAAAAAAATAACTAGTCTTAGGTGTGCTAAATATGAATGAGTAAAAAAAAAATACGTTTTATTGCCGGTTAAAATAAATAAAATATTTCAGAACAACAAGACACAAGAAACAACAACAACGAAAATAGCAATAAGTATTATTACGAGGGTCATTTTTAAAGTAAGAACCGTTTTTAAGTGGAGCAACAGCAACTTTATTTATGAACATAAATTGTATCAAAAACTGAAGTATGAACATATTTTTACTTTTCTAGATAGTCACCAAGAATATCTAAGCATTTGTTAAGTCGTGGCACTAGCTTTTGGATCCCCTCACCATAGAACTCTGCCGCCTGAGCATTTAACCAGTTAGTAACAGTTTCTTTCAACACGTTATCATTTTCAAATGGCTTTCCACCAAGATATTCTTTGAGTTTAGGAAAAACATGAAAGTCTGATGGTGTCAGGTCAGGGCTGTAGGGGGGATGGTCCAGTAATTCCCATCGAAATTTGTCCAGTTGCATCTTTGTCATTGCTGCAGTGTGAGGCCGAGCGTTATTGTGAAGCAGCACGACGCCGCTAGACAGAAGTCCCCGCCGGCGGTTTTGAATAGCGCGCCTAAGCTTGGTTAGTGTATCGCAATATCTCTCAGCATTTATGGTCATTCCTCTTGGCAGAAAGTCAATCAGAAGAACGCCTTTCCGATCCCAAAAGACCGTGGCCATGATTTTCCGTGTTGAAGGTTCTTGTTTGAATGTTCGTGGTTTCGTCGGTGAATTTGAGTGATGCCATTCACTGGATTGACGTGTAGTCTCTGGAGTGTACTACGCTACCCACGTTTCATCACCGGTAACAATAACAAGAACTCATCACCACTCTTATCGTAGCGTTCCAAAAATGACAAAGAATGTGCCAAACGCTTCTTTTTGTGTTCTTCTGTCAACATTTTTGGCACCCATCTCGCACACATTTTTTTGTAATGAAGTTTGTCGGAAACAATGTGATAAACAACCGATCTTGAAACTTGTAGAAATTTCCCATGAAGCTCGTCAATCGTAAAGCGCCGGTTTTGGCGAATTTCCTCATCAACTTTTTTTTTCAAGTCTTCGTCAATGACAGTTGGTCGCCCAGATCGTTCTTCATCATGAACATTTGTTGTTCCTTCATTGAAAAGCCTACACCATTTACGCACATTACTGTCATTCATTACACCTTCAACATAAACTTCAACAAGCTGCCGGTGAATTTCGGCGGGACGAACTTGTTTTGCGTTTACAAACCGAATAACCGAGCGCACTTCACAATCGGCGGGTTTATTGATTGACATGGCGACAAACAAAGCAGAGTTACAATAGAACCAACAGTGGCAGAGACATGAAATCAACTGACTGCGTAGTTGGGGAATGGTCAGGAGTGGCTGACCTTGAGCGGGCGTCACGTGACAGCCTGCGCGGTTGCTATGCGCAAATGGTTCTTACTTTAAAAATGAGCCTCGTATTATATAGTGCTTTCTTCTTTTACGACAAGTTTGACAGAATTTTACATTTTTCATCAATATTGTTCAACAGCGACTATATTTTTCCATGGCTACCGTGATTTTTATTATGTCGTGGATAAGATACAAATCTCGTATCTTCTGAAACATCAAATTTAAATATTTTTTGTGTTTGAAAATAAATAATTTACATTAAATTTTTAAAACTTGGGACAAGCTTGATAATCGAGGAATTATAGTTTGAGAGTATCGCAGTTACAGTGTATCAAAAAATTGTCAAATCACCAAACTTACGTATATAACTTTAGTTGAGAAAGCAAAACCGTCAGTAGTATTCAAATTTACTTTACTGAAAAATGAATATCTTGAAAAACGTAGTATGGGTTACTATTTTCAAGCCCACAGCATCTCCTAACAAATTAAAAAATGTATGAAAGATAAGAGGCACAAATAATATTAATTACTCTATTACTACGTGCATATAATATAATATTTAAAATGTATAAAACATAAAAACTAGGACACTTAAAGAAGGAATGATAAACAAAACTAATAAATGTTCAAAAGTATCGCCTATCGAGTTTCAAAGGATCTACAAACATTTGGTAGAATTTCTAGATTAATAATAGAAACTGTATATGCCTGTACATTCTATTATGCCATTAAATAATTTCAATATTATGCTCGCTAAACATAGATCATATTTCTTAATTTCAATTTTATACTTCATTTTTGCCTTAAAGTAAATTTTTGTATTTGTAATAAAGATTTTCTCTTCCAACTAAAGTTATAAATGTAAAATTGAAGTTTTATAACTTTTGTTGACACACAGCAACTACGACATTTGCAATGTATTTTTAATTTATGAGTTTTCAACCATGTCGCTAAAGGCATTTTATAATTTTAATAAAAATTACATATCTGTGAATAGAAAATGTTATATACAACTTCTTTAGACTACTTTAAGTTATGCTATGTGTAATTCAAGTCATGCTTAATTATATTTTTAAATTAATAAATCATAATTGATTGGGTTTATTATTAGGGCGCGGAATCGAGCGAGCCATAACTCATCGCCCATGGGCGCACTATTGAGATGTTGTATTTTTAAAGAGGTTTTAATTTTTTTTATATAATTGGATAACAAGTGGCTGGTGATCTATAAAATACAAAATACCTTATTATTAGTTATTATTTGTTCATTTTCTCTTCTGTAAGACTTGTTCTCTTTGAATTAAGTACATTCTTGTAGATAGAAAACGTTGTTTCTACATCGCAACTGCTTATATGTGCGTACTGGAAATATTCTTTTATTTCAGCGTATTTAGCATACACAATTGCCGCAATGTTATTAAATCTGGATTTCTATTAAAAACTGCGTCTAACTTTTGCCGAAGGCCACATCCGAAGTCACTTGGAATACTTTTGAAATTATTAATAGCCACATCTAATGTGGTTAATCCATTTTTACTTTCTTATACGTAGTTTAAGGAAGTATTGTGATGACGAAAACTTTCGACCTCGAGATTTTTGCAGATGTCCACATTTTGAAGTCCCCTGATACCAAAAAAGTGGTTTTTAAAAAATGTCTGTGTGCCTGTGTGGTCTGTGTGTCTGTCTGTGACCACGATAGCGGTCAAACCGCTGTAGATATCTATTCAAAATTTTGTATTTACGTGTATAATCTCCCTCTTGAGATCTGAATAGTTTTTCAGTAAAATCGGTAGACCGGAAGTAGTAGTTTACTTCAGTGAAAAAATCGAATTTTTCAAATATTTCGTCAATTACTAAGTTTCAACAAATTTATAAAGAATTCAAATGTATTCAAAACTAAATTTTAGACAAATTGTCTTAAAAAAGTTTTTCGATATTCCAACCGGAAGTACGTCTTTTACTCTTATCGAAAATCAGTTTTTTGCGAATATCTCGCAAGTCATGCTTTCTAGGCAGGTACATTACAAGTATAAAAGTATTTAAATTATATTTCTAAATATCTTTTGTATAAAAAAAATTTAAGATACGTGACGGAAGTACCACTTTTACTCTTACCGAATAGCGATTTTTTGCAAATATGTCGTAAATTATGCATTCTATATATATTTACTAAGGAAGTAGCACTTTACTCTTAGCGAGAAGCACTTTTTTTCGAATATAGTGCAAAGTATGTATTCCATAGCGATTTATTAAGAGAATGAAAGTACTTAGAATAGGATTTTGAATAAGTTTTGTATAAAAAAATTCTTAAAATTGTATAGTTTGAAACGCTCATATGTACGTATAAGAAAGTCGTGTGGTGACCACACCTCATTTTTTAATTTGAGATTTGATTTTCAAAATATGTGATTAGTTTAGGCAAATTTCCAAAGTGTTCCTGAAGGAATAACAACTGATTTTTTAAATTTGGGATTTGTGTTAGTTCCTTGTACTCAGAAATACTTCGAGCATCGTCATTTAAACATGTAACGAAATTTTGTAAACTATCGAAATTCTCTGCATAAAAACTATTTATGTGTATGTTTTAGCAAAGCTAAGTGACGAACGTGCGATATCTTGGCATTCTGTAACGATATTTTACAGACTTTGTAATAAATTTCGGAATCACTGACAATTCATTTTCATATTAGAAAAAGGAACATAAACAACGTTCTAGATCTAAATAAATGATAACTAAAAATGTACGCGTATGTTATTGAAACTAAATAACAGTACCTAAGTATATACATATTTACATTATTTATCTTGCGAAATATAAGGTAATTATAATAAATTTTAAAAACCCCTCATGCTATCTACGCCGATGTAGAAAGAATTTTAGCTCATAAATTCCTTATTTTATTGCCATTTTTTGCTCTGATTCTCGGGTTCTTGTCGAGCGATTACAGATGTTGCAGTTCGCCCTATGAATTAGTGCTATTCAGATATAATGTAAACAACACACAGCTGTTTACATTATTTCTTTGCTCCGTTGTAGCTCCGTGGTAGTTTAGCTCGCTCGATTCCGCGCCCTATTTATTATACAGTGTGTATCAGCCAAATGGAATAAATTCGAAAATAAATAAATTGGGGCGTGTTCGAAAAAACGCTCGGACACGTCGATTGGTATTTTTAGTTCTGCATTTTTTCCAACAGAAACTTTTTATACATGGTGTATCATGTAACAGTGGCCAATACCAACTTTCTTATTTTAAATACAATACCTTGTATAGTATTCAATTTTTGGATTCTTCAGAAAATTCTAGACATATTTCATGTACAATTTCCTATACCTATCTTCAACTGTTTCGGAAATATTAAGTGTTTTCAGATTTATTGCAAAAATTAACATTAATGAAATAAAATTATTTGATTACAAAAATTCGCTACAACACACTCAAAACCTAAGTAATCTCTTTATTTCTTGATAATGTAAAAAACAACAAAAAACATTGATGTCAATGTAGGAGATGTTCAATATGCTCGCCGCAAACGTCTTGGCAACATCCTAATTTTGAATAGAAATTTCTTCTAACGTTACTCAACATCTCAGGCGTGACCGATCTACTCGCAAGCGTTATTCGTCAGACGTTTAGTTTTGGATACAATACTTTTGACATATAAGAAGAAGTCTAATGACGTCAGGTCAGGACATCGCGCTCACCATTCATTGGACATAGATATGGTAATGGGGTGGTGCTGAAACCGTATTATATTCTCTGGAACTTGTGGATTTACTGGATCAGGATATAAGTTTATCAAAGTTGACACAACATTATTTTGGAGTAGTGCTAAATAATTATCGCCATTCAAATTGCTGTCAATGAAAAAGGAACTTATAATGTGATCTCCAACAATTTCTGCCCAAACATTAACCTTTACAGGGTATTGCGTATGTTGTTCTCTCATTCGGTGAGGATTTTTCTCGACCAATAGCGGAAATTTTAACGATTAGCATGACCGTGAAATGTAAGGTGCACTCATCAGAAAACAAAACATGTTCTAATTGAATCCCATTGTTATCTAACATTGCCATCATTTGTTCACAAAAATACGTTCTCCTATCAAAATCGTCTTCCATGAGCTCCTGAGTTGGTATCATTTTATAGGGATACATTTTCTTTTCTTTTAATGTTCGAATAATCGATGAATGGCTAACATCAAACATTGTGGCTGCTTGTCGACTAGAAATATATGGGTTTTCCTTAAACTCAAGTATAATATCCAATTTGTTATCAGTACTTTTTGCACTGGCAGCTGCTTTTTTTCTCCGCCTTACATGTCGAAACTCGCGAAAGGGCTTTTCTATTTTACTAATTGTCCCTTGGGATATAGGCGGCAAATTTGGAAATTTTTCATGAAATAAGCGAGCAACTTCCATTTGTGTCCGTGTGTTAGCTCCATAACCAATCATCTGTAGAATTGTTATACTGTGCATTTCTGTTAAATGACCCATTTTTCTGATATGCAGTTAACGAAATTCGAACGACTATAACACTGACAATTAAATTGTTATGCAGGCAGACAACAATTTCCTAAGGCCGGGCGTTATAAACAAAAGTTAACAAAAGCATTCAGAGTTTTTGTTTATTTCATATCGGTAAAAAGGTAAAAGATTTTTGTTTGTTTTTACATTATCAAGAAATAAATACTTATTAGTTTTTGAGCGTGGTGTAGCGAATTTCTGTAATCTATTTTTTTTTTCTTTCTTTAATGTTAATTTTTGCAATAAATCTGAAAACACTTAATATTTCCGAAAGATAGATATAGGAAAATGTAAATGAAATATGTCTAGAATTTTCTGAAGAATTCAAAAATTGAATAATATACAGGGTGTTGTAATTTAAAATAAGAAAGTTGGTATTACCCACTCTTACATGATACACCATGAGTATAGATACTTCAGCCTAAAACAAAAAACAAAAAGTTAAACAAACCAAAAGATTTTTTTAAAAATCTTCAAAACGAATAGATCAATTTTTAAAAATTTAACGCCAAAATGTACTGTTTCAAAAGACCTTTACAATGACGTATTACTCGCTACCCCTTTCCATTTAAGATTCTTATGGGGGTAGCTTCTGAGGGCAGGGTGTTAAAGTGGATGAGTTAATTTTTACATCAAGAAATGGCCTCCACCATAATACTTCTTACGTGTTTCAGGATTTTTTTTATAGATTTCCAGATTTCCTGAAATTTAGGGTGGGAAGTCTTGAAATGATATAATATAAGGTAACGACGGGTAACATTGACACATTTTCAAAAATCCCCTCTAGCTTCCCGACAAATTAAAATTACGCCAATCAAAGTTCGTTATAAATTATGGATAAGTTTCGCTATCTAGTGTTGTAACGCAAGAAGTTTATAAATACTTATTATAGGAATCTTTTAAACGTCTAGACAGAACTTGCAGAGTGAAGTAGTAGTCGCCATGTAAAAAAACTTTTGTTTTGAATGAAAAGAGTGCAGTTTTTGGGGTTTAAACCCAAGTTAAATTGATGTAACATATTACGAACATTGTCTGTCAATTTTGCGATTTATTTGCATTACTTAAAATAATAAATAAAAAAGCAATTTGTGGTTAACTTTGACAGGGTGTCAATGTTTCCCGCTAAAAATGTCTCATTGTTTTTTTTATATACAATTCAATGATTACACTATTTGGGACCAACTGCTTACGCCATGCCTCGAGCTCGGCAAAATTCAGGATGTAGACGCTATAAATACTATAGTGAAAATAGCATGGGAAGCGCAATAGAGAGTGTTAAAATTCATAAAATGAGCGGCAAACGAGTTTCGGAAATGTATGACATTAATCGAACAACATTAATAAATCATCTAAAGAAAAACAAGTCTGAAAAGGTTGGGCGCCCTACAATTTTAACTTACGAAGAAGAATTGTTAGTGAACTCTTTGATAAAATTAGCAGACTGGGGGATTTGGGATAGATCGACCTCAATTACGTTTATGTGTACAGGACTTCATTAAACGTATGGATCGACCAAATCCATTTAAACACGGATTGCCAGGTAAAGACTGGGTTTTATCTTTTCAAACTCGATGGAAGGAGCAGCTGAGTCGTAGGAATGCCCAGAATTTGCCCAAAAATAGGGCAGAAGCTGTGTGTAAGGAAGTAATAGAAGATTTCCACGCAAAATTAAAAGATAGCTTTGCGCGCCCAAGTTTACTAAATAAACCTCAAAACATTTTTAGCTGCGACATCGGATTCAAAACTGATTTAGGTACTCAAAAAATATTATGTCGTAGAGGAACATCTAACCCACATAAAATTGTAGGGAGTGTGACGAAGGCTACTTATATTGTACTTGTGTGCTGGAGTGCCATAGGAGATTACCTACCTTTCTTTATTAACTATAAAGGTCTACATCTGTATTCCAACTGGTGTCAGGATGGACCTACTAATGCTGCATATAGCTGTTCCCCATCAGGATGGATAAAAGCAGCCCAATTTACCGATTTGTTTGAAAACGTCTTTTTAAAATCGGCTGCAGGTTTAGAAAGATCAAAACTTTTGATTTTTGATGGACACAACTCGCATATAACAATAAATTTAATTGTCAAGGCAATTGAAAATAATGTCGAGATATTATGTTTATCAGCACACCATCACATGTGTTACCACCTCTTGATGAAGGATTTTTCAATTCTGTAAAATCTTCTTGGCGCAATATTTTAAAAAATTATTATTAAAAACAAGGCTTTAAGAACGTTGATAAAATAGCATTTTCAGGTCTGTTAAAAAAACTGGCGGAATCTGGATGTTTCTCCAGGGCCAATGCTATTTATTTGTTTGAGGGGTCTGGAATTTATCGTTTAAATAATGACAAAATCTTAGAGAAATGTATAACAGGCATTTTACTGGCTCCGTCCACAAACGATAATAATTGAATTCAAGATATACCTACTAATATCACACCTAACGCCCCTGAAACTTCCAGGCACAGTATTCGAATATCAACTCCTACGACTCCAAAATAATCACAAATATAGTGTTATCACCAACAAAAATAAACCACCAAATACGCTATTAACTTCTTGAGGAAAAGCAACATCTATTTTGTGTATCCGGATGTTCGCGATAAAACACTAGTTTCAGAAGAAGATATTGTCAAGGTTCTTCCAACCCCGATCATTCGCAGGGAATTGCACAATTTTAATTTTAATTTTTTTGTCTTCTGAGACTAAAAAACCTCTAATTGTTTATTAAGCCTGTAAAAATGTATTTGCAAGCAGATTTTTATGTTTTTTGTTGTAATTATTACAAATTTTGAATTAAATTATCATAAACATTTTGAAGATCATAGCCTTTCGCATGTGTTACATACCCTAAATGCGCCTAAAAATGACATTGTTTAAAGTTAGATGGGGGTGTAAATGTAGGACCATCGTCGGTTAACATTGACACTTTACATTGTTTGGTAAATATTTTTTTTTAAAAAAACGCGCGAAAACTTGTTCTAATAAATATTACAAAAAAAGCTAGATTGATGTATATTGTTTGTTGCAGAAATTTCGTTGTCTAGTCGTGACTTATAAGAATTTAAAAAAAAATATATGAAAAGATTTCAATGTTACCCCAACTCACCATACTATGTAGAAAATATATTTGCTAAGAAAATTAGTGTAATGTCCGGGTCCCTTCTTGGTACATATATATTTATCTATTACAATACAAACACCCTTTCTATAAACAGGGGTTGTTGAATGGGCGTGAAAGTAAAAAATTATAATTTTGAGTAACATTCAAACTATACGTATATAGCGAATTATAGATAATTCATTAAAAAATAACATATTATGCATATAGAAAACGTATTTTCTGGGTTTCAGCTCTACTGAAGAACACTCACATGTCAGTCGAAACGTTTAGAGAAGAGACAGCACAGTTCGCAACCCCGAAAACAAGTTTTATACATTAGCACGATTAGAATCATCGTTATTTCAACAATCATATTTCTAGTAATGCAAAACTAAAACTTAGTATTTCAAACAACACATGAAGTCCAAAATCAATTAGGAATATGTTGAACTTATTATACTTCAAAATTTATAGCTATGCAAGAAAGGACATGTTTTGCCAAACACAAATATATAATAAAAAATTCTTATGTATAATTATGTTATTTTTCAATCAATCATCTATAATTTGCGGTATGCGTGTAGTTTGAATGTTATTCAAAATTATAATTTTTTCAACAACCCCCTGTTTATAAAAAAAAGGTGTTTGTATTGTAATAGCTAAATAAATATGTACCAAGAAGGAACCCGGACTACAATCGTAGAGTGACTAATTTTCTTAGTAAACGTATTTTTTATATAATATATAAATGTAATTATATTATAAGGGGGAGGTAATTACCCCGTTTACCCCTCTAATTTTGACATTCTTATGTATGTACAGACGTAGTTAAAATATGAAATGCAGCTAAACACACCAAAATTACTTCTAAACTGTCATTTCTTATGATAAAATAAATAAAGGTCAATAAACAATGCCCGTCCCCAGCATAATTTGTCAAATCGCTTATTGTGGATGCCCATATCTCATGAAAGTTTCGTATCGTCGTCTATTGATGACAGCCGTAGTTAAATGGTTAAAATACATATTTTGATATTTACTACGTGATCATTTTGAACTGTGCTGAGTTGGTCACACTGATTTTAATATAGGACCACAGTGTAATTGGCAAGCGTGTTAATTATTTTTGTGGTTAGGTTTACTATTTAAATTTTCCTGTGATAAATGTCAATGAAATAGAGTTATTTTTAAGTTGAATTATATGTAAACAATTTTGGAAATATAGTAATTGCACTTTATTTTTTTATCATACACAATCATAAATACTTTGCAACTTCATTATTGTAAAACATAATCCCATAATTAAGTCATAAAATGAATACATTTTATAAAAGTGATTCGAAATATCTATCGTTATTCTCAGTGCATAGATTGACACGTCTCCTCATGTTATTGAACACATTGTGGAGTGTTTCAGGTGTGATATTTTGCAATTCTATTGTAATTGACTCTTCAAGTCCATCGACATTACGCGGTCTGTTCTGAAACACTTTATTTTTTAGATGGCCAAAGAGAAAAAAATCCAGTGGGGTTAATCAGGAGAATTGGCCGGCCATCGATTTCGACTAATCAATCGGTCACCATAGTATTCTTGCAAATAATTAATAGTTTGTTGCGCAGTATGTGCAGTTGCCTCATCTTGTTGGAAGTACTCCAGGGTTAATTAATCTTCGTGTAGGCTGTTAAAAAGGGTTTCAATATTTGTTCTCAGTATCGTATTGCATTAATTGTAGATATAATGAAAAAAATTGGTCCAATAATCCGTCTTTTCAACATTGCAACCCAAACACCAACTTTGATAGGATAGAGACTATTTTCAACAAAAACATGTGGATTCTCTGTTGACGAGGTATAGTAGTTTTGGGAGTTGATATACCCCGACAAATGGATCCAAGTTTCATCCGAAAAGAAAGTGCGATTCAAGTATTCTTGTAATATTTCATTAAACCAGTTGCAATAATTCAATCTTTACTCAAAGTGATTGCCCTGTAAATGTTGTAGTACAGAAACATTATATGGGTGAATATGTAAGTTTGTTTTCAGTGCTTCATGAGTACTTCCGTAGGAAGTACCTACAATTTAAATACATAATCTTGTATAACAAATTACGTTTAAGTTAATTAGATCTCTTTACCAGTTTGAGCAGACAGTTTTTGTACAGATTTTGTGTGACTAACTTCCATTTGCTGCCTAATGTCTGCGACAACACCTTCAGTTAAAACTGTCGGTGCTTTTTCAGGTTTACATTTACAAACACTCCCCGTTTTCTTAAACCTTTCAATCACTCTATTGATCCCAATGAATATTCCCATGATCCATCATCTTGCAATATTCCACTGCGAAAGTGCGACATTACGATAAACATATCCTATTGTATCGTAAAAGGCATGGTATACGAGGTATATTGTCTTGAAATAGACAGAAAAGCGACAATAAAACGATGAAAAACCGAAAATACAATACACTTCAATAAATTATGGTTTCGACATTTAACATGTAAATTTAGTATGGACAATTCACGGAAGTAAATATTTCCTAGTTTTTGGTAATACTGGGACTTTTTTGTTACCAACCCAGGACAGTTCAAAATGATCTTGTTGTACATTATTACATACAAATAATAGACATAACCGATTCGCTGGGGCACCTGGTATATTATTAATTCCCTTCTTACCCGTTGATAAAACAATTTATTTTTGTGGTTTAGCGGCTGTTAATGAACCTGAAACAATATAAAAATTAAAACGTTCTTTACCATTACATTTGCCAAAAAATATTTGTCGAATATATTTTACAATTTTGTTATTAGTTTGTTAATGTTCTAATTAGTAAATATTTATTAATTGACAAATGGTATAAAATAACGATGTTCTTACTCTGTCAACGTCGGCGTCGTTTGACTTCTAACTTTCTTTACGGCAAAATTTATATAAACACAAACTCAGCAGTACAGGCACTAGACGGATCGTTTTTAAGGTAGTAACGACGCTTATTCGAATATTCATACACATACGAATATAAACTCTTTTTCAGCATAATCTATAATATGTAGGTATATTATTTTAATACAATATTTATGTCATTTTAGAAAAAAGTATATGTAGCTGGATTCAAATCAAAATATACGATGGTTGTAAATTTTAATCACTGCATTAAACTTCTACTTAATTAATTATACAATGCCTCATTTAAAACTTGTCACAATTTAGAATAATAATAATAATAATAATAATAATAATAATAATAATAATAAATGCATTTATTGATACATTAACATACCGTGATACAAGGACTAGTACAAGATAAACAAATGAAAAAATACATACATACGTTAGGCATCAATCCCAAGGCGAAATTTAGTATTAAGCTGTGTTTCAACTTAACCTTGATCAGTATTACACAACTATGAAACAGGTGCTGAAAAACTACAAAAATCGAGACAAATACATAAAAATAACTGACATTGAATTCCAATTCATATATCTTCAGCAATACCACAAATTCAAGTGTAATGCCTTGCAGTAATGCCCCTTACAATATAATAAAAAAGAAAGAAAAGGAGCTCCACTGTGCAGTCTAGAACGACTCCACATAAACACAATACTACACAACATTAATATAATCCCCTAACCACTGGCTCACATCCATATCCCCCGTGATTCCAAATATCTCTTAACTTTTCCGCGAAAAGACGTGACGGTGGAAGCAATCTCATAAGACACAGAACTGCTCTCCGGTAGAGAGCAGTTCTGTGCCGTGGCGGAGATATTTTACCTCGAAATCTGGTGGTGAGGTTGTGTATGTCGGTCCTAAACCGTATCTTATTATATAGGTATGGCGGCGACCCCAAAGAATTTATTTTATGGTACATAACCAAACATCTCAGCTCCCGTCTGTCCTCCATACTCAACCAACCCGCACTGACCAGCGTATGTGAAATAGAATCATATTTTCGTATACAATAAATATATCTTAAGCAGGAATTTTACACATTCTGTATACGATTTCTCGTTATGCTATCCAATGCAGGATGATATACAGGAACACAGTACGAGAAATGGGACAAAACAAAAACATCGCAAAGATTCTTCTACACAGTAGCATTAAAAATATGCCTGTAAGGATACAATTTCTTTAAATTCATATACGCGTTACGAATATAAATTGAAATGTGTTTACGGTACCTATGCGTATTATCCAAAGTTAGACCTAGACTCTTAGCATTTTCCACCAACGGCAAAGGAACACCATTAATTATCAGGCTAAAGATCTGTGAGATATTGTCACAAACTTTCCTGGAGCCAAATAAAATCGCCTTTGATTTGTTAGGATTAATGGTAAGGCAATGCGCGAGCGAAACATTGTGCAAATAATCGAGATCTCGGTTCATATTAGCAGCAGCTTCATTCCACCGACTAGGGTGAAAGGAATAATAAATTTGTGTGTCGTCGGCATATGCATGGAAACTACATGAAATCAAATCCTTGTAAAACTGAGAGGCATAAATTGAGTACGAAACAGGCCCAACGACAGAGCCCTGAGGCACACCCCGATTGACACTTAGAGGGTCAGACAAGCAGCCGTTGATGTCCACATATTGTGTACGATCACGTAAATAACTCTCAAACAGTGACAGTGCCAAACCACCAAAACCTACATGCTGCAGGCCACTCAGCAATATGGGGTGAGCAACAGTGTTAAGGGCCTTACTGCAATCCAACAGAACCAAGCATGTCAGTAAGCCATTATCCGTTGCCTCAAGAATATCATCCGTAATTTTCAAGAGTGCAGTCTCACAGCTATAGCCTGAACGAAAACCGGATTGTACAGGAGGAAGTATGTCACCGAGAGAAATATATTCTGTCACTTGTTTAGCCACAACGCGTTCGAGAATTTTCGACAGGACTGGGAGGATACTAATAGGCCTAAGGTCACGAAGCTCCTCAGGCATGTGTTTATAATATGCGTCACATATGGGGTAATCTCAGTACAGCACATCCGAATCATGGCCATCGACAAACCATCACACCCGGTGGCTGAGGACTTAATATTTGCCATGATTACATTGATATCATGTTCCCCTACAGGTGTAAAGCAAAACTCCGTGGGAAGATTATTGCCGGCTCCATAAAGTGCCTGAAGTACCTCCCCATGATCAACATCAGAATCACCACCCACAGCCCCAATGAAGTAGTCGTTTAGTCTATTTGGATCACTCAACCCTACCGGAATGTCCATGTTGGTGGACCTCCCAATACCCAAGCTCCGTAGATCCCTCCAAACCGCCCGACTCCCCCCAGACCGTGAAATGTATAACTTAAACTTATGTACATAACCAGTTTGAATAATACCTCAGATGCAGAACTAGGTACTGACGATATTACTTTGAATATACTTTGCGTAAATTAATCAATATAATTCTTTTCTTCATATCTTAATCTTAACGTCGTAGTAATAAACACAAGACTAGATTATAATAACACGTCAAGGAAAAAGTATACCGAACCCTATACATAAAGTACATACGAGATATGGTAACTTAATTCACGGATTGACGCTGCAGTAGTGGAATGACCTGTAATAGAACCAAAAATAAAACGGCATATAATAGTTCACAGACTCACCAACAGATGCCGGTCAATAAAATAGAACAGATGTTAGTTTCTACGTAGGACGCTAGCGTGCATATTGTGTTTCTGTCAGTCGTAATGGAGCAATGAGTGAATATTATATTTTACTATCAATTAGGTGAAACTTACGTACGAGAAGTTGAAATCTGTGTACGGTGCAACACCTTTTGTCGTTCTATTGTGTTCGAGTGGTTTAAGCGATTTACAAATGCTCACGTCCATCTTCATTATTGTTCAATATAACGCCAGAACTGGACGTTCGTCGGTCTGTGGAAACGCAAATACGATCGCAAAAGTGTGTAAACTTGTAGTGCGGGATCGATGAATGACCGTTCGAATCATGGGAGAAGAGTTAACTATGAATAAGTAGGTGTTTCGCCAAATTCTGCATGTAGATTTGGGAAAGAAGAAGATTTATGCAAAGTTAGTTATGGATGAACAAAAACAGAGATGAGTAGCATCCTGTGAAGTGTCGCGACAATACAAATTTACTAATCTGCATTGTTACCAGTGATGAATCATGGGAGTTTCCTGAGACGGAGCGCCAGAGCATGTAGTGGGTTGGAAGCACATCACCAATACCCAAAAAGTTTCGTTTGCACAAATCTCGAATCAGATCCATGCTGACTGATTACGTGCTTCGATAGCACCAGAAAGACAATCAGTTTCTGGTGCATACTATACCTTGAAATGATAAAGAGATTAGTGAAGAGCATTTCTCAAGTACGATCACAATTTCGAGAAAAGGATAGTTGGTCCTTGTTAGATGACAATGCAACGGCACATTCTTTGCTAATAGTGAGAGCATCTCTCGTGAAAGAAGAAGTTGTTAAGATTAATCATCCACCCTTTTCACCGGACTTGGCATCAGCGGATTTTTTCCTTTTTTTCCTACAATGAAAGCTATCCTCAAAAAGAAACAATTCCAAGACGCGAAAGATATTCAGAAAAATGTAACCGCTGAATTGAACACAATTTCTTCGGACGTATTTGTTGACTGTTTTCAGAAACTTTTATAACGTTGCAATAAGTGTACGTTTTCAATGGATATTAGTTTGAATAAATGTCAGACATTTTTTGTAGCACTTTCGTTATAATCTTGTATTCTTGAATTTTGTACAATCCGAATTAAATTGTCACACCTCGTATTTATTGGGTTCGATAACGAAACGAGAACGACATATTACACGAGTAGTTGAACGATAATCAAATATGTCCGTGTTGGATATTGTTTTGTGTCATCAAGAGATTAAAAATGTTTTATTTCCACACTAAATTTTGTTTCTTTAAATGCAACAACCTGTATCTGTCGTATTTTGAAACCCTTACCAAACAGTTAATTAGTTGACGTATGCTTTACTTTAAAAATTCTGGAATATCTTACTTAATTCTTTAACATAAAGTATAGTAGCATTTCATTGCGAATTAAACTCTTTACAAAGTAAAAAGTCACGATAAAAGGACATATTCCAAAGCGAATAGAAGTCGTATAAACTTTTAGATCATTGTTAGTTGTAAAATATAATTCTTATGTTACGTATGTACGATTCGAACAGCTTTTAAGATATTTAGACGTTCGTTTGTTATATAAAATGTATACAACATTGAATATTACAATATACCTACATAAAAATATTCTCAAGACTTTGCGTCTTTTATGTAATTTATTAGATTGTTAAAAATTATATTGTTGACTCTGAAGTGTAATTTACTATAGTACGCCAATGATATAACGTAATGCTATAGCTACTGCCATGCGTGCAAAAATACCAAGTAATGTAATGTTAATCATATTTTTTAAAATTAGAGCACTTGACACGTGAGCTATTCCAATTTTGGAAACTACAGAATTTCAATTTTTTCTTTCTGGAACACTTTGTACAAAGCAAAATATTTATGATATTGATGATGTAGAATAAAATCTTCTATCTAAATATTTGACATAACTATGAAATAGTTACATTCTTCGGAGTTAATATACGAATACTAATTAATAATATACTAGAAGCAAATGAAAAATACACGCTTTATATTTTAAGATATATTCCCGATATTTTGTGAATAATTTTTTTATCATATCTTTATCGTAAGCAAGAATTCTCACTAATTTTATTATTTTATAGAGCATTCCATCAAAACTTATAAATACAGTAGAGTCCCGCTTGAGTGAACTTTCGCCGTAGTGAACTCTACCGGAAATAGTGAACACCAAAAAATTTACATTGGGATCCGATTTAGTGAACAGGGGAAACCCCGGTAGAGTGAATTTCTTTCTTTGGTAGTTCGGTAATTACCCTAAATATGTATATAGGAAGCGCATCACCACGAATGATCCTAAATTGGTTTAGTAGGTACATTCTTCTATTCGATTTGTATGAGCACGGTGTGTTTGAGCGCTCCATTAGAAAACTCAGGGCAGTAATATATGGTGCGTCGTTATGAGAAGTGTTATTATTATGTATATGTACGTAATAAGAATTTAAAATAATGTCGAATAATAGGAAACACTTAAAACTGAGCGAGAAATTAGAGATATTGGAAAGCTTAAGTAAAGGTAGATGTGTAACAGATTTAGCTAATCAATTTGGAATGGCTAAATCTACAATATGTGCTATAAAGAAGAAGCGAACATTAATTTTAAGAAAAACTAATCAAAATGTTGATGGTACACGTAAATTTAAAACAATAAAAAAATCTACATATTCAAAAATGGAAAAGGCACAATACACGTGGTTTATTTCATTGCGAGAGAGAAATATTCCCATTAGTGGATCAATGTTAAAACAATAAGCTATAAATTTGCAAAAATCAATCGATGAATCGCAAGTAATGGATGGCTTAATAGATTCAAAAGGTAACGTAAGGTTTTTAAAGATTTCAGGAGAGAAATTATCATCACAGCCAGAATTAGTTGATCCATTCAAGGAAACATTGAAGAATGCAATTAAAGATGAAACAAATTTATAATGCGGACGAATCAGGTCTTTATTGGAAACTACTACCCAATAAGACGTATGTATCTAACACGGAGAAAAATGCACCTGGTAGAAAAACTGAAAAACAAAGAATAACTTTTTTGACCTGTGCAAACGCGTCAGAAACGCACAAATTAAAACCTTTAATAATAGGAAAATCAAAGAAACCCCGATCATTTCGAAATTTTAGCTGTCCAGTACATTACAAGCATTCTAAGGCAGCATGGATGACCACCACCATTTTTAAAGAATGGTTTCATGAAATGTTTGTTCCAGATGTAAACAAATTTACTTATTTATAATTAGATCCTAACACTTCATTTTACTTTTTACGTTACAAAATTTTTACAAAACCAACAATTACCGATTAAGGCTTAAGAAGTTCCAATGGATTGATCTCTATTATGTATATGCCACCAAATATGACACTCTGAATCCAACCCATGGATCAAAATGCCATCAGAATAAGAAAATTATTTTATTGCAAAAATTTATTGAACAATTTGTTATCAGAAGACAAAGAGTTCATTGAAGCATTGAAAAACTGTTCTCTGAGAGATGCTGTTTTAAATATAGCTATGGCTTGGAATAATGTAAATACTGCAGTTATAAAGAAGTGCTGGAATAATATTTTAGACATTGATGATGATGATGATCAGGAAAATATTCCACTAAGCGTTTTACGCTCCCGTTTAATTAACGACGAAGCGTTTAAAGCAAATCAAGATATGGGACATATTTTACAAAATATCACTCCAATTGTAAGTAAAAAGTTGCTAAGTAAATTTTAATTATAAAATTGATATTTTTTTAGACTCATTTTAATGATGCTGACATTGCTGAATGGAATAAGGAGATATTACAAGAAGCCACTGAGGTAGATGTTATTGATAAAAATGATTCGGAAGAGGACAATAATAGTCATTTGTTAATACGTAATATCAACAATGACGACAAATTAATTTCGATAAATCATGCACTTAAATCTGTTAATGAGGAGAATGTTGAATTTTCACATTTACTCTGCATAGTTTAAGAAGTAAATTAATTGAAATTAATGTAAAGAAGAAGTTAGAACAATCGAAAATAACTACGTATTTTAAACCAAAATTATAAGTTAATAAGTTTTTAATATAAAAATGTCGCGTATTATTATTGCCAAATTATATTATTACTTATTATAGTAAAAGTAAGATTATTTAAATAAAGTTTGCTTGTATATATGTATTTGTATTTGATTTTTTAATAAACCTCTATTTAGTGAACAAGGGCTTGGCAAATAACATTCACTCTAGCGGGACTCTACTGTACTTCAATATATTAATTACCATATTCTTATGGTCAATTTGGGAAAATGAATTTGTTTTCTTTATTAGTCCAGTGTGGTGAATCGCTGTTTATAATTCATCTTACAAATATCGAAAATAAATAATAATTAGATAATTTGAAAGGTAACTTCAATTTTTATTTTGAAATATTTTAAAATATTTAAAAGTATGTAAATAATTTTGATTTTAAGATGGGGAAGCTTAGTTAATGATTCGCTGATAAATATTTTGGAGAGTGAAGCACGATTAAAACCAACACCTCTCACTTTGGCACCTGTTAATTCGAATATATACGCAAGAAGACATTCAGCGCATAGTTGTCCTGTTACTGAAGAGCGTCCAGCATTAGCGGTAACGGATTATTTATTTTCCTTTGCCAAAAATTGATTTTAAGCTTAACTTTCTGTAGATTCCTCCGCCAGTACCATCAAGACCTCCTGCGATCCCGAAGAGGTCGCACGTACCACCCTCGAATCATATAGAACAAGTTAAACAAGCTAAACCATCACCATCAATACCGCCCACTTCTCGCACGAGAGGTCCACCACCGGTACCTCCTGCAAGAAATTTAGTGGATAGCGTACAAAAAAGGACTGATATCGTTAAATATGTACCCCAACAATCTCATTTATCAAACAAACAATTTCCCGTCAATTGCGCCTTTGAGTTCGTTACGAATGTTTCGCACGAATCAAATCGATTACCTCCAGCTGCTGGCCCACCACCATCAGCACAGAAACCCCCATACAAATCACCCATATCCCCTGCAACAAAAGTACCTCCCAGTTCACAATGCAACAGCACGAAAATATCAATACGACAAGACTCTGGTGTCTCTAGTGACAGTTTTAGTCAGACATCCTCACCGAGTTATACCACAAAAACGATGGAGATCCCATTGCTACCGCCTAGGACGCCTGTTAAACAAAACTGTGTCTTAGGGAAAGTCGGTCATGTAGAAGATGACAGCAACAATTCTACAATTACAAAGAGCGCTTCTACACCAGCTAGTCTTCAGACAATTGTCAAGTTCCACAACGGATCCAATATGTCATTACATCATAAGGTAAGTGTCTCTATTGCTTTATTTAAAAATATATATTCTAATCCAAATATGGTAGTTTAAAGTTTAAAATAAAATATAAATAAAAACGGAAATGAAAAGTGTTAAATACTCAGATGCAAAGAACTAACATGAAGAGGTAAATACTATTTACAGCCATACATTTATACGCAAAACCTATATTTATATATACATGTGTTTGGGATACACAGACGCATCTAGTATCTTTACCGACAATCAAGGCACAGACACCGTGTTTCGTCCTTCAAGGCCTCGTCAGTGTACGTGCGACTGCCGGTAATGACTTTTAAAGTAGTTTCGCTACTTATGTCAGCTTTGCGTGGAAAATGTCATGAGACCATCACAGCGACATCTGCCACCCAAGAGCGACATCGAAAGCGAAGGTTTCCTGCTGCATTCGCATGCTAGAGAGAAACCTGCATGTTAGAAATGTATCCCATATAATAGAGCCATTAGGCGGCACCGCCATATGACACTAGATGTGTGTGTGTATCACAAACACATGTATACATACGTTTTGCGTATAAATGTATATATGTAAACAGTATAAATAAAAATCCCTAATATGCAAATTAAAATAAACTAGATACATGTTTCGACAAGTAGGTTGTCATCTTTAGTAACAACTCTAAAAGCACGACAGTGTTAAACCTTTCTTTTTTGAAATTATCATGTCGCCAGTGGAGTAACACTCAGTCAGGCCCGAGCCAAGGCCAATCGACACGGCGCGAGGAATTTTAAAAATATTACAGTACTGAACTATTTAAATACAATCATTTGAGTAAAATATCTACTTAATACAACGATAAAGATGATATAAAAATTCTAGAGGTAGCTTGTGTTTGCAATTTTATCCTGATAATTTGGTAGACTCGAGGGCAATGCTTCTGGTTCCATTATTATCAGAAATGAAGTTAAATGTCTTGAGTATAGTATAAAAACAAACTTTTCTTGAATGTATCTACTATAGGTATATTTCAACGAAGTATAGATATATAGTAATAACCAATATAAATTTTTAACTTATTGATAAATTATTCTTTCGATAGCCATAAAAATTATTAAAAATGTTTATAAATAAGCTGGTAAATGATATGTAAGCAAAAAGAATCATGCTATTCACAAGATGTCTTTTAAATATTTTTTTGTGCGTGTTTTTAATCTGTATACTTTCGAGTTCAGAATTAATCATTTTAGAAACATCTTTTTAAAAGCTTAAATCGCGACAATAATGACTGTGATAACGATAAAATAAATGTATTACTCTAAAAGAAATCTACATTTCTTTTATTTTGTCAAATCCAGTTCGACTTTTTGTCAATACCAACCGCCACTTTACGACACCCAGTTCTACTCCTTGACATTCTACACTGACCGGCAAAAAAAGCCGGCCGCCTTAAAAATTTCACGAAAAGATTCGCGTTTATTAATTCCATTTGAAATTTATATTTTTTTGAAGCAGTGCACATTAACAATGAGAGACACACGAAATGAGGAGAAAAGAGACAATGTAAAACCAAAAATTAATTTAATTTAAGAATTATAACAGAAACAGTGAAAAATTAAATTTGACTTAAATTACAAAAACTGAAGGTAACAGCTTCTAATCGGCTTTTAACTGATTGTGAATAATTTGTATGTCCTTTTCGAACCAGGATTACACTGTTTAATCGTCTTGACATTAAATTTACCAAATTTGTTATAAAATTTGTAGAATTACTTCGAATTCTTCTAAAAGAGCTAATCGTAACTCTTGCAAAGTTGGAGGCATTGCTGGACGATGACGAATACGCCTCTGGGATTCATCCCATTGGTGATCTATTGGCTTGAGATCAGGACTGCATGCTAGCCAAGGAAATCTATGAATTCCAACTTCATTAAGGTATTCAGTAACGACTCTTGCTGGGTGTGGTCTGGCGTTGTCATGCATAAATACAAATCCATCTCCAATAAAATGTGTAAATAGGACAACAGATCCTTGTAGAACATCTTCCACGTACCTGTAAGCGTTTAAAGCACCATTTTCTACAAATATCCATACATAATCTTGTGGAAATACCTGCATACACCATAACAGAACCGCCATGAAAAGTCACCCGTCATGTCGATTATTTCTTCTTCTCCACACTCTTTCTCGACCATCACGTGATCGTAGAGAGAAGCGCGACTCACCCGTAAAGAGAACTTTACTCCATTGCTGAAGATTCCAATTCACATATATTCGTGCAAACTGAAGACTTGCTCTTCGCTCTCTAAGTAACAATTGTGGTCCTGTGGCCGATCTTCGCGAATTGAGACCACTTTCCTCAAATCTTCGCTTAATTGTCCTTTCATTTATTTCAACCCGTCGCACTGTTTGCAAGTGATGTTGTAGTTCAACTGCTGTTAATTTGCTAGCCTTTAATGTGCCTTCCAGATCCTGCACGTCTTTCGAATGTACCGGATGGCCAACTAAGAATGGCCGCCGGCTATATCTCAGAAACCAGTAGTCATATTGCTTCCGGGTAAAAAAAATTCAAGTAAAAGTGCCCAAGAGAAAGTGCTGGAAATTATTTGGAGTTTGTAAAATGTCCGCAAGGGGGCGTAACAGTCAGGATCAATGATAAAATTTAGAATTTCTTCATATTTTTACAAATTAGGAGGCATTGAAAATGTTTAAATTTTATTCCTTACACATTCTTTAATACTTTTAGTCTTGCACATTTTTTACTATCTAGTGAATAAAGTGGTGGGGGCAATTCAACTGTTTCTTTAAATAAACTAGGATTACTCCAGTTTAGCCTAACCGATTTGAACAAGTTTGGTCTCATTTCAAAGACCGTTATTAGCTCTACAAACTGAACTTGTGTTTTTGTATCTCGGAATTTTTCCGTCACCGGTAGATGGCATTAACTGAAATGTAAGCAAATATTAGGCTTCTTTTCAAAAAAGTAAAATGCAATGATATATCTTTTTACATGAGCTAATAAAGAATTAAAGCCTCAACACTTCCGTAAAAAAACCAAATCTGTATGTTTTTTAGAACACGAGATATAGACAAAAATAGATGAAAATGCATGAATTTTCTTGTTTTAATTGTCTTTTTTTTATTATACAGGATGTCCAGAAACTCTCCTGACAAACGAAGACCGGAGATTCCCCAGATAATTTTAAGACAATTTAACCAAATTCACCCTAGTCCGAAAATGCTTCCTAAGGGAGCTAGAGCTCTTTGAAGATGGCGCCTTGCAATTAGTTTTTTTTTTAATATCTCCCGAACGCTTCTATTTAGAAAAACAAAAACTGGTATGCTTATTTATCCTCCAGAGATGAATCGATTCCATCAATTGCGAATTTCTAGTACCGGTCATAGGCGTCCGTTTTGAGTAGGTTAACGGTTATTTTAAAGCATAACTTCTTTGTGTTTAACGTTTAAGCATTTGTGACACTAGATTATTACATTTTCAGGTATTCTAGTACTAAAAGGTACTCTTACTTTAAGTCGGTAGGATACACCGTTTTCTAGAAAAATCGATTTGAAAATTTTTCGTTTTTTCGTCATTAAAATTCAATTTATTATCTTTTGCACTAGTTCGCTCTGAACTGCCAACAGAAATAAAATCTACGTTTTTAATTGTCAAATTGTTTGTTGTCAGTTCGCGAAGTTTATCTTTTAATTTTTTACTTTGTAGCATTCAAACACAATTACAAGGCGCCATCTTCAAAGAGCTCTAGCTCCCTTAGAAAGCATTTTCGGACTAGGGTGAATTGGGTTAAATTGTCTTAAAATTATCTGAGGAATCTCCGGTCTTCGTTTGTCAGGAGAGTTTCTGGACACCCTGTATATATACACAGGGTCAGTCATTAGTAGCCGCTTCTTCGATTGCTCTTCTGTATATATATAAAATAAATTTTATTTTTTGTTTGTCTTCTTCAGTAAAATTCTAACACGTGTACCAAATAATAAAATTTCACAAAAGCGAAAGAAATATAAAGATGTAGTGCCGATGTAAAATATACAAATATATTAAATAAAAAAATGTATACCATTTCGTTAGTTCCTGTGTAAGAATCCAAAATTACATGAATGTAATTTTATGCTAAACGTTCGAAAAAAACAATAATAATAATAATAGAATTTATTAGCAGAAGATATAACGTAAAACATATAACAAAATGTATTTAAAATTTTCATATGCTATGATTTACTATACTAACAATCAATACTAACACTATCAGAATAAAACTAATATTAAACACTAAAATAATTACAATGATATAACTATAAAGATTGGTTTGTAACATTTTTAATGACGACTTAATTGTTCAAAATGCCGCCCATCATTGTTAATGCAAGCCTGCAACCTTTGCCGCATGGATAAAAGAGAAGTTTCGATTTCCGCCTCCGATATGTTTCGTACTGCTGCTATAATTTTCTCCATCATATTTTGTCTTGTTGTAGACCGATTTTCAAAAACAATGTCCGTAACCGTTGATTGAAGGAATACATAAAGATGCGCAACTACATAGCACTGAGCGTAGCCAAAACTGGGTCCGAGATCTATAGCGATGCATCAGTCGTTTGTGTCCGAGATTCGAAACAGCCCGAGACAGCGATGATGTTTCTCGGCAAGGGGTTTGCGGGACGACTTAACGGAAAGACACGCAATTTTACAATATAGCTTTGCGCATCTTTATATATTCCTTCAATCAACGACGTAACTCTCCCCCATAAATAAAAAACTGTGAGATCAAATTTATCCGAACTTGTCAGACATTGTTTTAGGTAACTTACTATTATAAAGTATTACTGTGGTCTGTGTAAAACGTTATCGGATAAAAATATCCGTAACCGGTAAACAGATAATAAATAGGCAGATGAATATATGAGTTAAACTTAAGGGAATCGAGTACGGAACGTTAAAAACAACCGTTATGCTTATTGCTTAAAAATATTAAAACAAACTGTAGGAGATAAAGCAAATCTAGCAAAGGCCTTACAAAAAGTCTCAAAACAATTTTTCTTTTATTTTTAATTTAAAACTATCAATGCTTACTTGTGATCTTTCAATATATGTATTTTCTCTACTTATGGTTCTGGTCCCCACATATGGATTAAATTCAATATATGCTAATACTTTTATAGCATTTTCTTTGGTTCGGTCAGTAGGCTGCCTTCTATACACCGGAATATTAATACTACCGGTGGTCCTAAGCCTTTCCGCTAACCTACGAAAATCACTGCTCCCGTAATGTCGTCTTCCAGGGAATTACATAACATACACTCTGGAACAACTGTTGCATTTCGCATGCATTCGAAATACACGCCAATCATATCGAATGCCTCTTCATTCGCTAACCGCATCTCGGTAAAAAGAAAAGTTTTCCCAAACACAAAAAAGTAAACGGAATTACGGAAAAACTGACAATAATATTTATTATTTAGACAACTCATCGTTTTAACACAATGGGAGTTATTGTTTTATATTTTCATAGCTTACTAATTTTATCTTTAATGGTATATTTTTTGGATTAAAATAAGGATTAAAAATATCTTGTTTTATTAAACAAGGTCTTTCAAAATAGTATAACATTTTTCTTGATAATAATAATATTACAACAGTGTATCTCAAAATTGTTCAGCTTCATAAAAAAAAAGGCTAGTAAAACAGGAGAATTCATGCATTTCCATCTATTTTGTCAATATCTCCTGTTCTAAAAAACATACAAATTTGGTTATTTTACCGAAATGTTGAAGTTTTAATTCTTTATTAGCCTATGTAAAAAGAAATATATCATTTTATTTAACTTTTTTGAAAAGAAGCCTAATATTTGCTTACATTTCAGATAACGCCATCTACCGGAGACGGCAAAAGTCCGAGATACAAAAACACAAGTTCAGTTTATAGAGCAAATATCGCTCTTTTAAATGAGATCAAACTCGTTCAAATCGATTAGGCCAAACGGGAGTAATCCTAGTTTATTTAAAGAAACATTTGAACTGCCCCCACCACTTTATTTCACTAGATACTAAAAAATGTGCAAGACTAAAAGTATTAAAGAATGTGTAAGGAATAACATTTAAACATTTTCAATACCTCCTAATTAGTAAAAATATGACGAAATTCTAAATTTTAACATTGATCCTGACTGTTACGCCTCCTTGCGGACATTTTACAAACTCCAAAATAATTTCCAACATTTTATTTTGGGCACTTTTCCTTGACATTTTTTTACTCGGAAGCAATATGACTACTGGTTTCTGAGATATAGCCGGCGGCCATTCTTAGTTGGCCACCCGGTACGAGTCTCTAGAAACGGAGCATCCTAAACGGTAGTACGAGGTATTCCTAATGTACGAGACACATAACGCTGACTACGATGATCTTCAATTATTGCAATTATTTGTTGAACGTTTGCACTAGTTAACGGCATTTTGAATGCGTGAAAATTGTTGCTTACTGTTAAACTGACGTCCCTAAGCAACTGAAAAGAAAGCTAAGAAATACCGACTATCTTATTAATGTGGATTTCAAGAAATATGTAGGCCGCCTGTATAAATATATACAATATATAAAAATTAAACCTTTTTAGTTAGATTAATCAATACGAAAATTTAACAATAATAATATAACAGTTAAAGTCTGTATTTAAACAAAACAAAAAACCGAAATTTATAGAGCTTCAATAAATATTTCAGCATGGTCGGTATTTATTTTTGAAGGTCTGTGTATACTTGTCTCACAACCAAACTGAAAAAAGAAGCTCGTCTAAGAAATATCTATATAGGTATAACAAAGTTGTGCACATAATGACATGGTGAAGGTAACCAAATAATTGTTTTACTATGATATTAGTAGCGTGTTCTGCCTCCTCTAATCTGGATTAGAGCATGTAAGTGCATATAAGATACGCTTGCTCGAGGAAAAATTACGCCAGAGAAATCTTGGAACTAATCCTATTCTGTTCTTTGGGCGGCTTATTCGAATGCCATTGTCACTACACAACTCTGAAGCATACATCGTTAAAACGGAACAATTTATTAAGCGAAAGCAGAGTTTTAAAGCATTAACGTTAATCATTTTTAATTAACATACCTTAAATTAATAGTTGCAAACAATATAATCCCATACATCAGTATGAGAGGTAGCATCATGACTTTATTAAATTTCTATTATAATTATTCTTAATTAAACCTTATAACAAAATTTTAGACATAATGAAGTGATGAAACAATGAAATTAATGATTTTACTGTTATATAGGGTATGTTACTTCCTTTGACCAGCATTACAGCTTTTACGTGCACTCTTGCCAAGTTTACATGTTGACTGCCAACGAGATAATTCGTATTTTGTTTACTTGCCATATTCGTGCAGCTACGATTAAATTCGTAATATATTAGTGTAAATATAAAAGGAAACAATGTATTGCGTCAACAAATGTGTATAGGTACTATTTTGTGTGATATGTCAATTCAAATCACGAATACTGAAATATATTAATTTAAGAAAAAACCAAATCAAAATATATTCCGAGCGTATCGACGACTCTTAAAACAAAAATTTCTTCAATACTGTAGAACGCATCAGTATTATGTTCACCGCTACTATCAATATTTAGAATTACTAACGATTTGTGCTCATATATTGACTTTAGATCGCTGTAGGACTAAGTACTTTTTTGAGGCGAAAACAGAAATGAACCCTTTCATTATTCATTTTTTACAAAGATTGTTGTGTATAATTATTATGCTATTGTGAACTCTTTTCTAATACATGTATTACTGTATTAAACTAGTATTATTATTAACACTACAAAATTGTAAATATACAGGCTGAGTTTTTTTGAATGTTTAGCATTGGGATCTCAGAAACTACTGGAGATAGAAAAACGCTTAAATGGGGAAAGATGCGCAGTTTTACGAGTTTGATTTAAAACTGCTTTTGTTTCTCCGATAACTTTCATGGCTTATTAGATATTCAAAGAAAACTAAATTTTACGATTTTCTTTAAACATGCTTAGCATCGTCAATAGTAATTTTAGAGAAAAAGTGTTCAGACAAAAGTTTTAGATAATTTTACGCCAAATAAAACTATGTAGCTAATATTTTTTTTTCGTTCACCATTTTCGAGTTATGACACAAATTTGTGTTTTTTTAAATGGAAATCTTATATATATATATATATATATATATATATATATATATAATATTTAAAAATAAAACGTTTTCTTGGCCTTTAATGCATATATATAAAATAAAATATTTTTCTTGGTTTGTTAGGCCATTGTTAATGTATAAAATTTAAGGGAACTAAAACAACATTCTCATCGACGTTTCGGTTTTATTATAACATCAAAACCTTTTTCCAGATAAATTAAAAATAAAAGTAATTGCCTATATACAATTTTTTTAAGGGAAAAATTTTTAAAAAATGTTTAAAATTTTGTATCTCCGTTCACCAACCGGACTACTTATGTAACTCAAGTTGTAAGTTATTAAAAAAGCATTATTGACTTGTTCATTGTTTTCACACAAAATATAAATATTTTTAGCTTTTCTCTGAGGATGTTACAAATTGTAACGAAATATTAGGAATAAAGAACAAATGAGCACTTAATTTGTCTATAAATTGACCGCATTCCCCAATACTGATTTCTTCCTAATGTTGTGACGGTCGTTATTTCCCTTCAACTACTTATATATATATATATATATATATATATATATATATATATATATATATATATATATATATTGAACTGGTGTTGAACATGACACAACACCAGTCAAACACACACAAAAACATAAAGTCACCCCTTAAACCCCTTGAATACATGCAACCATACATACATCGGCGAAGCTTAATATAAGACCCTTGTATAAGAGTAATAAGAGTATAGGTAAAAGTCCCTGAAAAATAATGCAGATTTGGCTAACAAAACTAGTATATTCTGATAACCCAATTTAATTTTGAATATTATAAAGCAAATCACCCCCACAATTAGAAAAACCAAACCAATGACTACTCTTTCCAGGAACCCCAACAGAAACCCCCTTAATAAATACGTAATACTAGAATTAAATACTAAATAAAGTTATTAAACAAATTAGTCTAATTTTTATAGTTATAATTAGCATATTTTCACAATACAACAATGATAAGTAAAATGTTATATAGGCAAAGTAATAATATAAAATGAATTTGACAACCATTACAAATAGTCAATTTTAATTTCAAGTTTTAACATTTACCATCACACTATGGCAATGTAAATTATTACCATCTTAAAGTTTGAATTCTTAAGATCAAAATGTCACAGAAAGTCACAGGTTTTAATTTAAAGCAAGGTTGATAGCCTCGAAAGCATCATCCCAAACATTGTTAAAAGTATAGCACATACATGACTAATGTCAACTAAAAATGCATTGCTAAAAACCAAAATAAACTAATGTTGAGCATAAAAAACATTTACCCCATAAACATTTTGTCAATTTACAATCATTGTAACAAACTATAAATCTGTTAGATGCACACAGTTAATCTAAGCATCATTTTATTTCTCGAATTTTGATTCGCCATATTGTTCGAATCATAATTAGTTTCAAATATTTCATATACATAATTAAAGTAATTATAAATAAAACCTAACAGATACAAAGTCTATCAAGACTTATTTACGTTGAAATATTTTTCAGTGTCATATTTGTAAGTTGAGTCCAAATATTTAAATAAGTATATTGAATAATTTGACAGTTGTCAACATAGGTAAAAGAAAAGTTTAAAAATATTAATTACATGCCATATAGATAATTTAAAAAGGTGTTAAAATATTAAGAAAAGTTCATAGTTTCATGTAAGAGCAATAATTCATAAATAAATTAAAAGACCATTTAGATGTAACAATTCAAAAACTAGCCACACTATTTTTTTATATAAATAAAGATATTTCAAAGGATTGAAAGGTGAAAAGTTATAAAATGTATTTAAAAGTATAATTTGTGAAGGATAGGTTCTACTAAAAAGGCATTTTAATCCAAAATTTTTATATTTTAATTAATTTTATTAGCGTCCATGACGTCATCTAACATATGACAGTCGAAATGCTAAATTGGCCCTTTAAATTTTAAAAAAATGTGTTTTTCGAATATAAAACTCATTAAAATAATTTTATTTCACCGATTGAAAGACGAGAAAATTTAACTAATAAAAAATATTATTCCACAAATATTCCAAAATAAACTTGTCCGTAATAAGACTTTGTAAAAAATTACCGTATATGTTACCGTGGAAACAATTCTCACAACACACAATGGATATATAAAGGCACACACGGCCTAGATATAGATTGATTGATTCATTCATTCATCATTGATGATTTGTTCTTGAATTTTTTCCTATGTCATAAGTGGATGGTCCAGTTCGATCATTCACCGACAAAGTAATTTTTCTCGTGCGAGTTAAAAGTCACGTTGTGTGACCTTCCAAGTGACACAAGAAGGTCGCCCATTTGAAGACGTTCGCGCGTAGCCATAATTCAAGGTCGAACCAAATAATTCGGAAGCTGAAAAAGAAGAATAAACATTGGAGAGATTACTACCCCGCATCTACAAACCAAACGAGGTCAGGAATAACCTAAACGCCTACTCACCTGGCATCTGTTAAATCCAATCCGAAGAAGGACATTCCAACGAGAGGCGGAGAACGCAAGGGAAACTTCGCTGCCAATTTGCCGTAACAGCTATCAGAATCAGGACAATAGTCGTGACACACCTGGAAGTACACCTCCAACTGCCCGTAATACCTGGTCTCCAACAAATAAGAAATTAGTAACATATAAGGTACCAAGTCTATTTAATATTGTATGCACAGTCCGTACCAAAACTAGGTCAAACATATGTAACATCTTTCAATCCTATTAATTCTCTATCATAAATAAAAGTCAACTCTTAAAGTATACCTAACGTAAACTTTTGGGTCATTTTACATTTTCAATTAGAATAAGCTTATTTAAATAAAATATCAGGACATACTTACAATACAATTTATTCTAATCCATAGTTCCGTGCACTCAAAGTTAAGTTTACGCACATAAGGTTTAAATTTGCCTACATTGCCATTGATGTTTATATTTCTAAACAGTAGAACCATTGCTTATAAAATTGTTGTTTGTATAAAATACAAAGTGTATTAGATAACGCCACGATATTATTCACACTTATTGTTTTTTTTGTGTTGCTTAATTTGTCAAATATTTCTCTACAAGATCATTGTTGTATTCTGTTTTTCATTTATTACCATTTTTAATAAATCAATATCTCTTTGTTAATGAAAATAAAGTGTTTTGTTTCCACCGTTGATAAATCCTGCTTCACAATAAAATAAGAGGTACACATATCTTATTTTGTGCATCGGCACTAAAGCTGTGCCACAAAGTAATCTTTTCAGGTTAGAATCTTCGAGATCTTCGCACTACTGAAGGATTGCTGTATCGTTGGACTAAGGTAATTTCGAACCCCCTTAACGGCCCGAGATAGGTTATTAGAGTCATTTAGAGAATACACCACTGAAATAACTATATCACTTTTAAACTTTTTATCACAGTAACAAGTTGCACACACGAGTGTTTTTAACGATTTCGCGCTAAATAAAGAGCGTCTACTCCGTCCCGAATAAATTCTAATCCGAACTTGTGGAGTGATACGCTGATTACCGCGAAGTTTGAAATATCAATTCAATTGTACTTTTCACATAGGGCGATCCTGGGATACTCATATACCCATGAAACTATAACATAATTATTTCAGTACTTTGAGAATATAAACCCCTTTAGCTAGCCGGTAGATTTAAATTCGAACAATTTAGTACTTATATAAGAACTTTAGCCATTTAATTTATTATCATTTAATTTTTCTTAAAAATAAATAGAATAATCAACCACATAAATACGTGCAGTCTCATGTCAAAGTAATTTAAACATATCTAAAAATATTAAACCTACACCGCCCCCCTATTACATCATATATATATATAGAAATTTAATTATATATATATGCACATGAATATGTGAATTAAGGTCGAGAAAAATTTAGAATTATTTATACAGGGTGAGTCATTAGTAGCCGCTTCTTCGATTGCTCTTTTGTGTTTTAAATAAAAGAAAAAACAATTAGTGGAGGATCCATGGTTGCTTGTGGCGCATATTGTAAAAATATTTTAAGCTCTGGCTCACTTCCGGTTTCACCGGAAATGCACGAAACTTAATTTTTTTAAATGACTCACCCTATATATTTTTGGATTTTCTTGTACTGCTTTAAATTGTCTGTTCGAATGTTTTTTTTTTTTCAAAATTGAGCCAATAGTTTTTGAGTTATTAATTTTTTTTGAAAATATTTGACCAAAACACGTGTTCAGAAAAAAATCATTTTCACTTTGTTTTTAAAAGCAAAAACATTAACTTTGGTGGTGCTTGTAGCCAAGAAAATTCTGCATCATTTGGTAAAGTTGCACTCGACAATACCGCAATAAACTTCGTTTTTTCAAAGCCTACTTCCTGAAATTTTCACATACCAAAAACATATTTTTTTTAAATGGAACACCCAGTATTTTATTGAGGCGTTTTGTTTCTTTTTTTATTCTCTTTCATTTTTGTTAACAATGTCTTATACCTATCTTTTGTAATTTATGAGATAATCACTATAGGAGCAATTAGCGGTCAATTAAAGAACTACGAGCGCTGTTGTTCTATGCACCAAAATATTCGTTCGACCAATGGAAGGCAGGGATGGCGCCCGACTTCCTTAGTCAACTGTCAAACAAAGTAAATGTTATATCCAACTATGCCAAAAGTAATAATTTTATAGAATGAAGAGCATCGCATTTCAATTTGTTAATTGCGGCAATGTCCAGTTACAGTATTTCATTTTTAACACTGTTGGTTAACATCGAAATAAAATAAAGGTTATGTTTACTGACATATTTGAAGACGTCTTCAAAAATTTTTGAAAATCCGTTCGTAGATAGGGAAGATACTCTCCTCCATTAACATTTTCATCATAGGAATAAGGTCCAATTATGTAACTACCCACTATTCCTCTCCACAGTTTTAATGACCAACGATTTTGAAAGTTTACAGGTGTGATAAAGTGGGGGATTTTATAATAACGGAAATTGTGACGATGAACGTATTCACTTGAATAGAAGGTTTTGTTGGTAAATAACAAAAAATTGAGAAAGCCAGGATAATTTACCTGCTGCCAATTGACAAAAATGTAAGCGATTCTGAAAATTTCTTTCATCTAACCCTGTGTATGAATATGTTACGGGTGAATTTCGTATTTCCTAATTATTCTGGATTCTCAAATTTGACTTACATCTAACTGCCGACTAATTTTCGTAGTACTAGTATGGGGGTGTTCAACTACACTCGCAAGTATCATAAAAGTCTTATCCTCACCAGTTATTGCTTTTTCCGCTCTTTCTTTCATATTCATATGCTTTCTGTTCACTCAAACCGTCCACTTTATATTTGCCAAGGTTTATGGCTTCGGTCGACTTCTACCAGGAATCGCTGTGCATAAATTCTGGATGCTAGCAAAGAGTTCCTTTCAGATTCACTCAAAATGTCAATCATATCTATTAACTCTTCATAAGAATAATTCATTTGGATGATAACTAATAGCGATGCTTTTATAAGTTTGACATAAATGTATACCAACTTTCTTTAACAGTTGACTCAGACAATCAGCCGCATTCCAGCCTTTAATGGACCAATATTTGGGTGCAGAAAACAGCGCCCGTAGTTCTTTAATTGACCGCTAATTGCTCGTATAGTGATTATCTCAAAAATTAGAAAAGATAGGTATAGGACATTGTTAACAAAAATGAAAGAGAATAAAAAAAGGAACAAAATGACTCAATAAAATACTGGGTGTTCCATTAAAAAAAAGTTTTTGGTATGTGAAAATTTCAGGAAGTAGGCTTTGAAAAAGCAAAGTTTCTTGTGGTATTGTCGAGTGCAACTTTACCAAATGATGCAGAATTTTCTTGGCTACAAGCACCACCAAACTCAATGTTTTTACTTTTAAAAACAATGTGAAAATGATTTTTTTCTGAACACTTGTTTTGGTCAAATATTTTCAAAAAAAATTAATAACTCAAAAACTATTGGCTCAATTTTGAAAAATAAAAAACAGTTGAACAGGCAATTTGAAGCAGTACACGAAAATCAAAAAATATATAGGGTGTCATTTAAAAAATTAAGTTCCGTGCATTTCCGGTGAAACCGGAAGTGCGCCAGAGCTTAACGTATTTTTACAATATGCGCCACAAGCAACCATGGACCCCCCACTAATTGCGTTTTCTATTATTTGAACCACAAAAGAGCAATCGAAGAAGCGGCTACTAATGACTGACCCTGTGTATATATACAGGGTGTCCAGAAACTCTCCTGACAAACGAAGACCGGAGATTCCTCAGATAATTTTAAGACAATTTAACCCAATTCACCCTAGTCCGAAAATGCTTCCTAAGGAGCTAGACCTCTTTGAAGATGGCGCCTTGTAAGTTTTTTTTTTTAATATCTCCCGAACGCTTCTATTTAGAAAAACAATTTTTTTTATTTATCCTCCAGAGATGAATCGACTCCATCAATTGCGAATTTCTAGTACCGGTCATAGGCGTCCGTTTTGGGTAGGTAAACGGTTATTTTAACGCATAAATTTTTTGTCCTTAACTTTTAAGCATTTGTGACACTAGATTATTAAATTTTCAGGTATTCTAGTACTAAAGTGTACTCTTACTTTAAGTCGGTAGGATACACCGTTTTCTAGAAAAATCGATTTGAAAATTTTTCGTTTTTTCGTCATTAAAATTCAATTTATTATGTACCTACTTATTTTTAGCGACGAAGTTGCCTAGATGCAGCACACAATTCGTAAAAAAAGTTTGGGAAAAGAAGCAAAAATCAATTTGAAACAAAATTTTAGCTGAAGGTTTTTAAAAACAAAGTATTTATTACAATGGAACGAAACTAACAAAAAAAGAACAAGTATCAAAGGTAGATAGTTACAAAAGATGCTCGATGTGATGACCATTAGTCTCTATGCATAAATTTACCCTTTTGCTTAGAGAACGCCGAATTCTTGCAAAAATTCGAAAGTTATTTCTAAATTCGTTGCAAGCATTTTGTATCCTTAGCCAGAGTTGTGCACGATTTTGTATCGGAACGGAATAAACAAATGCTTTTATGTATCCCCAAACACAATAATCGCAAGGATTCAAATCCGGCGACCTTGCTGGCCAAGCAACTGGACCGCCTCTTCCAATCCAATGGTCTTCGTAGTTATTATCTAGAAAGTCTCGTACATTCCTGCTAAAGTGGGCCGGACAGCCGTCCTGTAGAAACCATAAGTTTTGCCGAATATTTAAACGCACCTCATCTAACAAATCAGGTAAAATATTTTGCAGGAAATGTAAGTAATCAACACCATTTAAACGAGCAGGTAATTCCACAGGTCCAAGTAGATAATCGTCAACTACTCCAATCCAGACGTTTATGCTAAACCTATGCTGATGCTTAAATTCTTGAACAACGTGGGGATTGTCACCAACGTACGAATAATAGTGTGCATTATGTACATTAAAAATTCCATTTTTTGAGAATGAAGCTTCGTCACCAAACAAAATGTATCTGAAAAAATCTTCATCTTGATTTATCTGATTTTGTAACCATCTAGCGAATTCTACACGAGCAGGAAAATCTCCTTCTAGCAGTGCTTGCACCTTTGTAAAATGAAAAGGATATAAATTTTCTTTGTGTAAGATATTTCCTACGGAAGATTTTGAAATTGTGGGGTACATGGCAGATAGTCTTCGAACGCTAATTTCTGGATTTTGCTCAACTTCCATTAAAATAACATCTTCATGTTCTGCTGTTACATCATTATGTCTCCCTGTTTCATTTTTTTTGGGACCACTGAACCTGTTTCTCTTAATCGTTGATAAAGAGCTGTAAATGTTGAGCGAGTGGGATGCTGACGATAGGGAAATTTTTCAGCGGATCTACGTTGCGCTGCTCGAGCGTTACACCTCATTTCGCCATAAACTAAATGCATATCGGCGTATTCTTCATTAGTAAAAACCATTTTTTTTTAATTGAAATCGTTGTGTTAGAATGCTACAAAGTAAAAAATTAAAAGATAAACTTCGCGAACTGACAACAATTTGACAATTGAAAACGTAGGTTTTATTTCTGTTGGCAGTTCAGAGCGAACTAGTGCAAAAAATAATAAATTGAATTTTAATGACGAAAAGCCGAAAAATTTTCAAATCGAATTTTATAGAAAACGGTGTATCCTATCGACTTAAAGTAAGAGTACCTTTTAGTACTAGAATACCTGAAAATTTAATACTCTAGTGTCACAAATGCTTAAAAGTTAAAGACAAAAAAGTTATGCGTTAAAATAACCGTTAACCTACCCAAAACGGACGCCTATGACCGGTACTAGAAATTCGCAATTGATGGAATCGATTCATCTCTGGAGGATAAATAAGCATACCAGTTTTTGTTTTTCTAAATAGAAGCGTTGGGGGGATATTAAAAAAAACTAATTACAAAGCGCCATCTTCAAAGAGCTTTAGCTCCCTTAGGAAGCATTTTCGGACTAGGGTGAATTGGGTTAAATTGTCTTAAAATTATCTCAGGAATCTCCGGTCTTCGTTTGTCAGGAGAGTTTCTGGACACCCTGTATATATATATATATATAATTCTAAATTTTTCTTGACCTTATTCACATATTCATGTGCATATATATAATTAAATTTCTTGGACGATTTTTAAAAATTACCTAATTAACAATTAAACTAATTTTAAATTAATTTGAAATTAGTATTGACCTCTAAATCGTCCAAGAAATTTAATTATATATATATATATATATATATATATATATATATATATATATATATATATATATATATATATATATATATATATATTGTGATAGTGTGGATACTCAACCAAAATATAACGGTATAAGTTGTTTTCATGTATTGGCATTTCTTTGTTGAGTAATATTGTTAGAAAGTTTGTAAATATATAATAATGGAGATAGAATCGAAAAATATAATATTTATTAGAAGGTAATTTATAGTTACAGTCATTTTATATACATCCTGTATATGGATTGTTGGCTAAGTTTCATTGTTCATCTATGTACACCAAAATCTGAAAAATAGACATTTTAATATTAGTTGTGTATTATGATATGTACTATTTAAAACTTGTTCAATTGACATTAATGAAGAGAAAAGGTATTAACAATTTAATTTTTGGTAAAATGAATCGTCAAAATCGATTAAATTCTCCAGCTTAAATTTGAATATGGGAATTGACAGTTCATTTGACAATTTGACATTTAGTTGATATATTAGTGAGAAATAGTCAATATTATTCAAAAACACATGAAACTCTTACTAAATTCATGGATAATTTTATTATAATAGAATTACTAAATTATAAAAGGTATTTAAGGATAGAATACAGATCTAAAATCTATATTGATTATAATAATCGTGTGTTAATCGATAATTGGATGATTTAAAATTTGAAATATCACTAGGGAAATGAAAATAAATAAAACAAGGAGATGAAAATAATTTTCATACGGTGGTGTTTATCGGTGAATAGAAAGAAATTCATCGATATTTTCACAAATCTAGTACGTTTTGTGCGTAAAAGTGTTAGAATTAAATAAACTAACGAAATCATATCGAATAATTTATATTAGAGTGAAGTGTTCAAATATAATCAATTATATACCTATAAACCTCACATTGAACGATTTATAGTTAAAGAAAGTAATATTGGAACAGGTTTCATAATAATTTATCAAGAATACTTAATACATTGAAAATTATCCATCGACGAGGTCCCTATTTTATTATCAAGATTATCCAAAGACGAGGACCATATTTTATTATCAAGATTATCCAGAGACGTGGACAGATAGATAAGAAGAGAATTTTCTGAGTCCGAACGTGCAGAAAACCCTTCTTCTAGAGTTGTAGTTCGTCCAGGAAGATTATTCCATCCAACGAAGTACATCACCTAGGATGAGTCAATTATCTGTAGAAGCACTATTCGACTCCATCTTGAAGGAGAATCCGATCAAAAGAGGTACATTTCAAGTTCATCCAGCAGGGTTATTCTATCCAACGAAGTACATCACCATGGAGGAGTCAATTATCCGTAGAAGCACTAGTCAAATCTATCCTGAAGGAGAATTCGATCGAAAGAGGTACATATCGAGGTTATCCAGTCAGTATATTTCACTCAACGAAGCACAAGGAGCTGTTTCCATAGTAACAAGAAGTAGTTCCAAGTTAAATCCAGTCCAACGAAGTCTACAAAGAAACAATTTTTAAAAATAAAAAGAATTCGAGGGAATAAAGAACAGTTATTTATAAAAAGGTCGTATAAAATTAATTAATAAAAGAAGATATTCTTGAAGAGATATATTTTATAATCCAATAATATCTTATTAAGTATAAGATACCTAGGAAACATAATATAGTTTCCAATTCATAATCATATAATTGTTATTTAAAGTCATATTTTAAAATTGTAAGAATTAGTATATTTTAGATCTCTATTATTCAAGCATACATAAATATATCAAATTAAATAGAACCAAAATCCGTATACATGACTAAATAGAAGTATTTTTATAGCTAAATCAACATATTAATACATTTAGTTCTCAAACATTATATATTTACAAATTAATGTCAATATAAAATAGGTGCAACTTACCTTATGTTATTTATGAGGTTAGAAGTGAATAACATCTTTGATATCATCTGAATTGGATATTGAACAAGTTTACGTAGAGTTATTGTAATATATTTGGCATTTTTCTCATTTCGTATAATAACATTGTATATGATAATACTGCAATATATTGATTGATATGGATCCATGATTATTTTACTGTGTTACGTACTAAATAATTCTTATTAGGTGACAGGTATAGTAGAATAATGCTAACCTAAAAGTAGAAGGACAACAACATAATTAATAGTGTGAAATTCATACAGCATAGGAATACTTACCTATATAAAATATTAGAAGATTAGTAAAGTCAATTTAACCATTTATTAAAGTTCATAGTACCTTATAAGTATATTTATTTGAGATAAATACATAATTAAATTGATATATTCATAGATGATTTTTCTATAATTAGGATTACCAACTATAACATAAATATCTTACTAGGAGTGATGTATTTGACTATTAGCAAAGAATGATACAGGTTCGGACCAAGGGAATTTAGTTTGTTTTAAAATAAAGTAATAGAAATAGGATGCATAAAGCTCGGATTATATGCAAAATGCATATTTGTTATTAAGGGGTATATCAACAAAATTGATTGTTTTCTATGCATATCTAATGTCTTTTGATTATAATAAGCCAGTTAAAAAATGCATATTTTGCATATTTCGGAAACTTCGTGCACATTTTTGTAAATATTGCATGTTTGTGCATATTTTCTTCAAATCACAAATTTCACAAAACATCTTTATAAATAAACAGGGTAAGAGTGGAGTAAATTCAGACCGGATTTATGTCGTTTTTTGAAATGAAAGTATAGTCAAATGAACTTTTACCAACTTAATTAGTTAAGTCAGCCGATTATTGCAAGATGTTTGTATAATAACTCGATTTATTCATGAAGGACTAACAAATTTCTTTCTGCCTAATCCACTACCACATGAAAAAATAATATTGATGTTAACATTACAAATTTTAAAATATTTTTTTCCAATTTAATTCATACTCCTTGTTTGGCACATGGTATTAAAAGAGTTGCCGAATAAATCAGAAACCAATTCCCTCTTGTCAATGAACTAATCAGTAACGTAAAAAAAAATTAAAGCGCCATTACGAATTCAGTTGTGTAAAGAATCATTTCCGAGTTTACCGTTACCCCCACATCCAGTAATTACTAGGTGGGGTCTTAGCTAAATGCCACAATTTTCTATTCCAAATTATGAAATTATGAAAAAAAATTAAGGTTTAATTTTAGAATTCTCCGACGAATCTGCTGCTATTATAAAAGCCAAAAAATGTTTCAAAAATACTCTATTACTAAATCAATCAGCGTTTATTGTACGTAATTTTTCTGTACTGTCCGAAACAACATTATTCATAAAAAATTATCTAATAAAAAAATAGAATCAAAAAAGCTGCTTTTGAGTGAATCAGTAAATTTAAACAAGTGCCATACATAATTATCAGCTATTAAAGGAACTGGAGAATAATTTTTAAAAATGAAGGATTCAAAATTCTGTCAAAAGTGTCCAAAATTTTGAAAGGAGAATTTGTTGAAGAACTTGAGTTAGATCCATATATTGTAAGCAATTTAAAATATGCGCCCATTACTTCCGTCGATATTGAACGATCTTTTTCGTCGTTTAAACATTTACTAGGCGATCGACAACATTCGTTTAAAATAGCAAATTTAGAGAAACACCTAATTGTCAATTTTTTTAATAATAATAATTAATAAATAACTAATATGTAATTATTAATTATAATAAGTATCAGAATAGATAAATTAATATATATATATATATATATATATATATATATGTTAATACGTAGACTTTCACGGCCGAAATCTGTCAAGTTGTTCTTTCGGGTGTTGCGCCGTGTAGGTATTCTTGAAGCCTGAGAAGGCCTGTTTCTTGGTTGAGCTTTCGGCAATCTCTCTGTTGCCATTTTCAAAACGATGTTGCTGCTGCTGCTGTTCTTCGAGTTGTACTGCGTGTTATTCGTCTGCCTGCCGGTATTTGTATGTTTCTGTCGGGTGGGGGATCGGTGGGGGTCGCTGTGTTCGGTGGAGGTGTGGTGTTGTGTTCGCGGTTCGTGCTTTCTTGTTTGACCTGTGATAGCACATTTCTCCACGTGTTGGGTAATCTTTGCCCGTCATCCCTTTTATTTAAGCTGTTGGGTCTTTTTTCTATTTCTATTGCTTCTCTGATGATTCTTGAATGGAAATGTTCTATGCTCGCTATTGTTTTTGTTTGTTCAAAGTTGATCTGGTGGCCTGTATGTAGCGTGTGTTCGAATAGTGAAGATGATGTATCTTTACGAGTTATGGCATTCTTGTGTTCCTCCTTGCGGGCGCTTATCCTGCGGTTCGATTGTCCGACGTATGTCCGGTCGCAAGAGCTGCACTGTATTTCGTAGACCCCTTGTTCTTCAAGGTCGATTCTATCTTTCGGATTGTTTAAAAACTGTGAAATTTTCCTTTCCGTGGTGTATACCGTATCTATGTCGTACTTTCGTAGCATGCGACCTATCCTGTCTGTTGTTCCCTTGACGTAGGGCAGTCGAACGACATAGATACGGTATACACCACGGAAAGGAAAATTTCACAGTTTTTAAACAATCCGAAAGATAGAATCGACCTTGAAGAACAAGGGGTCTACGAAATACCGTGCAGCTCTTGCGACCGGACATACGTCGGACAATCGAACCGCAGGATAAGCGCCCGCAAGGAGGAACACAAGAATGCCATAACTCGTAAAGATACATCATCTTCACTATTCGAACACACGCTACATACAGGCCACCAGATCAACTTTGAACAAACAAAAACAATAGCGAGCATAGAACATTTCCATTCAAGAATCATCAGAGAAGCAATAGAAATAGAAAAAAGACCCAACAGCTTAAATAAAAGGGATGACGGGCAAAGATTACCCAACACGTGGAGAAATGTGCTATCACAGGTCAAACAAGAAAGCACGAACCGCGAACACAACACCACACCTGTTACCTTTCAGCTTATAGGAATTACTCAAAATAATGTTATTCGAATTACCTGAGCTCTTATAGCTGTAGTACTCTAATACGGGGAGACGTGGCGTCCTTCCTTCGGGATCGCACTACACTTATTCACTGGGTGTTCCAGGATAGGGCTTATATTAGTGTCGAAGGTTAATGAAAGAGTTGTTTCAAACCACATGAATTTATTACCACAACTCGGTCACTAAAAACAATAGCCACGCAGGACTATAAAGAAATGGCTTAAGGCAACACTAAATATTAAGAGATATATACATAGATTGAAATTATATACACTGTCTACTGAGACACCTTGACCAAAGGGCTAATGATCCCACACACAGGGGGATAAGAAAAAGGGGGTGGTCGCTAGATACTGGCAGTTTAATAATAGAGAGAGATATTTGAGACACTCAGTTGGGGTTCTAGGGGATAAGGCTCCCTTCGGGGTACCTAGTCAATTAACGCCTAGAATGGGTAAGGCTGCCTTCGGGTACCAAACCAACTAACTACTTCTGAGTGACGTGACGGGGCTATCTTTAGATTGCCAACCGTGCAAGCTTAGGAATCAGTTCAGTACTTACGGTTGTAACAATGGGTACGACGTGAGGTCACTTTAGCCACACGTCACAAGTCACTGGGATGGTGTATCGGCACAGGTCTGACACTTGAATAACGATCCGTGGTCTGGATCTTTGTTGAAGCACTAAGTGGCACTCACAACTTCAACAACCTCTCGTATTTGGTTGGGTCACTTTGTTCAACAACCTCTCTTTGGTTGGGTCACTTTGTTCACAGCCTCACTAACAGGTCACGAATGCTCCTTGGATGTTGGTTGAAGCACGCAACTGCTGTTGATTCGGACTCTTGGTCCTCCTCGTAAGTGTTCGGCTTATCCCTTTTAGGTCCTTCCTCGTCTTCGGGTATCTTCGGGTAACCTCGGAAACGTTCATGTTTGCTTCGTCTCGTTCGTAGAAGCCTTCCTACGCCTTCGGGTATCTTCGGGTCACCTCGGAAACGTTCGGGGTTGCTTCGTCTCGTTCGTAGAAGTCTTCCTACGCCTTCGGGTATCTTCGGGTCACCTCGGAAACGTTCGGGTTTGCTTCGGCTGTGTTCGGCTTGCTCGTAGAAGTCGTCCTACGTCTTTAGTTCTCCTCGGGTATGTTCGGCTTTGCCTCGGAAACGCTCGGGTTTGCTTCGAGCCGCTTCGGCTTGCTCGTGGGAGTCGTCCTACGTCTTTAGTTCTCCTCGGGTATGTTCGGCTTTGCCTCGGAAACGCTCGGGTTTGCTTCGAGTCGCTTCGTCTTGCTCGTAGAAGTCGTCCTACGTCTTTAGTTCTCCTCGGGTATGTTCGGCTTTGCCTCGGAAACGCTCGGGTTTGCTTCGAGTCGCTTCGGCTTGCTCGTGGGAGTCGTCCTACGTCTTTAGTTCTCCTCGGGTATGTTCGGCTTTGCCTCGGAAACGCTCGGGTTTGCTTCGAGTCGCTTCGGCTAGCTCGTAGAAGTCGTCCTACGTCGTCCGTTATCCTCGGGTAGGTTCGGCTTTGCCTCGGAAACGCTCGGGTTTGCTTCGAGTCGCTCGTGGAAGCCTTTCTGCGCCTTCGGGTATCTTCTGAAACGATTGAGCACGTTTCAGAGATCTTCGGGAAAACTTTTCCCGGCTTCGGCTTTTCGTCGGATGCGTTTGAGCTCGCTCGTAATGTTCGGCTCGCTCGTAGAAACTTCCTGTGCCTTCGGGTATCTTCTGAAACGATTGAGTACGTTTCAGAGATCTTCGGGAAACTTTTCCCGGCTTCGTCTTTCGTCGGATGCGTTGCTGTTGTCGCTCTAAGTCTTTAGAGTCGACTCGATTCAGCAGCTAGAGCTGACTGACTGACTTAATATAAAATTTCTTAGCTTTTATAACATTTTTAACGACGTAAACAAATGACGCGCTTGCAGGTGGCCTTTCGAAAGACGCATTCTATTCGTCAGAATAACGACTCTTTTGATTGGCAGAAGCCCTTGCTTCTCGTGTAAAATATTTTTCACTTGATAAATTTTCGAACAAAATTAGTGGGTGGAGCCTGTGAGATGTATTCAATTAATTTCCACTTAGTGCATTGGTGAAAAATTGGTAGGTGGAGCCTGTGCGCGGTAAGTTCATCATTGGTCACAATAACGACTGTTTGGGTTGGTTAACGATTTTCAGTATTATTATATTTATTAATACTGTTAGAAATATATGGGAATTTTATGGGAAATGTGCATCGTTTGTTAGGTTTGTTTATAACAATTTCATTCACGGATAGAAATGATTTTTAAGTCCGCACAATCTTAGTAAATATTAATAACAACAATATGTAATGTTTATTAGCTCAAATTTATCGCAAGCACGTCGTTTAATTCGTATCCAGGAGACGGCAAAGGTAACACACCTCCACCGAACACAGCGACCCCCACCGATCCCCCACCCGACAGAAACATACAAATACCGGCAGGCAGACGAATAACACGCAGTACAACTCGAAGAACAGCAGCAGCAGCAACATCGTTTTGAAAATGGCAACAGAGAGATTGCCGAAAGCTCAACCAAGAAACAGGCCTTCTCAGGCTTCAAGAATACCTACACGGCGCAACACCCGAAAGAACAACTTGATATATATATATATATATATATATATATATATATATATATATATATATATATATATATGTAGAAATAGGCATATAATATGTATATAAATATATTATTCCTCTTATTAATAATAATTATTATGGATTATAGATATTGGGCTAGTGTCTTTTAACCACAGAATAGCAGAATATTAAGATTTTTGTAAATAAGTTGGTGTATTGCTAAATGTTGTATTTTAAAAAGTACAATAAATATGTTTGTGTTTATTAATTTGGAATGGGCTTTGATTTTTTATTGTTAAAAGTTTTGCATATCAATGAGTATTTGGCATATATTGAAGCATATTTCTTAATATTTTGTCCATATTTTTGTAAAAATAAGTGCATATACAACGTGTCCAAGTAAGTATGAGGCAAATAGGAATTTTTTTTATTATTGATTTTACAGAAAACTTTATAGGAAGGAAAAGTTCGAGCATCAGAAGAAACCTAATATTTTTTATTCAAAGTTGCTTTCTAGTACTTGGTTAGAGAGAAAATTAAAAACAAGTAATATTGCCATAAGAGTAAACTACATTTATTTTATATAGATATCAAAAATATCCATATAAAATTTAAAATATGCACAAATATGAATTTATATTAACATAACTAATAAAATTAAAATTCACTGTTATAGAGAAATAATAATAGTAAATACGTAATAATTTTTAACTGCTATCTACATTTCAGTAATTCTGTGGTTGTCATGTGGACTGTCACTTCAATAATAATTTCCATGTCATTTCGACACTCGCTGTCACTTTAATAAATCAGTCATTTTAAGAAAATAGTATATTAAGTAACTATACCAAACATGGCCCAACGATTAACTATGCAAGAGAGAGCTGAGTTAGTTCTCATTTGTGTTACTCTCTAAAAACGAGGATCGTTAGAGAGTAACATACGCCTGAAGATGATAAATGAGATTTTATCGAAACGTTGCACCGGTCCTTCTCAGGACGCCAGAACTTCCACGCGGGAAGAAACCCGAAACAACGCGATTACATATATATATATATATATATTGTTTGACCTCTTGATGAGAATAATTGGGATTTTTCGGCAAGTAATTAATCAAACACGCTTTAGAAAATCATAATGTTTGCATTTATTTTTACGTTTCGACCTTCTTTTTTTTTGGTCTTCCTCAGAAAAGACATATACAGCCGAGAAAAAATATTTTTCTGAAACAACACCATGTATAAGCAAGCTGTGATGACATTAAGCTAATTTTTTTTTCCCTTTATCAATTTTTTTGAATACATTTTAAAATTTTACAATAACATCACGTTTAAAATACACTTAAAAAATGAGAAAACTTACTCCAAAAACACGTAACAACACAATGTCCTTGCAACCTCTTTTAGAAATGCACGAACAAAATATACATTAACGTGTTTTAAATTTAAAATTTTAATATACATAACGTCAACGATTAAAATGTGAAACTTTTACCGACTGTCTACACTGTTGGTTTTATTCTGACCTAGACACGGCCACAACAACAAAAATCGGAGAAAAAACACTTTTTTAGACGATGTATTTACCTGTACGTATGTAGGATAATATTTATGTACAGGGTTTTGTTATTATAATAACTGTCGGTATACCGTCGACAAATTCGAGATTTCACCTCTGTCATTAATTGAGTTTTGATTTTTGTGAATCTCAATCATCTCCAAAATGTTTCTCGACTTTGTATTATATTCCTTATGTAACAGTGAAATGCCATCAAAATCAAATGTGTGTGAGAACTGGTTAGAATGTTTCTTTAACGCCGTGCTATTTTTTGCGTATTTATGTGCTTTGACCCTTTCATCAAGATATTGTTTGGTCTGGCCAATATAGATACCTTCGCAGTCTTTACACGGAATCTTATACACAACATGTGTTTGTTTTTTTAATGGAATTTTGTCTTTTAATTTTGTGTAAAGATGCTGTAAATTGTTATAATTGGTGTGTGCGACCTTGACATTGTGTGGGGCCAATATTTTGCCCAGTTTCTGTGATAGATGATTTATGAAAGGTAGAGCAACATATCTGGTGTCGTTTTGTTTTTGGTTGTGATTTCTATTTGTGGTGCTGTTATATATTTTATTAAGTTCTTGTTTTATTATTTTGTTTACAAAGTTTGTTGGATAATTATTACGCGCTAAAGATATTTTAGCATGGCTTATCGCTTCTTTTCTGTATTCAGGATTCGTTAGCTTGATGGCTCTACTAATGAGATTTGCAACAACGTTTTTTTTGAAATTAATTGGCTGAGCCGAATAAAAATTGAGAT